>JAHTLZ010000008.1:22305662-22348298 GCA_023846285.1 Phrynocephalus versicolor | reverse complement strand
TTGTGCCTCTTGACCTGTGGCAGGAAGAGCCTGCTGCACCAGGATGAAACCCCCAATCAGATCGGAAACAATTGCCAAGACCTCCACTGCTTGGCCTTTTGAAACTTGTTCTGCCTGCCATTTTGACTTGGAAGAATACTTTTTTAAAGGTTGAAACTTGGCTTGCTCCTAAGCCAGTAACTTAGGGCTGGTGATGTATAGTCCTGTTAACAGTCTCCTCCCCTTGCCCTCCTATGGTGACCTCCTGCTTATTTACAATCTGGAAATCAGTTCACTTGGTTCTACTAGAGAAAAAAGCTGAAGTGTGGGCAGGCAGTGCAACAATTCCTTCATTAGAGCCACATGAGGCAGGGGGTGCCATCATTTCTGGAAGGTAAGCGCATACGGGGGTTTCTTTCTCATGCCTGATAAATAATGTGTTATATCCTTCCATTGGAAAAAAACATAGCACACTTTTTATGGACTTTGGCTTCATCATAAATCTCCCTCTGGGGAAAGTCAGGATCAATTCCCACATGGGACAGGTCAACCAGATGCCACGGGGAGGCACAAAAGCAGTTGATTAAGTTGTCAGATGCCATCCAACTCAGAGGTTTGAGGAACAAACAGCTCTTTGGAATAGACCTGTCCTTCCCTGGGCACAACTAATGGCCATCTCTCTCTCTCTCTCTCTCTCTCTCTCTCTTCCTTCCTCTCCCAGCCCAAGCCACAAAACGCCATCACCATCGCGGTGTCGTCCCGAGCTCTCTTCCGCATGGAAGAGGAGCAGAAGATTTACAACGAGCAGGGCGTGGAGGCCTACGTGAAGTACCAGCTGGACCATGAGAATGAGCCCTTCCTGCCAGGAGCCGCCTTCCCATTTGTTAAGGTCCGTTCCTTCTTTTACGTCTTTTTTGTGCAGCTCCAGATGAAAGCGTCTGGGTGTGCTTCATCACTGATCAATAATTTAACCCCATTGGAGGGACCTCCTTGAATTATTCAGCGGAATATGCCTCACTGCCATTTTCTTGGAATCATAGAGTTGGAAGAGGGCCATCCAGTCCAACCCCCTGCCATGCACGAACCCCCACCACAGAAACCCCGACAGATGCCCATCCAGCCTCTGCTTAAAAACCTCCAAAGGGGGAGACTCCACCACCCTCCTTTGGGGCAGCATCTTCCACTGTTAAACAGCTCTAACCAGGCATGAAGTTCTTCCTAATGTTCAAATGGAATATCTTTTCCTGTAGTTTAGAAATCATTGCTCCAAGTCCTAGTCTCTGAAGCCATGGGAAACAAACCTGTCCCCTCTATGCCAGCTGTAGCAGAGTTTTTGAGGCATCTGGATGTGCACAACTGGAAAAATCACTGAAGATGTCAGAACACAGCCCCCCCCCCAAAGGAGACTCAGATCATGCAAGTGGCACAAGCAGTGTGTGTGTGTGTGGAATGGTGAGGTGCACTTTGCCAACAGTGCTGCAAAAAATAATAATAATAATAAAGGCAAGCCTTATGAGGTGACTGGAGCCACAAACATTGTTCAGTTGCTCTGCACTCTTCATTGGACGGTGCTCTGAGGGCTCAGGGGATGTCATGATGCTGTCTTGGGGAAAGGGTATACAACGACAAAGGTTTTTTTGCAGGAAATGGCTGCCTCCTGCCGAGGTAGGTGAGGGTCTCTTGGCGTACTTCCCCTCTCTGTTCACCCTCATTAAAAGAGTGGCTCGCACCCATCATCCGAATTCTTCTGCCTGTTTAACTTCTGCAGGCCTTGGAGGCTGTCAACGCGCAACTGCGGGAACTCTACCCAGAGAGCGAGGAACTCTTCGACATTGTCCTGATGACCAACAACCACGCTCAGGTGGGAGTGCGCTTGATCAACAGCATCAACCATTACAGTGAGTAACAGGAAGGAGCCACTCTCCTTTAGTCAGAAGCTGTTGGGTTGAGTGACTTCTATGCGTTGCTACAGATTTGCCCTGGTTTTGCACTCATTGAATCCCCAGGAACCCACTTTCCCCAAGATCCTTGGTGAGGGTAGTTTTGGGGATGGTGTTCAGGAGGGATAACACATTGCATTGAGGCTGGTCACTGGAAGGTAAATACCAGCTCCCTCTGGGAGTCTGCTCAGGCACTGAGCTCTTGCTGGCCTAAAACTGTGCTTACAACATGAAACAGGCAACCCCCTTAATGCTTGGATGGATGCTCACATCTGTCTGTATTTCTAGTATACGGCAAGAAGATTCTCTTAACAGTAAAGGCCAGCAGTTGACTCCCAAACAGTGAGCAAGAGGGAACAGGAAAGATCCATCGTAGGCATCCAACAGCCAAGGGAGTGGCCCTCCTCTGCTTTCTGCCCACACTCTCCTCCGCCCATCCCCATCAGGATGGATTTGGGTGACCTAGAAGGGTTTCTCTATGGGTATTTGTACACGACCCCTAAACTCCGCCGCAAATGGCTCCCAGCTCCGGAGCTTAAAATTGTTTCCCCACCAGCTCCGGAGTTTACAGATAGTTAAGTGCGACCACGCCCACCTAAGCGCGTCCCAGCGCACTTTTCAGGTACCTGCTTTCCGGAGGTGAAAATTCCTGATGCGGATATATAACGTAGTGACTGCCGGGCTCTCCTTGCTTCTGTTTGTTCTTTTTTTGCCCCCCGCCCCTTTAAGAGCTCTGAATGCAGTGCCGGGACGGCAGAACGGAGGTGAGCGGCATTCTTTTCTTCCTTTGTTTTCTTCCTCCCCTCACGCAGCCAGCAGCCAGGAGTGCGGAGGGGGTGGGAACGCAGGAACAGCGACAAACCCCTAAGATCTCTGGTCCGAATTTAAGTGGCCAGCGGATCTTAGGGGTCGTGTGAAAAGGCTCTATGTTCCAGCCAATGAGCCACGGGTGGTCGTCTGTGTGCTGCCTTTGAGAGCAGGCTTTGGGAGTCCCAGTGGGGCAATGCATGCCCTCTTGTGGCCACCTCAGAGGCGACTCTTGGCAAGGACAGGATGGAAGGCACGTCCCCCACTGGCCAGAGGCTCTTGTTTTATTCATTGTCTTCGGTTCCGTTCCATTCATGACATTGGGACCGACCCTGCCCATCCAGTGCCGTGGCACTAGTCTTGGAAGGTGCCAGCATTTAGAAACAGGAGCCCAGCTGCCGCCCAGTGGTGGCCCATCCGTCCCCGTGTCCTTCCTCCCTCGGGACGATGACGCACCTCTCCCCTCTCCTTCCTAGATCTCTTTGTCGAGAGGTTTTGCATGACGGGCGGGAACAGCCCCATCAACTACCTGAAAGCCTACCACACCAACCTCTACCTGTCCTCGGACGCCGAGAAAGTGAGCGGGGCCATAGAAGAGGGTGAGTGATGCAGGCCAACCCTCCGGGTGCCAGCAAGCGATGGAGGGAGCCTTGTCTCCTTAGCTGAATGACTAAAAGCCGTGTTAAACCTCTCTTTGGGAAGGAAGCCAGAAGCTCCCTCACGGCAAATGTCCCAGCCAGGGGTTTCCCCCAAAGAGGCCTGGCATATTTACGCCCCAGAGCTTTGGTCCACCATGTGATGGGTCCCTGAAGGTCCATCCAGTGGGTGGTAGAGGTTTCCCAGATCCACCCTCCTCTTGGGTGGTTAAGGACTGCAGTAGGTTTATGAAATGCAAACGTGGAACAGGTGATACCTTTAGGCTACTAGAAAATTCACAAAAACGTTGCTAATATTTCGAGGGTGAAACCCTCTTCCTCAGAGCAGTACCAAAAAGGTTATAACATGGCAAAAGATGGATTTGCCAGGAGTTATTTCTTAGATGTAAGGTCCTTGGCAAGATGGGAAAATAAAATCCAGGCAGTTTCTTAGTTGAGGCTCGGAGCTTGGATGTTCTTAGGCTGCATCCAAATTGAAGGGAGGGAGGTGTTCATAATTGTCCCAGTTCTTCCAAAGACATGTCACGGCTCAGGGGCACACATTCACACCTCTCGTCAATGTGGCTTATCGAGGTCAATGGCCCCTGCCTGGCCAGCAAAGGGGGAGGGGGGTTGGTGCAGAAGGCCCCTGCCTTTCATCTTGCCAAGGACCTTGCAGGGATCACCTGTTCCACTTTTGTATTTGGTTTTTGTGATGGCCACATGGCTCCTCCACTTCTTTTGCTTCAGTAGGTTTATGCCAGTCTTCACACCAACAGTTTCCCTGTGTGTCAGCCCCAGCCATGCATGTCACTTCAGAATGTTCAACACTGGATTCAAGGGTGCTGAAAACCACGAGGAACCTGAACCCCCGCCCCCCAAAAGCAAACCCGGGGTTGGTGGCCTCCGGTGATTTTCCTTCCTGAAAGGAGACTGCCGGATGCGGGAGGATCTAGGGCTCCTCCTGACCTTTTTGGTCCTCCTTTTGTTCCAGGGATTGCCGCCGCCACCATTTTCAGCCCAAACAGGGAGGTGGACCTCTCTGAGGAGCAGCTGCGGGTGGCGTTTGATGGGGACGCCGTGCTCTTCTCAGATGAGTCCGAGCAGATTGTGAAAGCTCATGGCCTCGACAAGTTCTTTGAGCACGAGAAGGCCTACGAGAACAAGCCCCTGGCGCAGGTAGGGAGGCCGACACCTGGGAAACGCGCCGGTTCTCCATACACAACCAGCTCGGCAGAGAGATCTTGATATGCAAGCAGGCATGGCATATTTGGTCCAGTTTCTCCCTCGAAAATGTTGCTTCGGTCCAGCTGAGCGTATGATTCAGGCATGGCTTCCGTTTGTCCCGTATCATAGAATGATGGAGTTGAAAGGGGCCGACAGGGCCATCGTATCCAACCCCTTCAAATCAAAGAACATCTGACAGTTCTCCAGTATTCCAATAGGAGCCCCGTGATGCAGTGGTTCAATGCCTGTCCTGCAGGTAAAACTATGCTCACAACCTGAGTTCAATCCCAGGTAGTAGCCAGCTCATGGTTGACTCAGCCTTCCATCCTTCCGGTAAAATGAGCGCCCAGCTTGCTGGGGGCGGGGGGGGGGGGCAGCATAGCCTGCATACTGCAGTTAAAAACTGTAAACCACCCAGAGACTACTTGAAGTGGTATGGGGCGGTATATAAGCAGAACACTTTTTGCTTTATTCTCTTGAAGCCCTCCACTTCCCAATGTCATGGGTTCCATTGTTGTACTAACAGTTAGGATGCTTTCCCTGATATTGCACTGAAATCTGGCTTCCTATATCTTGAGCCCTGCACTGGGGTGGTTGATAAAAGATCCTACCCCTCCTTCTGTAGGACAGCCTTTTATTTCAAAAGTGTCTCCTTCCCCTCAAGGCAAAACATGCCCAATTCTTTCAATCTTTCCTCCGAGGGCTTGGCTCCCAACCCCTTGGTCCTCCTTGTCACCCTCCTCAGGAACTTGCTCTGTCGTGTCCCCAGCATCCTTCTTGGAGTGTTGTGTCCTGAATGGGACACAGCACTCAAAAGGCGGTCTAACCCAGAGCCGAATAGAGGGGGTTGAGCACCTTGCAGGAATTGGAGACCGGGCTTAGAATCATAGAATCATAGAATCATAGAATTATAGAGTTGGAAGAGACCTCATGGGCCATCGAGTCCAACCCCCTGCCAAGCAGGAACCCCTTCACAATATTTCCGACAGATGGCCATCCAGCCTCTGCTTAAATACCATCAAAGAAGGAGACTCTACCACCCTCCGTGGCAGCATATTCCACTGCCGAATAGCTCTAACTGTCATGAAGTTCTTCCGAATGTTCAAATGGAATCTCTTTTCCTGTAGTTTGAAACCATTGCCCCGAGACCTAGTCTCTGAAGCCATGGAGAACAAACCTGTTCCCTCTTCAATATGACATCCTTTCAAATATTTAAACATAGCTATCATATCCCCTCTCAGTCTTCTTTTTGATAGGCTAAACATTCCCAGTTCCCTAAGCCGTTCTTCATAAGACATCTCTTCCAGGCCTTCAACCATCCTAGTCGCTCTCCTCTGCACCCGCTCGAGGTTGTCAACATCCTTTTTAAACTGAGGCGCACAGAACTGGACACAGTACTCCAGGTGGGGTCTGACCAGAGCAGAATAGAGTGGCACTATCACCTCCCTTGATCTAGACACTATGGTTCTGTTGATGCAACCAAGAATCGCATTGGCTTTCTTGGCCGCTGCATCACACTGCTGGCTCATGTTCAATTTGTGGTCCACCAAGACCCCCAAATCCCTTTCACAGGTACTATTCTCTAGCCAAGTGTCCCCCATCTTATATCTGTGCAATTCATTCTTTCTACCTAGATGTAGCACCCTACATTTCCCTCTGTTGAAATCCATTCCATTAGCTTTGGCCCAGACTTCTAATCTGTCAAGGTCCTTTTGGATTTTCATCCGATCCTCTAGGGAATTAGCAACCCCTCCCAATTTGGTATCATCTGCAAATTTAATTAGCATACTCTCCATTCCTTCCTCCAAGTCATTAATAAAGATATTGAAGAGTACTGGACCAAGAACAGAACCTTGGGGCACCCCACTGGTCACGTCTCTCCAAGATGATGAGAGACCATTTATGATCACCCTTTGCGTGCGATCAGTCAACCAATTACAAATCCACCTCACTGTAGCACTATCTATCCCACTTCCTACTAACTTCTTAGCAAGAATACCATGGGGAACCTTATTGAAGGCCTTGCCAAAGTCCAGATAAGCAATATCCACAGCATTCCCCTCGTCTACCATGCCTGTAATTCTATCAAAGAAAGAGATCAAATTAGTCTGGTATGACTTGTTTTTAAGAAACCCGTGTTGACTTTTTGTAATGACAGCATTGTTTGTTAGATAATTGCAGACTGATTTCTTAATAATCTGTTCTAGGATATTTCCGGGAATTGAAGTCAAGCTGACTGGGCGGTAATTATTTGGGTCTTCTTTTTTCCCCTTTTTGAAGATGGGGACAACATTAGCCCTCCTCCAGTCGATGGGGACTTCCCCTGTTCTCCAGGACTTCTCAAAGATTATTGCCAATGGCTCTGAAATTACTTCTGCCAGTTCTTTTAATATCCTTGGGTGTAACTCATCTGGTCCAGGAGACTTAAATTCATTTAATGTTTCCAGATGTTCCTGTACTATCTTCCTACCTATTCTATGTTGCAATTCCCGTCCTGCCTCATCTACTCTTTGTCCCAGTCGATCTCCTTCTTCCTTTTGGGAGAAGACAGAGGCAAAAAAAGTGTTGAGTAGTTCTGTCTTTTCCTTGTCTCCCGTTAGTAACTGATTATCATTGCCATGCAGAGAGCCTATCGCTTCCTTATTTTTCTGTTCATGCTGCTGGCTGACGGTCCCTGTTTCTCTGCCCAGGGGCCGCTGAAGGGTTTCCTGGAAGCCCTTGGCAAGTTGCAGAAGAAGTTCTACACCAAAGGTCTGCGCCTGGAGTGCCCCATCCGCACCTACCTCGTCACCGCCCGGAGCGCCGCCAGTTCGGGGGCCCGTGCCCTCAAGACTCTCCGCAGCTGGGGCCTCGAAACCGATGAGGCTCTCTTTCTAGCCGGGGCCCCCAAGGGCCCCTTGTTGGAGAAGATCCGTCCACACATCTTCTTCGACGACCAGATGTTCCACGTGGAAGGGGCGAAGGAGCTGGGGACCATCGCGGCCCACGTCCCGTACGGGGTGGCCCAGAAACACCGGCGCTCAGCTCCGGGGAAGGAGTCCCAGGGCAACCGGTAGCCTCAAGGGCCGGCACTGGGCTGGAATCCGCTCCCAGCGGTCCATCTCCCTGTAGGTGGATGAACAGCGGAGAGTTCCCGGTGCCCAGGTGGCTTGTGATGGAATCGAGGGGCTGTGAGAAGCTGGTACCTGTGGCACCTGGCGGGTTTCCTTCCCACCTCCTCCAACTGGCCCAAGAGGGGCCTCCATCCCAGGCAGACCCAGGTTGGTGTTTCTTGACTGCAACCCTGCTGTGCGCTCACCATGCTTCCTGGCTGATAATTACTTGTGGGTCTCTCCTCTCTCTCTCTCAATCTCAAGAATATACAAACGCTTTTTCTCACCACTTGCAACAGAGGGGCTGTGGACATGTCTTCTCTTTGCAGGGACATGGCCTAAAAATGTGTTTGTGCTGCTGTTCTGCACCCTCCTGCTCTCCACTTTTGCTTGGAATCTCTGGAGAGCTCCGTGGCTTCAGGTCTCTGGCGGCAGACCCAGAGTTTGGGAAGGCGACGGTGCCTCCTTCAGAAGCAAGGGCTGGACTAACTCCATTGCTCCAGCCCAGCAGTTTTACGATGACGATTTATCGTTCATTGCTAGCTTTAGCGATGGAAAAGGCCCATTTCATTCTGGTTTGGGCTGCAGAGGTTAGCTTGAAAACATTTAGATCACGGTCTCCCCTATCCTGTTCCCCCTTAACACTGTTCTAATCTCATGCTACCCCCCAAAACAAAACAACCCCCCCCAAACCTTTAAATGCCAACTTTCCCCCTGTCCCACCACATCTCTGCAGCCATGCACGAAGGTCTGTCTCTTCTGACTGAGGTTTTCTCTGTAATAAACTGTGTTTCTTGCCCTCCTGGCTCCTTTGTTGCTCTATTTTGGGAGGCTGCAGTTGTGCTCTTAAGTATAAGGGCAAGAAGCTCAAGGAGTGAACCAGACACACAAGCAATCTGGGGAAGCAACACGCCTTTCTGGTACTGCAACATTTTTCTCTTTCTGTAAAATTTATTTGCTATCCTGCTGGTTAACAAAGAGGGGGGCCTGCATGTAAATATTACTGTGGAAGGAATAGCGGTCTTCTTCCTTGGAACAGATCTGGCTGAGGCTGGGAGCTCAAGCGGTAGAGCTGTACCTTGGAATTTTGGCACCTGAGGCCAACGGCACCCACGCTCCCACCCACTCTGCTCTGATGTGGGTCAGATGCCATCTCCAAAAGAAAGGGTATATTTAAAAGGGGGAAAGCAAGGAGCGGGTGTGGGGGGGGGGGAAGGAAAGTGAAGAGGACCTGGGGACCATGGTCATTCTGGGAGGGCTTTTGGCAGGACTCCATCCACATGGATTTCAGGGGTGCTCCTTCACCCAAGTTGAAGCCGAAACCTCCATCAGAGTTGCCCATTTGGGGAGGGGGTAGATTTAAAGCACGGTGTGGGGAAGGGTTTGTTTGGAGCCTATATGAGGCAAGGCTGTGGGCAATGGAGATTTTTAAAGGGGGGGGCAGGCTCAAAATTGGCTGAGGAGGATGAAGAGGTGAGAGGTCAACAGGAGGAGGGCACAGCTGCTTCTGTGTCTCTCTCACACACCCCCACACACCCCACAAAAGGGACCCTTCTGTGGTCACACCTAACACAGGAAGTTGTGTGGCTGAGCGGGAATCAAATGGGTTCAGACACATTTCTGTTTCTCTCTGGTCATTTCTTTCTGGCTGCCCGCGGGGTCTCAGCCCTGAACCTCCCAGGGCCAAAGCACTAACCACTACACCCCTCTCTCGTTTGCAGAGAAAATGGAAAAGGACAGCACTGAGCAGCAGTTTTCCACCAGGTGGTGGTGGTGGTGGGTGGGAGAGGTCAGAGGGACAGTTTAGGCAGTGACCCTTGTTCTGACAGCTAGGCAGGAGGCGCCTGCCTCTCTTTCTGGCCAGGCTGCCTGCCAGGGGTTCCTCTCAAGCAGACGGCTTGAGATCCACAGGGGGTATTTTTTGTTTTGCTTTTATTTTTGCAGGCCATGCCCGGGGTTTCTTGGACTGTGGTCCCATCCCTGTTGCTGTGGCCGGTTGTCCCCAGGAGAGGAAGGCTGGGCTGGGCTTGGGAGGAAGCAGAGCTGAAGGGAAGGGAGGTGGGAAGGATGATGGTCTCCCAGGGTGAGAAGGAGCCCACCTAACATGCCAGGCGGCCTCATTCCTCTGGTGCTGATGCCACCCGCCATTTATAGATGGAGTAACGCATGCCTTTGCCACGGCAGGGGCATCCAGGATTTTTTTTTTAAAGTCCAGGACGTCTGCAAGGAAAGAGATGCTTCTCCAAAGCTAAGAGGAAACGGCTCCCTGATCTCTCCGCTGCAAGGACTCCCTTGTCTTTTCCCAGGGAAGCCGCTCCAGGCGTTGCTCTGTGCCAAGCTGCAGCAGAGGACCCACCCTTTGCTCCACACCCCCAAGGAACGAAGGATGGTCCCGAATGCACCGATTTGTGCAGGAACAAGTTACAGTATCCCATAGAGAGAGAGAGCTTCTGAGCCAAGTGGGCCAAGGACCACAGGGAAGAATTTTGTTATCACCTTTTTGACATCAAACCAAGTCCCCTATTTCCCCCATGATTTTAAGATGCAACTCGACTCCCACTGGTATTTTTATACTCCCCTGATGATCTGGAGGCTTTCCACATGCCAATTAAGATGATCAGAGTTATTTCCATTATTAAAAAGAAATAGGGGGAAGGTAAAATTAAAAGCTAAGGCTGCATTATTTTTGCCAGGCTTGTTCTGCTCTGAGCTTTTCTGCAGCAAGGATTTTTTTTTGCTTATTGCCCTGCCATGCAAAAATAGCACCGGCACAGCTGGGATTGCTCTGCCTATCACAATTCCCACCTCCCTCCCCAAACAGAATGCAATCTGGAGCTGCCTTCTGCTGCCAAAACTATTGAGGGGATGCCAGTTGGATGGAATTTTGGGAGGCCGGCCAGGAAAAGGCCAAAAAAAAAAAAACCTTGGCTTTGTTCTGGGAACCTCTGAGGCTCCAAAGTGGACCGGTTTGAGCAGTTGCTCCTCAACTTCTGGTGTCAAGGGAAATCTTTGGAATTAACCTTAGCCCAGGGCACCTGTCTGAAGGAGAGCATTTTGATGAGCAAACCTCGCAGGGCTTCCCCACCCTGCTCTAAATTGCACCTCAATCGACATTCACACACTTCCGTGGGCCCCTGGAAGAAGAATGTGGGTCATTAGGAAGGGTGTTCAAAACTGCATCAGTGCTGCTGTTGAGACCACAGCAAGCTAATCCTGCTGCAAGCTGTTGGATTTCACAAGACCCAATGAAAAAAATCCACTGCTTTTTTGTAATAATTACATTTATGCCCCACCTTCCCATTGAGAGATAGGACTCCATATAGCTTTGTGAAGGTGTTTGAGGAATAAAAACAGGTGGAACCACATTTGTCAACTAAATCCTATGCCAAAATCATTAAAATCATGGAATAAACTTATATGACTTTTCTTTCTTCCTCTCCCTAAAACTGCAATGTTGCGTGGCCTACGTGTGGGCGAGAAAAACTCTGGTTGCCCTGAGGCGCCATCCAGTTGCCCCTGGATTTTGCCCACCCTATAAATGGCCACTGCGGGCGCGGGGGGGGGAAGCTGCTTGTGTCTGTGAGGATTCTCCCATCCGTCCTCCAGGTGAGTTGACCTGGAAGTGGAGCGGTGGTCATCCAGGGGGCTTCTTTCCCTGGAGAGACTGGGGCTGACGAAGCTGCTCGGGTGGACAGCGAAACGTTCCGAATCTCTCTCAAGGGAAAGAAGCCCCCATGGCCGCCTCGCTTCCCTCCTCCGGCCTGAAGGGGGCGATAGAGAGCAAACGCTTCTTTCCCTCCCTCTCCCGCTCCGCCGCGGCCGCTCTGCCCGACGGCTTCCTCTTTCTCTGTGCCCCTCGCCCAGCCACTTCCTTCTGGTGGGTGGGGGGGGAGGGGGGGAGGCCCAGCCGGCCTGGAGGAGGAGGAGGAGGAGGAGGAGGTGGCCCCTCCCCCTCCCTCGCTCCCCCCCTCCCTCGTGGCCCTATAAAGGGCCCTGGTCCCCCCGCTCCCCCTCTCTCTCTCTCGGCCCGCGGCCTCGGAGGAGGAGGAGGAGGAAGAAGAAGAAGAAAAAACTCCAAAAAACAGGAAAAACGACCTTAAAAAAACCCTAAAAACAGCAAAAGGATTTTAAAAAAAGAAGAGGAGGGGGGGACCGGGAAGGACAAGAAAGAGAGAGACAACCCCGCCACCCCCCCACCCAACCCCCTCAGGAACCACCCCCACCAGGAGGAAGAGGAGAAGGAGGAGGAGGAGGAAGGGTAATGAGCCACAGGGGTAGGGGGTCTCCCCCCCCACACCTTCAGCAGCAGCAGCAGCGTCTCGTCGGGACCCCCAACCTCGTGTCTGCCCCCCTTCCCACGTGTCTTGTCTTGCCCGCTTTTCAAAGACTTCTCCCTCCCTCCCCCGCCCGTCCCCTTTACAACCGCGTGTCGTGGCCGGGTTTCTACCCTCAAAAACCCCTTTCCCCGTGGAATGCCATTTGTTTATAGCCCCATAACCCCCTCCCTCAAAAAAGAAAAAATAATAATTGTATTTTAAGAATGGAAAACTTCTCAGGTAGAGAAGAATTCATTCCTCCCAACAAAGAGACTTTCTCAGAGTCTCTCTAATTCAACCCCCCCTTTTATTTATTTTTAACCGCAATAGGTGTTTTAAAATGATTTTTTAAATTTTTTTGCCTCCACCTCTACTCACCTCTGCCATGCTTTTAACCTCACCTTCATGAACTTGGTGTAATTTGCTGTCCCCCTGCCTCTTTTTTTTAAAGTGATTTTTTTTAATTCAAAAATTGTAACAATAATAACTTTTATCTGCCTGCTGGATCATAGAAGATGGTAATAAAATGCCCTGTTATCTGCCTGCCTGATTATTCTGGAGAAATATTTGTTTTGTCTGTTACAATTGCCAGCTGAAAGCCAAGATTGTTTTATTTTTCTTGCATTAAAAAAAAGTCTTTGGGGGAAGTGCAAGTGTAAACATATCTTCGAAAATGACACAGAGTTGCTGACTATACTGTGTTTCTGTCCTCCCTTGTTTTTAAAGGCAGAGGGGAAAGTTGAAGCATTGCACTACTGTTTGGAAAGCAAGGCACCTTCCAGCAACCTTTGAAGGAAACCCGGAAAGAGACTGAGATTAAATTTTTAAAGGTAGAGCTGGAGATTTTATTCTTTAGAATTCTTTAAATTCCTTTTGGCAATATTGAGCTTGGGCTTCTTTATTTTTGCCTGGACCTGAAACACTTTTCTGCACGGTCCTCTCTCAGACCTTCTCAAATATGAATTATCTTTTTGAATTTGACCTGCTTTTCTCCATTAGCTGCTTTTCCTTGTTCTCCAGTTAAAAAGAAAAGACAGCTTGGACCTTCCTCTCTTAACTCTGCCCTCTCTGGGAACCTGTAAAACAAATGAGCCGTTTGTCAATGACTTGATCAGAGAGGAACACATAAGAAGCCTAGCCCACCTGGGGGTGAGACGAAGGCGTGGAAGATGAACGCGGCTGCCGCCAGCTACCCCATGGCCTCTCTCTACGTGGGCGACCTGCACACGGACGTCACCGAAGCCATGCTGTATGAGAAGTTCAGTCCGGCGGGGCCGGTCCTCTCCATCCGGGTCTGCAGGGATATGATCACCCGCCGCTCGCTGGGATATGCCTACGTCAACTTCCAGCAGCCAGCCGATGGTGAGTGGTGGCGGCGTGAGCCTGGGCAATGCCCTTCTTAATGCCCACGGGGTGCTAGCATCCCATCTATGTCCTAGGCAGGGCTCTTATTTTCACTGGTGGCTTTCACGCCCATCTATTGAGGCACGGGGACAATAATTCTACCCTGCCTGCTATTGGGTGCTTCAGTGACCCTTTAGAGGTGGGTTGGGGTTGAGGAAGCCTACCCTTGTCCATTGCATCCAAGCAATGCCTGGAGCTTAGCCCTCCTAGAGAAGCTCCTCTTGGGACGTTGCTTTGGAGTTAAAATTCTTCTGTGCCCTCAGGTCACTTCCAGCTTCATGGCAACCTTAAGAAATGGGTGGCCTCCAAAAGTTCCGCCTGCCTACCACTGAAGTTCCTGCTCAGGTCCTGCACATGAAAGGCACTGGCTTCGGTTTTTGACTCAGTTGGTGAAGCCGGCCTGTAGAAGTTCAGCTGTGATTGATTCTGGTACCAGGCATCCAATTAAGAGGCCCTTTTCCTGATTTAAGGTTTATGTTGCAAGCTCATTTATTTTAAAAATAAGAGCCCAGGAACAGTGGCACATTTGGAGAGGAACGTGGCCTGTTGTCTCCTGCACTTCCTTAAACATGAGATACATCTGCGGCTGCACTTCTTTGTGTTCAAGGGAATGGACTTTATCCATTCATGCTCATGGGTTCACTGGAGCCTCATGGTGTAGCAGTGACCTTTAGCCCAATAAATGCTTCCTGTGTGGAGGCTTGTGGCCCCTGTGGGGTGAAACCAAAGGAGATCATGTGAGGAAGAAGGAAACCTAGATGATGCCTTGGAGGCCAGTGGGTTTTAGTATCTTTGCATGGAAAGGTGGGCAGATTTATGCCTTTGGAGGGCAACTTTGAGGATTTATCCTGCCGCAAATATGCAGACACTGCCAATCTGAGGGCAAGGGGCACTGAACTCTGTAGTGAGCCACCTAGTCTGAGGAACAGGTGGTGGTGGAATACAAAGCATTAGGAAGGCCTTCTGCAGCCTAATTTTTAGTGAAGTTTAGGTAGAAAACATACTACCCTGGAACAGTATACCTCCCCCCCCCCGCTGTTACTAAATGGTTTTCAAGGAAAATTCTGCAGCCAGAGTCCCATTTATTCCCTGTGCTCTGGTGGACTCTCGGTGTTCTCTTTCCGCCTGTGTTTGTGCTTGAAAGTCCAAACCATGTGTTCTAGGAGCTGCCGCCCCTTCCCGCAAGGGAGCACCTCTTCTTCACGTTATAAATAAACATTGCCATATTTAACTAGCCCGGCTGGGGTGGCACTTGCAATGGAACGCCCTTGGTTGAAGTGAGACAACTGATCCGTCTCTCTCCCTTCTGCAACTAAAACCATGGCGCCTTTTCCAGCCAACGGTCAGCAACAGGAGAACGGGGTGGCACCCTGTAAAGCACCAGTCCTTTATCCTCCCTGGTCCAGTCGGGTGACACAAGCAGGACCTGGAAGAGAGCAGTCCTTGGTGGGTTTGCCCCTTGGCCCATGGCTGAGGACCAGCCCTGGGAATGTCCTGCTGTGGAACAGGGCAGAGATTCGGGAAGAATCCACAAGGGCCACTTCACTTTGGCCGGGCAGGTCTCTTTTAGGAGTGACATTTGGCTAACGCCCCTGCATTCATCTCTCGGCACCTGTCAGAAAATCTACCCAGGCCCTCATCCTCATTTCACAGCCACCTGCATTCCCTTGCACCTGCTCCTCTTTCTTCCTAGGGTCCTATCCCCCACTGGCTTGCTTTTGCCAGGAAAGGCCACCAGGTTCTTGCCTGCCCCTTCACCCCCCTGGGCCTCCTGCCTTCCCTGTTGAATTAATTTTACTGTTCCACATCAAGGTGAGTTTCCTCATTCTCATCTGGGGGTTTCCCCTGCTCCTATTATGAATTCCTCTCCTCTTTATCCTGTTCAGCATTAAGCCCTCTCCCAAGCCCCTGCCTTCTATGCGTGCATAGGTCATTGGGCTTTTAATATTCTACTCTGGTTAAAAATAGAATCCCAAGGGAGGATTAGGGGGGAGTTTCCTAACTGCCAGGGTTTTCAAAGGTGCTGGATTTGATTCCCTTCTTAGCACAAGTAGGGCTTCCCCTTTTCTTCACTGGAGGACAGTCAAACACTAACCCCCTGAGAGACAGTGCAGATACATTGGTGTCAACAAAGCACACAGGCAACATTGGGTAGCATATGAGTCCGCTCTTGCTGGTGTTGACAGGTTCCAGCCAACACGTATTTTTCTTGCTATCTCCCCTTGTTAACCTGCTCCCTCTTGCATTTCTCTTAGGTGCTGGTTGTTTGTTTCATCCCTCCAGATGTTTTGGACCACAGCTCCCAGAGTCCTTTGCCATTGGAAATTCAGGCTTGGAATTCTGGGAGTTGTGGTCCAAAGCATCAGGAGGGCCAAAGTTTGGACATGCCTGCAGTAGATGCTAACGTGGTCATCTAGGCCATCTCCTTAGCCTCATCCTTTGTAATGTCGAGGTGAAATACTACAAGGGATGCTTGATTTATTTAATTTAAGGCCACCCTGGCCTGTCATGCAGCTGTGTGCACACATGCATTTGGCCAAGCATCTTGCTTTCTTTAAACATTTGTGTCTAAGCTGCAGGAAAATGCTGCGTAAGTGTATGACGTGGATACAGACGGTGGCGCGCCCAGGCCCCTGGGCTGTGAGGGAGGCGCCTGCTCGGGCTCAGGTGCCCCTCTCCTCTTGGTCTTCCACCCTGCAGCTGAGCGAGCCTTGGACACCATGAACTTCGACGTGATCAAAGGCAAGCCCATCCGCATCATGTGGTCTCAGCGGGACCCTTCGCTGAGGAAATCTGGGGTGGGGAATGTCTTCATTAAGAACTTGGACAAATCCATCGACAACAAGGCACTTTACGACACCTTCTCCGCCTTTGGGAACATCCTCTCTTGTAAGGTAAGAAACACTTTGCCTTCCAGAAACTTCTGTGTTGGTCTCAGGAAAGTGGATGGTGTGGGCTCTGAACTTGGAAGTGGAGTAGGAATCCTCAGGCATGTGTGTGTGTGTGTGTGTGTGTGTGTGTGAGTGAGTGAGTGTAAAACTGTGTTATCACGTGTCTGTGTCCCCCTTTCAACCTGTGACTTAATTAAAACAAACAAACTCCAGCACTTCAGTTGTCTCTCCGACGGCATTAAATCCGCAAGGCAGATTCCGGGGTTCTTTTAAAATACCAAAACTTAAAGAAGCAAAATGAGATATCTTTGAAGGCAAAAGTAAAATATATGAAGATTTATTTCTAATTAAAAATATAAAGTAAAATAGATCTAACAAAGATTCAAAATATAACAGACTTAAAATGTAAGCTTATTTAACCTACAAAATAACAAACACTCTTCTAAGTAACCTTTCCTAGATCTTTACTGGAATCCATTGGCCTCTCTCCTCCTCTGGCTGAGAACTTTCTTGCCGTCCCATCCCATGTGGTCCATAATGTCCAATGAACCTTGACATTGCAAGCTTCTAGAATATTATGTTTTGACTACTTTCTGCATTCCTTTTCTACTGCAGAGTGGAAAGTGCTTTTAATATCAAATGACACTCTGTCCCATCATCCTTAATTTTCTTACAGTCTGTACTACAACTGGGCTTCCTTGCCCCTCTTGGGAAGAGCCAAAGTACAAGGAATCTTTTCCACAAGATGATGCCTAGTTTCCCCCTTCTTCGCTTAGTCACAGGTTTCCCAACTTCTGGAGACAGAAGGAGTGCTGGTGTGGAAGGAGTGCTAGCAAGATGGAGAAATGTGTCCTTGGGCAGTTCTTGGGCCGAGGGAGCTCGGGCGTCCTGGCCTGTGACTCAGCTGGACCCCAACTTGCCTTGCAGGTGGTGTGCGATGAGAACGGCTCCAAAGGGTACGCGTTTGTGCACTTTGAGACGCAGGACGCAGCCGACCGGGCCATTGAGAAGATGAACGGCATGCTGCTGAACGACCGCAAAGTGTGAGTGTCTCGGCCAGCAGCACCGGCGGCAGGGGCAGCCACCGCATGAGCCGTGAGGCATCCCAGTATTAACCCACCAGGCTGCTGGTTCTCCTGGCCCAAGCTTTGGCCTGCTGCCTCTACTCCAGGGCTGGTGAGTTTCCCTGCCCGAGCCACAGCCTGCTCCTCCCACCCCACCCCGGCATGGGGGCATCCTCCTCCTTTCCCTTGGCTGCTGGGGTGGGGCAGGGCCCTTGTGCTTTGCACTGCTGGAGAGAATTCATTCGGTGTGTGTGTGTGTCTTCCTGCTTGCTGCCTTTCCCTTTTGGAGGGGTGGGGTGGGGTGGGGGAGAATGGGTACCTCTGCCTTCTTTCTTCCCTGCCCTGCCGTGACTGCTTTTCAGTCATGACCCATGGGTGCTTATGTCGCCTGGATCCCTGAAACTGAGCTTTGCAGGGGGGAGGTCTTTCAACCTACCATTTGCTCTCCTCCTGTCCAGGTTTGTTGGCAGATTTAAATCCCGCAAGGAGCGCGAGGCGGAACTGGGAGCCAAAGCAAAGGAGTTCACCAATGTCTACGTTAAAAACTTTGGGGACGACATGGATGACGAGAGGCTGAAGGAACTCTTCAGCAAATACGGTAAATGCCCCCAAAGTCTGTTCCACAATATAAAGATGTCGTCACAAACACCGTCGACGCTGGCAGAGGAAGGGCCATTTTAGAAACAAAGAGGTATTAGAAGTGCTTGTGCGGGATTCCTGAGTTTAATTCTTCTCAGCAAGGGAAGAGAAATTTGGGGGATGAAAACAACTGCACAGCAAGACAGGTGTGTGTCTGTGTGTGTGTGTGTGTGTGGTGGAAACTCTCTTTGTAGAAAGTGAAAGTTAGGGTCTCAGAATGCTTGGTACGTGGTAGAAGCATGGAAGTAGACAGAAAGGGGAAAAGATTCTGATGGCAGGGGCTGAACGGATTCCAGATTGGTAGGCTTCTTGTTTTTTCAACAGGTCTGTGGGAGCCACCGGTGCAGAGTTGGTGCAGAGGCGTGGCATAGAGCTAGGCCTCTGTGAAGCGTGAACCAAGAGAGAGTGCTGAGCCCATGGGGGTTGGTCACCAGCACCAGAGCTCAGCGCACAGTTCCTTCCCACAGATGCGCTTCCATCCACACAACTTGGTTTAGGTGGAAATGGCTTTTTCCCCTTTTAGATCTGCATAAAGGCGCCATCCTCCCCCCCCCCCCCGCTTGCTTCCTCCCTCCAAAGGTGCTGGTTTCCATTTGGAAAGGTTGCCCTTAAAAGGTTGCCGCAAACTGTCTTTGCAAACTCTCTCTCTCTCTCTCTCTCTCTCTCTCTCTCCTGCTCACAGGAAAGACCCTCAGTGTAAAGGTCATGACAGACCCAGCTGGGAAGTCCAAAGGCTTTGGCTTTGTGAGCTTCGAGAAGCATGAAGAAGCCAGCAAGGTAGAAACACATGCCCAGGTTATGATGCCTGCACCCTCGGTTGCGTCACTGGTTTCCAAGTGGACAGAGCTGTGTGGGCAAGACCTGCCTTTGCCTTCTAATGCAGGCATGTCTAAACTCCAGCCCTCCAGATGTTTTGGACCACAGCTCCTGCAGTCCTTTGCCTTTGGAAATACAGGCTTGGAATTCTGAGAGTTGTGGTCCAAAACATCAGGAGGGCCAAAGTTTGGATTGCAGAGAATAGGGTAGTTGGTGGCACGTGAAAAGGCTTTACGTGTGGCTGGGATTCAGCCGTGGCTCTCGCCCTGTTTTCCCAGGAACTCTCACCTGTATCAATGAGGAAGAAGGGGTGGGTCATTCAGAGGGAAGCAGTAAAAGTGCTCGTGTGGCCCCTTCAAGGCATTTTGAAGCCTTAAATTCCTTTGCAGGCTGTAGAAGAAATGAATGGCAAGGCCGTCAGCGGGAAAATTGTGTTTGTGGGTCGTGCCCAGAAGAAAGTGGAACGCCAGGCCGAACTGAAACGCAAGTTTGAACAGCTGAAGCAGGAAAGAATCAGCCGCTATCAGGTAGAAGGAGAGCCGGGGTGCCTCATTCATCGGAGGGGGTGCCGCTTTTGTGCTGGGACTTCTGCTTTTAGTTGCTTGGAAATGGGACAGGCAGCAGAAGAGGAAGGCCAAATGTGAGATAGACCAACTCCCTAAAGGAAGCCACAGGTGCTTGGTTTTGCCAGAGCTCCGCAGGGCTGTCGAGCAGAGGTCACTCCTTCAAGAGGCTTGCCATGAGTTGGAGGTGACTTGGCTACACATCATAAGGTCTGGAGGCTAAGCTGTCCTCTGCTACATCCCCTTGGATGTCAATGAGAAGTGTGGCATGACCCGGAACATTTCTGTGAGAAACATCGGTTCCACGTGGGGTCCAAAGGGCTTAGGCGCTGAGAGGCGAATTGAATTCCATAAATGGGGGGTGGAATTATTCTGTGGGTTGCAGCTTAAGGAATGCTCAAGGCCCGAGGGGTGGGCAGACGAGCATTTATTGGTTTATTCGATTTATATACTGCCCATCTGGCAGAAAGCCACTCTGAATCTTTGCATCTGAATCTTTCCTGGTCCTTGCTGTTAGGTGCAGGCCCAGGGACATGGGATGCTAAAGAAACGCAGAGCAAATCCAGGCAAGTTTATGTTCCTTTATAAAAGATTTGCCTCTACGACTCTGCAACATTTGCTCTGTGGAAACAGTTGCCTGCAGAAAAGAAGGACGTTCCTGATTGGTAAATAATAATCTTGTCATTGTGTATTGGCTGCTGGCAAAGAGAGGGCCACCCGCCAGATCTCCTTGGTCTGCTTTGTCACTCTCCTGTTAACACCTCTTCTCTCTCCACAGGGTGTTAACTTATACATCAAGAACCTTGATGACACCATTGATGATGAGAAACTGAGGAAGGAGTTCTCCCCCTTTGGGTCCATCACAAGTGCCAAGGTAAAAAAAAATACAGATAGAATTCGGACGGTCTTGAATAGGCGTCTGTAGCTGGAGGTTCTTCTAAAGCAGGATCGGTTGACAAATCAGACCAAGGTTGCCTCCTAATTATATTCATTTGGGAGTCCCTGGACTGAGCAGGAGGCACTTACAGGATCAGGGCAGGAAGCCTCTTACATCCATCCTCTGTGCCAAAACCTGGTGGGTGGCAAAGGGACAGAGGATGGTGCTTGGCTTTGTCATTTTTCGGAGGGGAGAAAGGGGGGAATATGCCGTTGCTGGCGGGAGAGTGCAGCACCCAAATCTTTCCCATGCCTTGTGGAACCCACGCAGGCTTGGGGACATGGGGGTGCTAGAATGAAGCACGGGCAATCCAGAAAAGCCACACCACCACCACCACCCCGGACAGAGGGCTTTTCTCTACACCTTTTCAACACCCTGAGCTGCTCCAGGGTAGCTGCCTGAGCAGCAGCAGCACCACCACCACTGAGTGAACCAGAGAGTCAAGCACCGGGGAGGGCATCTGATATAAACCAGCACTTGACATGGTTGGTTCAGTTTGGTTTTGCCTGCAGAGTTAATTAGGCTAATCAGAGCAAAGGTCCTTGGTGTATGTGGATTAAGAAGTAAAAAGGGTGGCTGGGTGGGGTTTATTTTATTGTTCTTATTCCAATTCCTATTCCTATTGTTTTTCTTATTGTTTGGTCTAATGGCTGCTACAGGAGTGTGGTGCAGATATGCCCTGCTTGTAGTGAGCCAAGCACCCTTGAAATACACACGGCAAACAAAACAAACAGGGTATGGACCCTGAGCAGTTTACCAAGCCTTGTGTGGTGTCAAAAGCCACGTACCGTCCGAGATTCCCATCGCGGGGTGTGCTTTCCCTGGCCAGGCAAGTACGACCCATAATACACTGGCGAGGGGATTCCCGCCTGTCTTTCTAAAACCACACCTTTCCACAGGTGATGCTGGAAGATGGACGCAGCAAAGGCTTTGGCTTCGTCTGCTTCTCCTCTCCGGAGGAAGCCACCAAAGCGGTGACGGAGATGAACGGGCGCATCGTCGGCTCCAAGCCCCTCTATGTCGCCTTGGCCCAGCGGAAGGAGGAGCGGAAGGCCCACCTCACCAACCAGTACATGCAGCGCATTGCCGGGATGAGGGCCATGCCGGCGAACGCCATCATCAACCAGTTCCAGCCAGCTGCCGGAGGGTATTTCATGCCTGCTGTGCCCCAGGTGGGTCCCCACAGCTGTGGGGAGAGGAGCCTGACACGGGGCACGGCCATCCAGAACGCGGGTTGGCCCTTGGGCGGCTCGTGCCCGGCTCTCGTCGGGGCAAACAACGCAGGGAAGAAGAAAACCGCCTGTTTCTTGTAGCTTAACCTGTGGGTAGAATCTTGTTTCTGTGCCTCTCTCCTCTCCTCCGCCTGCTCTTCTGGGCTCCTCAAAGCCTCTTGTAAGCCCTCTGTGGAAACTACAGCTAGCTCTTTGTTCCAGGCTGACGGTGCATTAAGGTGCAATACAGCTTTTATTGGCGTTGCATTCCAGAAATGTCTAGAGGATCCATGATTGGGATACTGAATTTCTCACTGGCAGTCACCCCCACCCCCGTGAATGGAAGCATGTTATGGCTTTATCTCTTACACGTAGACTATGTTTTATGAGTGTCTCTTATATTGTGTTTCATAGTTTACTTCTCAACTGTGATGCATTAATGTGTCATTTTATTTTTGCCGTTGACTGCTGGTGTTCAATATTATGAGCCACCCAGAGTGGCCAGGCGGTTGGGACACAAATGCAGAAATTAATAAATAAGCATGAACAAGGCCATGGGATTCTGATGCAGAGCCACATCAGAGTCTGTCTGATCTTTTGCCTCCTGGTACCCCCTCTCCCCTCTGCATCTTTCAGGCTCAGAGCAGACCCACGTACTATGCGCCCAACCAGATGACTCCGATCAGACCCAACCCGCGCTGGCAGCAAGGGGCCAGGCCTCAAGGTGAGTGTTGGCCTCGCGGGCACAGCCTTTGGCCCTCCTTGGTCCATCTGCAGAGAAAGAGACTGGCGGATTGCAGAAGCAGCAGCCGGTCCATGCAAGAGCGCTCTGGTTATGCTGTTACCTCATCAGTAGCTTTTGTGCTCTTCCTTCCCCACACCAACCCATCCCTCCACCAGGTTTTCAAGGCATGCCGAACACCATGCGTCAGTCTGGGCCGCGACCTGCCCTGCGCCACTTGGCTCCGGCGGGTAATGCTCAGGCCCCGCGTGGCTTGCCTGGGGCCACCCAAAGGGTTGGTAAGTGTCTGCCGCCCGAGGGCTTCAAGGAGGCCTCCTTTCTCTGCCCTGTCTTTGTTCTATTCCTCCCCCATTCTGGGGCAAGGGGGTAGAAGAAGAGTTAGGCTTTGGGTGGGTTCTGTCTTCCACAGGCAAGGTGGAAGCCTCATGTGGACCCTGAAAAATCACTAAGGGAGATCAAAGTTTGTTTGATGGCTCTTTTGTGACAGCAGCACAGCCTTATTTTACTTATTTATTTGATTTATATACCGCAACCATCTAGCTGAAAGCTAGTATTAAATGCAGTTGATGGGGCAAAGGAAGGTGATGCAGAAAGATGTGACATTGGTCTGAATCCCAGTTTCAGTCCCCAGGAGAAGAGAGCCCTGGCGCAGTAAAAACCTGTAAGGCGACACCACTAAAAATCCTGCTGATCTCACGGCTGTTGGGTTGTACTTCTGATCCATGCTCAGTCAAGCTTCATCTAATGGCCTGTTCTTTTTTGCCACACTGCTTTGATTCTTTCTCGTGTGTGTTTGTTTGCGCTTCCCTAGGGGCCACGGCTCCGAACTTAGTGCCACGACCACCCGTGACTGCCCAGGCTCCAAGGGCCGTTCCGCCATACAAATATGCCTCAAGTGTCCGGAGCCCGCATCCGGCCATACAGCCTTTGCAGGTAATGCACGTGCCCTTCTTCTTACTTCAAACCTTGGCAATGTAGAGGCCAAGCTCTCGAGTCTGAGATGAAAGCAACCGAAGCGGAGCTGCATGTGCCTCGCTTTTGTTTACAACGGTGTTTGTCAAGCCGGCTTCCTTCCTCTCCACCCGTTACACTAACGGCCCCGTTGTTTGTTCTGCCATAGGCCCCTCAGCCCGCTGTTCACGTTCAGGGACAGGAGCCTCTGACGGCGTCCATGCTAGCTGCCGCTCCTCCCCAAGAGCAAAAACAGATGCTGGGTAAGCCATCCTTCCTCCTCCTCCTCCTCCTCCTCAGGAAATGGGGAGAGTGTGGGTGTGGGCTCAGAGCGGTGTGGGTGTGTGCACGTTATGCCACGGCGAGGACGTGCCAGGGTGCAGAGAACAGCCAGGTGGGAGACACCTGCAGGCCCTCATGCTTGAAGCCCCATCAGCCACCCACCTTCTCCAACTGATATAGGCTTCAGTCGTAGAGGCATAGAGGCATCGTGAACCTGGAAGGGGGGCTCTAAAGGCACCCACCCCTTTGCTCAAGGCAGGGATCCAGATCATAGGATACCCGCCAGGAGGGTTCTCTGAATCTCTCTCAAATCCTTCTAGTGTAGGAGCACTCAACGCCACCAGCAGCAGAGGTAACGGCTTCCATGGTCCTACTGCTCTTCACCCATTGGGGAGGGGAGTTTGTCCTGTTCAGCTGAAATCTGGGTTCCTGTAACTTATTAAACCCACAGTGGCCTGTCCTGCGCTCTGGGATGATCGGGAAGAGAGCCTGCCCCTCTGCTGTCTGAGAGCCTTTCGTGTCTTTGAGAAGAGTTATTCCCCCCCCCTCTCCTGTCGGCCTTCTTCTCTCCAGGCCAGGTCCTTTCCTCCTCAGCCTTCGTTTCCAGCCTCCCCCTCCTCATCCCTTTCCGGAAGAATAAAAAGGCCTCAGATCTGCCCACTTTTGATTTATGTCTTTGCTGAACACCTGCGTGAACATGAGAAACCCGTTGCATTTAATATTATCGCTCAGGGACCTTTTAACAGGGTGCGTTGTTCTTCTGCCACAGTCTTTGAATAGCACGGCCTAATGCAGTTGGGTTTTATACAAAAGGGCATAAAAGCCCCCCGGGGGGGGGGGTCTCCTGCTGCCTCTCGACCCGGCTCCCATTGGTGCTTCCGCAGGAGAACGTCTGTTCCCGTTGATCCAAGCGATGCACCTCAGCCTGGCGGGAAAGATCACGGGGATGCTGCTGGAGATCGACAACTCCGAGTTATTGCACATGCTGGAGTCGCCAGAATCTCTCCGCTCCAAGGTAGGAAAGGGGCCGTCCGCTTGGCACTCACCCGGTGGTTGGCCCAAGGGGGAAAAGGGAGCCTGGTTTCCCTGGCCCTGGCCCTAATCTCTCCCCTCCCAGGTGGAGGAGGCAGTGGCCGTGCTGCAGGCTCACCAGGCCAAGAAAGAAGCTGCCCAGAAGGTGGGCATTGTTGCTGCTACCTCCTGAACCAAAGAGGATGGTGAGTGGGCCTGTTCAACAGCCACCCTGATCTTCTTTCTTGGCTATCTGTCTAATGGCGGCTAGATTTTTCTTCTGCCAAAAAAAGAAAACCCAGCTGCCCGAAGAACAGCCTAATGTTGTTCCAGGGTGGCTTCCCATCTGGGCAAATGGGGACCGGGATTGACCCCAAGGTAACAGCTTCGTGGCCATCTGCATCACAAGTATGTATTTCTGTTGTGAGATAGAATAAAAAAATTATTGTGAATACATAGCCTTGTAACGGTCAGGTGATTTGAGGGTATTCTTTATGAGAACAACATGGAGAGGAAAGGTGAGAGTAGGGGCCGGTGGAATCTTATGGGAAGGTATAAAAACGAAAGGGCAGCAAAAGAAGAAAAAGAAAGAGAGAAAGTTAGGGAGAGGGTTCAAAGGATCTCTGCCGGCTGTTGGATGAAGTTAGGAGTTTAACAGAAAGGCCCCTAGTATTTAAGACCTGAACACTCAGGCTTAGTACACTGTAATCTTTAAGCCAAATGCCTCAGGTGTCTTGTTTTGTTCCTGAATAAAACATTTGTTATACAGTGGACCCTCGTATAACGGAGGGTCCGTACAACGAAAAACTTGTACAACGAAAAAAAATCCCCCCCCCCCCGCGGCCACCTCCGTCCATCACCTGCGGCCCCGGGAAGAGGACGGGGGGCGGTCGATGCCCGCGGCCGGCGGGAGCAGCAAGGCGGCGGCGGCTCCCGGATCGGCCCCGCGAGGCCGGAGACGGTGCCCGCGGGAGCAAGGTGGCGGCGGCGGCGGCGGCTGCCGGGTCGTCCCCGCAAGGCCAGAGACGGTGCCCGAGGGGCCGGCGGGAGCAAGGCGGTGGCGGC
Source organism: Phrynocephalus versicolor (assembly GCA_023846285.1). Taxonomy (NCBI): domain Eukaryota; kingdom Metazoa; phylum Chordata; class Lepidosauria; order Squamata; family Agamidae; genus Phrynocephalus; species Phrynocephalus versicolor. Next base: position 22,322,726 of record JAHTLZ010000008.1, on the reverse strand, counting down.
GGCTCCCGGGTCGTCCCCGCAAGGCCTGAGACGGTGCCCGCGGCCGGCGGGGGCAGCACCCCCGTGGTCTCCTTTGCGGGACCACCTTCGCCCGGCCGCCGGGGGAAAGAGGGAAGGAGGGAGGGGAGACGAGGGGGCGCCCAGGACAAGCGGCGCACCCCACTCCCTTCCCCCACCCCTGCGGCCACCTTCCCCCGACCACCTCTGGCCGCCGGGGGAAAGAGGGAAGGAGGGAGGGGAGACGAGGGGGCGCCCAGGACAAGCGGCGCACCCCACTCCCTTCCCCCACCCCCGCGGCCACCTTCCCCCGACCACCTCTGGCCGCCGGGGGAAAGAAGGAAGGAGGGAGGCGGAGGGGGGTGACCATGCATTGAAACAGATTACATCCGCTTTCAATGCATTCCTATGGCAAATTAGAACTTGTACAACGAAAAATTTGTATAACGTAATTTAATTGGGAACCAATTAATTACGTTATACAAGGTATCACTGTATTTCAATACATAATTGAATTGATTAGGAATAGGGGTGGGGTGGCAGTAACAAGAGCTGGCGCTGTGCTTGAGAAGATGTTCTGAAATTAACTGCACTTTCCCCCTTTTGCAGATGGTCAACAGTCAAATGGACCCCCTGAAGAGATAACTTTGTCCTGTACATTTCAATGCATCTCATTGACCATGTTCTCTGCACATATCTCGTAATAGGCCTTATTTGCAGAAAAACAACACCTTTGAATGTTTGCTCTTCTCCACTGTTTAAACATGCAACTATGCAATTTTTTATTCCACCACAAAAAAAACACTTTGTTTCCTTTAGCAGGACAGGGACATTTTTCTAACAGAATGTTTCATCTGCTGTTCTTGATTTTATTTGAAAAAGCCTGTTTGTTGGAAGGGTTTGGTCAATAAAGGAATGAAAGCATTTCATGAAATGGGACTCTTTTTTCACTGCTGTCACCCACCCCCTAGTTCACAGTGGTTATGTTCAGATTACAATGTGAAACCAGGTAGGGCTAAAAGTCTTAGGTGAGGCCACTCTTCCCCTCAAGGGAAGGGAAGGCAGCCTTTGGAGTCTTGGACCTCTGTCAGCCCCAGGCTCAAGGTCCCAGGGCAGGGAATAATGGAAGAAATCAAGCAGTGCGGGAAAATGTAGAATCAGCTCGGCTTGGGGCAGTCAGGAAGCCGGCCACATGAGCTCTTGGGTCATCCACCGTTTCTGCCACCTGAGCCCGACCACCTCATCCTTCACCCGAAATATGTAGGACATTTTTGTGACACTGGAGCGGGAGGGCTCTCCTGGCCCTTGGGGAGCCTTCCTTGGTTCCATGAGGGTTGTTGAAATGGGGTCTTTCCATCAGAGCTGACTTTTATTGATTTAACCTCTTTCTCCCCCCCCCCCAAAGGACCCAAGTGTTAAATATATTGAAAAGGCCAAGGCCAGCGTGTTTTCCTCCTTATATGGTTTTTCGCCTCTTAACGATTGAGCGCCCGAAGGGGCTCCCCTGCCTTCTCCTTGGAGGCCCGGGCGGGGCTGCGGGGGGGGGGGGAGAGGAAGCCAAAGGTGGGGGGGGGCGGGCTACTCCGGGCGAGGGAAGGAGAAGCCACGGAAAGGAGGGAGGCAAGAGCCGAAGAGGCGCACGTGGGTGGCTGGGCGGAGCCCCGAGTGCGCCTGCGCGAGCGCCGCCCAGGAGGCGTGGCGGAAGGGGCCGCGCTTCCGGGGCAGGGGGTGCGCGCGGGGGATTGTGGGAAGGGAAGGGAGGGACGGGCCGCCGCCACCACCATCATGGCTTCCACCAAGCGGGTCCTCTACGTGGGTGAGTCTCCCCCCCCTGCCCGTCAGGAAGGGCGGACACGCGTCTCTCTCGCCTCAACCCCCCCCCTCTGGGCGGCCTCGGGCTCCGCAACGGGGGTGGGGGGCGTGAGGTCGGGGCGGGGGTGGTTGGGTTCCCCCTCCCCCCCTCCGGGTGTGCACGCGCGTGGGGGCGGGTGTCTTTTGGGCCTGCCTGGCGGGCGAGGGGCTCGTGGCGGGGGGGGCGGCGGCGGATGGGGAGCCCTCCCCCCTTCTGACCGCCCCCCTTCCCTTTCCCCTTCCCCTTTCCCCCTCCTGGCAGGGGGCCTGGCGGAGGAGGTGGACGAGCGGGTCCTCCACGCGGCCTTCATCCCCTTCGGAGACATCACCGACATCCAGGTCCCCCTCGACTACGAGACCGGTACGAGGTGGAGGAAGAGGAAGATGAGGGAGGGGACCCCCCCTCCCGGGTGGGGGTGGCGCTGGCGGTGGGGGTGAGGGCAGCCGAGGGCGATGGGGAGCCTGGAAGGGACCCGGGGACCCACGCACCCAACCCACCCACTCCCTCCAGCACACACACACACACACACGAACACGCACGCACGCACCCACCCACCCATGGCTTCCAGGGCTGGACGCCCCCCTCCCCAAATAGGGCCTCCTCCCAAACCAGCACAGGGTCGGCCAGGACAACCAGTGGGGTTTTTTTTGGGGGGGGGGGGAGAGAGAGACACTCACCGTCCCCTCTTGCTTGTCTTTTTCTTTTCCCTGCAGAAAAGCACCGAGGCTTTGCTTTCATTGAATTCGAGCTGGCGGAGGTGAGCGAGACCGAGGCTGCATTGCTGTCTCTCCCCTTGCTCAGTTTCCCTTCTGTGTTGATCAGTTGCTGATTAAGGGGGAATGGAGAGAGAGATAATGCCACTTGGCTTTATCAGCCCTTTGCCGATGGAGAGACTGGGGATTAAAAAATAATAATCAAAGGGAACAATTATTATGACAGAAATGTCCCTTTGAAATAGTTGGCCATTTTTCAGGGATGGTTGTGTAAAATACAGAAGGGGAACCTGGTCTTGAGAGCTATAAAGAAGTTTAAATATGTCCTCTTTCTTTCAGGATGCTGCAGCTGCCATCGACAACATGGTAAGTTTGCCTTGGTCTGGTTATTTCGCTTTGTGGGAAAGATAAATGCAGCTCCCTCCCCCCCCCCACCCGACCCTTGCATTTAATGCTATTTTATGAGGCCCCCTGTTTAGGTCCCATCTCACAGGGAGGGAAAATTTGGCTTGAGATTTTTTCTCTCTCTCTTCTCCTGTTTGAAGAAGGCTGCAGGTGCTGCTGCTGCATCAGAGCCCAGGGGTTGCTGCTCCTCCTGCGGCCTGTTTCCGTGCCGTTGGGTGGGCAGCTCCTGACCAAGAGCAAGAGTGGCAACTGGTTGCCATGAGAGATGCTGTGAAATGACGGTAGCCAAACACACAGCACAGTTCTAGCCAGAATGGAGGCCGTGCCCAGGACACTTTCTTAGGGCCATGGTAGCCTAAACGATGAAAATGTCCAGAGAGTGACCATCATCCCGTTGTTTGTCTTAACCAACCTCACATACAATGACGCACTGTCTGGTTCCTTCTTTAGAATGAGTCTGAACTCTTTGGGAGGACCATCCGTGTCAATCTGGCCAAACCAATGAGGATTAAGGAAGGATCTTCCCGGCCAGGTAATGAGCGGAGTTGAGATGAGAAAGGGTGATGTGGGGTATCATTTGACCCATGGATTTGGGGGGAAAGGTCTTCCGAATCTTGTTCCTTTTGCAGCTTAGCTGGTGGTTAGGTTATTTATTTTATTATATACTGCCTGCTTCCCAAAGAGAACTTAAGGCGGTATACATAATAAATAAAACAAAACACAATAACCACCACCACAATAAACAAGAATTGGTGGCAAGAACAAAATGTAGATATAGAGAAAATAAAAAAGATGCCCAGCAGAACTACACACGACACAAGACTTTAAAACCTTACTGGTCCCTGAACACCTTCCTAAGGAGCCAGGTCTTAAGAACTTTCCGAAAGGTGGGCATGGAAGGCATCAGTCGGAGCCCAGCCAATTTTTATTTCCTGAGTGACTCCTGTTTTCTTTTGGCAGTCTGGTCGGATGATGACTGGCTGAAAAAGTTTTCTGGGAAGACCCTTGAGGAGAACGTGGAGGAAGAAGGTGCAGAGCCTGCCCGGTCAGAGACCCAAGAGGTCAAGTCTGCAGATTTTGAATGCTGGGGTGGGGGTGGGGGGGGGGTGGCAGCTCTTGGGAGACTTGACCTTGGGAGCATAGGAGTGTCGGATCTTTGGCAAAAGCCACTCAGCACCATTGGTTCCATAAAAACTGCAGAGCCCCCTCCCCACTGCATGCCATCACTGTATTGGGCATGGTCCGAAGGAGAGGTTGGGCTGTACCTGGTTGGGGGTGGTGGCTTGTTCTGCTCTCCCGCAGCACTTCTGCTCCTCAAAAGATGCTGGAGGGAGAGAGTGCCATGCAGAAATATCCTTCAGGCTCCTAAGAGGGAAAATAATCATTAAATACATGGCCTGTGACAGCACCTCACCCCACCCTGTTCCCAGTCACCCTGTGCTTGGGCCACATACTGTGGGTGGTGATCTATGGGATGTATTAAATATTTTGATATGCTCCAAGTGGCTCCCCTGTGCCCGGTCACTCATGCTTCAAATGACCCTTGCGGTGGGTTCTCTCAGTCACCTGCATCATTCATGGAGGACGTGCTGTTGCTCTTTGCTAGGGTGAACCACCTGCCAAAAAATCAAGGGTCAACCCCCAGGTCTACATGGACATCAAGATTGGAAATAAGCCAGCTGGTCGATTAAACATCCTGCTGCGATCAGACATTGTGCCTATGACGGCAGGTAAGAGCTGTCGGGTGAGCAGGGGCAACAGGTCTCCTTGGACTCCTTTCAGTTCAGACCAAGACAGCCGCGGTATAGACAGCAAATGATCTGGTGGAGTGCTTTGACCAAAAGCACCATGAAGGAAAAGGGAGATTCCTCATCTCTCCTGCTCAGCATTAACATTTTAAATTGTGTTTTAATTTAAGTTGTGCTTTCAGCAAGCCAGATCCTTCCCAAGAGATTTTCAAAGGGGTGTAGTAAACAGGCTTCCACAAGCAGACACTCCTGAAGGCGGTCATGGGAAGCAGCTGCCTGGGCTGCTCTTTTTCCTCAGTTGGGAGCCTTCGAAAGGCCTCACGTTTGTTCTCTCTCTCTCTCTCAAATGGCAGAGAACTTCCGCTGCCTTTGCACCCACGAGAAAGGCTTCGGCTTCAAGGGCAGCAGCTTCCACCGTGTGATACCTCAGTTCATGTGCCAAGGCGGGGATTTCACCAACCACAACGGCACTGGGGGCAAGTCGATCTACGGGAAGAAATTTGATGACGAAAACTTTATCTTGAAGCACACCGGGCCAGGTACGGGTGGTGGCTGGGCTGCTATGAGGTTGCAGGAGATTGTAAGGAAGGTCACGTTCGTGCTCATGGCGACTTTTTGAGACACACACACACACATACACCCCGAGGGGCTTTCCGGTAAAGGGCAACCGTGCATCTTTGGTGCCTTTAGGAAGACACCACCTTCAAGGGAAGGTGATGCCTGCAGCCCGTGCGTCACTGCATTCCATCTCCTTTTCCACAGTGACACTTGACCTTGCACCAGTCCCCACCACTGTCTTCCAAGGCAAGTGTCTGTTCCCGTTTGTTACAAATGGGGAAACTGAGGCTGAGAGTTGCCGAGATCATGCACTCAGTCTGTGCTGCCATTGCTGGGTTAAGTCCAGCCAACCAGCCAGTCATTTGTGGGCCAGATCCTACGACTCACGGATGGATTTTGGTTCTTTTCTCCCTGTGACCTCCCTTTGGTTTTCAAAAGCAGGGAAGCCTGGCCTTCCGTGGAGGAACCTGTCCTCCCTCCAGCTGCTCTCTCCCTTCAAGCGGGGGGCGGGGGGCGGGGGCGGATGGGCCTTGTGGGAGCTCCCTGAAGAATAGCTCGAGATACCTCGTGTGGTGACTCATGTGCGTTCGTCTCCACAGGCTTGCTGTCCATGGCCAATTCTGGCCCCAACACCAACGGCTCCCAGTTCTTCGTCACTTGCGACAAGACTGACTGGCTGGATGGGAAGCACGTCGTGTTCGGAGAGGTCACCGAAGGCCTGGAGGTGGTGCGGCAGATGGAGGTGAGCAAGTGGCCGCAGGGGGGAGGGAAGCTTCCGGAAAGATTTCTGGTCTGGAGGCAGGAGCTGACCTCTCTTATCTCTCCCTCCTTCCCTCCCTTCTCTGTTATCTCTCTTTCATAAAGGCTCAAGGCACCAAAGATGGGAAGCCAAAGCAAAAAATCATCATCTCAGACTGTGGTGAATACATGTGAACGTTTGTACAGGCATCAGGTGGTTGTGAGGATCCGAGAGGTGGACTCCCACCTCTCCACCCCTGGCGACTCCTTCAGAGAACACTTAGAAACAAAGGAGTGTTGACTCTCCTCTGCATTCGGAACAAGAGACTCTGGCAAACCCATTTTGTACATAATTCTCCTCCCTGTAAAATAGCACCTATTTTTATAAATAAAGCTGGTCTTTTATTTCTCCTCTTTGCTTTTGGGTACTTGGCTTTGAAAAACCAACTTATCTGCTCATCTGTGTTGGTCTTGCCGGTGCCGCGTTTAATTTTGTTTTTGGGTTGTCCAGTTAATTCAGGTGGCTGACCAAGTTAACATGCTGGTTAGATTGTTCTGTGAGCTCAGGGATTCAGCTGCAGAACCACGGACCGGAAGTTTGATTCTCTCCTACTGTGACTCCCCTGGGAAGGGCGCACCCGTATGGCTTTGGACAAGCTATATCACCCACCCACCCACCCCAAAAAACAGAAGGGGCTGGTACACCCATCCTAAGGGCTCCCTCTGCCTAGAAAACCTTGGAGAAAGGGTCGCCATCAGTCGGGAGTTGACGTGGCAGCATGCAGCGAGTGTCGTCTTCAGCACTTGGCATTAGTTCCCTTCTGAGGCAGAGGAGTTATGAGTCCTTCTCGACCTATCCTCTCATTCCAAAATCAGAACCCAAGGCCTTCTGTTTTAAATCACGAGTTACTGAAACAGAACTGCGGTTAATGAGACCAGCTTCTTCCCCTAACCAGTGGTCATGGCTGACTACAGCCCTTGGCGGAGACCTAATGAGCAACTGGCAGAAGTCTGATTCCATCTAGTGATTGTTGTGGGGGGGGGGGGCGGTCATAAAAGCTCAGGGCTTTTCCATGGAACTCTTAAGATCCCGAAAGACTCCCTGGTTGTGCTGAGATTGGGGAGATGCAGATTCTAACCCCCATTGGGTCCGTCCAGTGGCTATTGAAGGGTGGTCCACCTGACTCGACTTCACAGAGTTGTTTGTGGGAATAAATATTGGGCTGGAGGGGTGGGAAGCCATGTGGTCTGACTCGAGCTCTCTGTTGGAAAGGAGGGAGAGAAATGTAAGAAGAATGGATGACCATTAGAACTTGTCGTGGTAAAAGCCGCTCTTTGTGAAACCACCCTGAGTGGTGGTCTAACCCTCCCGGCCTGGGCTGTGAGAGGACATGAGCATACAATTTCAAAGGCCTTCTTGGCATCAGATCGAAAGGATTGTCAGTGAGCAGCCCTCATGCCTCATCCTGGCTTGTGGTTCATCTTATAATAATAATAATAATAATACACTTAATTTTTATGCCGCCTTTCTCCCCAAGGGGAGCCTAATAAGTGTTGCTCTGTCTTTCAAAGAAAGTCAGGAACCAGCAGGTGGATCTTTCACTCTGGGGGTACTGTGGTGGTGGAGGGCACCCAATCCCCGTTGGTGTGCCCAGTCTCGAGTATCATTTGGGAACAACGAGCATGCGGCCTCGAGGGGAGAGAGCCCAGGGCTGTGGCGCCCACTCTGGCAACGGGATTATCGTGACCTTACTTCACCTCTTCCTCCATGTCCAGCTGGGGCACTGCCTGTTCCAAGTTCTCTTGCCTTAGCCTCTCCCCGCCAACTGTGGGTGAACTGGGGCAGAAAAAAAGGGGAGGCTGGTGGGAGTCAAATCCTGCCCTCGGAACAAAGGGCCGGGAGAGACCGTTCGGGCGCCTTTTCATCCAGCAAGATCCTGGGCACTTCTATGGTGTTCTCTTCATAGAAACAGGAACCGGTTTACAGGGACTGGAGAAAACAGGCAAGGAAAGCCCGCGGCAATTGAGTTCCCAGCAACTCTCTGTTTTCCCCTGACGTGACATTAAAAAGCAAACAGCAAGCTTTCTGGGAATTTATTGGCAATGGAATAAAAGGACACCATGGAGAGCGTTTGTCACAGCAGTAAGGGAAGGCCACCTAATGAGGCACAGCAAGGCTGGAAGCCCCTTCTTGAGCCATGACGGGGTCTGGACTGGCCGCTAGCACCACCTCCACGCGTGATACTGGTGGAAACCTGGGTGCAAACTCCAGTGGCTGCCACCCATCCCAAGGGCCCACTTGTCATACATTTGCTACCCCCCAAGCACTGAATCATTCTGGGAATCCATCTGAAAAGAATGGAATGCAATAGACATGAGATCAGCTCCAAGCTTCTAGAATGACGGAATCTGCACATCTCGATTGGCTGCATGTATCTTCCAGCAACACTTACACACCCTAAATGACTATAAAATGCTTTGATATGGATGCTTTGATATATATATACCAGTATAATGATCTTTGACATTGAGATCATCTATCCATGTACTTCAGAACCAGTCAGCCAGTTACTCCCCAAAAATGGGTGGCAGAGTTTTCAAAGGAGAAAAAGAAGCATTGCTGGGAACCAGAACAGGATTAAGGCCGGAGCCTCAGAAACACCACCTGCAGCAGCTGCTTACTGGGTGTGCCACAAGGTGTGTGTGGCCTCCTGTGCGGCTTCCTTCTAGGTGGCGGAGAAACCAAATCACCCAGGGAGAGGTCTCCATAGAAGAGATGAGCTGAGGAGAGAGAAGCTGTTGTGACCCCCTTACGGGTCGGTGGTGCAGCCGCCATGGGTGGGAAGCATCAAGGTGCCCCGTGGACCAGTCTTGTGCAAATCCCACCTGCCTGCTTGTCGGGAGATTCCCTTGACTTGTGGGCCTCATGCAAAGAGGAGGCTTACAGCGGTTGCCATCGGCGCTTGTCATCCCCTGGGCAGAGAGCTAGACCCACCAGAGGTCTTTGCATTGTCCAGTCTGGTTTCTCCTTTTGGCTTCTGTGTAAGCGGGGTCTGTTTGCACAGAGGCGACTCCTCTGGACGTGAAGGGCAGCGCTGCTCTCCCTGGAGAGGCTGGAGAAGGTGCAGGAAGACCTGTGAGTGGCCCCAGGTTTTAGGAGGGGCCACCCACGACACTCTCTCCGTCTTCCATGCTCCTGCCAGACTGGCCACCCAGGGCCTGTTCATATTGTCCCTTGCACCCCCCCACACCTGTTGGTTCAGTTAAAACAAAAAAACAAAACACCAGGAAGGTCAAGGAGCACACTGATGAAAAAATAAACCTACCGGGTTGCATGGTTTTAATTTAATTTAAAGTGCAGTATCAGCGGAGCAGTTGGGCAACGGACACAAGATCAAACGTGTTTGTGTGTAGCCAGATCGTGTTTTAGTTTCCTTGGCAGAGACTCTTCAATGGACAACTGTTTTCATTGGTGCAGGACGCAAGCAAACCTCAGTAGCCCAAGGGTGGGATTGGATGTCAGCTGAGGGTCCGGGCAGGGGGCTACCAACTCCTCACTTCCGGCTCCAGCATCAGGCTCTTGCTGTTCTCCTTCTCAGGGATCAAGGGGCTTCCTTTCCTTCATCCCCCACCCAGAGGGTGGGTTCAGCCAACAACGCGGCTCCTCCAGCTCTTCCCCCTGCCTGCCTGCCTCCCTCGGTAGCAGCAGCAGCAGCAGCAGCAGGCAACCCGAGCCTCAGTGGCAGCCGCACGCCTTCACCACCATGTTGCGGTGTTTCTTGAGGATGACGTTGTTGTTGCTGTCGTAGTAGAGAACGGAGGTGGCGCTGAGCTTGGTGGGCGCGCAACAGGCCTTAGGGACAGCTTCGGGCTTCATCAAGTGGACCTGCAAGAAAGGGGAGGTTGGATACATCACTGTAGGCTGTTGATTGTGTCCCCCCACGCCCCACGCCCTCCAACACATGCAAACACACAACCTTTTCCAGATCCTGGGTAGTCCAACGGATCCACATCTTGGTCCTCAAAATGCAGGGACTCTCCTGCCCTCCATGGATCTTACCAGGTGGGTGGAAAGGAAGGGAGGGAGGGAGGGAGGGAGGGAGGGAGAACTCATGGTGGGTAGAGGGAAAGAGGAGAGGAAGGACACCCTACTCTCCCTTTTCCCCCCACAGGGATCTGGCATCCATGCCTTGTGGTGGGTTGGGTGGGATATGGCACTGATGAACCCAGGTGCCCAAAGCTGTTTGTTTGTTTACCTGGCCATCTGACCAAATTCCCTAGTAGAGATGGGCACGAAACACACATTTTTTTCGTTTCCGTCACCGTTTGTTGTTTCTGTTACGTAACGAAACGACAAACGAAAATTGTGATGGAAATGAAACGAAACGAACAGAACCACGAAGATTTTGTTCGTACGTTTCGTTTCCGTTACTGGCGGCGTGCAATGAAATTGAGCTGTTTTAAATGTTAAAAAACGCCCTGGACATCCATAAAAACACAGCGATAATTATTTATACTGCCTGATAATACCTACGGGGGGTTGGGGGCCTTAAAACATGCATTTATGTCTTTTCTCAGATCGCTGTATTTTTTTCCTTTAAGGGGAGTTAGGGGACATCGACCCAAAATGGCTCCCAGATGCCTAATATTGATTTCTTGGGTATTAAAACGCCCTGGACATCCATAAAAATGCAGCGATAATGTGATAATTATTTGAAATTATTACCTACCGGGGGTTGGGGTCCTTAAAATGTTTGTTTTTGTCTTCTCCCATCACGATGTATTTTTCTTTTCCCTTTAAGGATGACAAAATGGATGTCGCCACTCCAGCCACAACATGGAGGCAAGCCATGTGATGGGATCATGTAAATTCTTGGACAACTTCAACCAATAGCACACCCAGGTTGCAGACTGGGAAGGTCTGGCAGCCACAGAGGGCGTAAAAAGCTCTGGCAGCCCCCGGAAATGCTTTAAAAATCGCGCAAAAAGCGGGTAGAAACAACAAACGAAAAATGAAAAACGGAAACGAAATTTTTTCAAAAAATTCATGAAAAATGGAAACGAACCGAAACAGACCTCTTAATGACAAATGACAAACAAAACACCATTTTTTTAAATTCGTGCCCATCTCTATTCCCTAGTTATAGCTCAAGAAGGAAGTGAGGTAGAGCTTGCCCAGACTGTGGGCAATTTTGGCATTTTAAAAATAGTATTCCACTCCTGGAACGGTGCTTAGCCTGTTTTTCAAAGCGGGAAGTGACCTTTCAGCCACTTTAAGCTCCCCCCCTCCCCACACTTGAATGTTTGACCCTCTGCACAGCCCCAGAGGAAGAGGGCAGAGGCTCCCTCCCCAGTTCCAGGTGAGGTGCCGGCACACATGCCCCTGCCACCCTCAAATTTTGATTTAAAGAAAAGTCAAAGGGTTCAAAGAAGGATCTGTTTCAAGGTGAAAAAGCATCCCTCCCTGTGGAAGGCCCCTGTGTCCATGCCAGCAACAATATTTGTTCAAAAACATTTGGCCTCGGCCGAGTTGCTTTTAGAAGCGCTTTCAAGGAGAAGATACCGACCAGGGACTGGAGGATGGCGTGGTTTGTGGCGTTCATGCAGGAGTCCAAGGGGAAGGCGCACTCTCCTTCGCAGTAGAAGGCGGAGTAGCCACGCGGCGCAATCACCCAGTCCTGGAAGAGCAAAGGAAAGGCACATTGAAAGAGACAACTGGTCCCTCCTGCCCAATCCATGATCACACCTCCCATCATCCTGCCAGGGCTTAAGTGGAGGAGGTGTGAGATGCTCTGACGCTAGTGTGGTGTAGCGCTAAGAGCATCGGGAGACTTGGCTTCAAACCTCCACCAGCCCTGGGCCTCACCCTTCAGACAGGATAACTCCCGCTCGGCCTGACTGGCCCGGAAGGTTTTCCCATGAGGAGGAAAGCTCGGTGGGGTGTTCTCTGGGATCAAGCTAGGATGTCAACACAACAATGACTACATAATAAAAACTCTGCAGTGGGGAAAGGGTCCACAGTATGGCCATTTATCTACAGGTTTGACTTTGCCAGAGGGTGTTTTCTTAAGAGCAGCACCTCAAATAAATAAATAAATAAAATTCCCTAAACCACTTAATTCTTTTAAATCCTGTGTTTCTGGGAGCCCTCATATCTGAATTGCGTCTCCTGGTCGGGTGCATGCCTCATGCTCTCCTCCAAAAAGCTGGCCACTTGCCATCATTTAGAACAAGCCGAGGGGAAAAGAGGTTTGCACCCAAACTGACCACCAGCAAAAGCACTGTCTTGGCTGACTGGGAGCATTGGGGCTCCCACCGTCACTCATCCACCTTGCAGGTGCATACACCGAGAGCTGCCACTTAATTGATAAAAAATTAACATTGAGTCTGTGAAATGACTTGTCCAAGGGAGAAAACGATGGGGCCGGAGACAGGGGATGGGAAGGGCTTGAGGTTATTTGCTTGTTTTTTGGGGGGAAATTCATCACTCTTGTAGCGAAAACATTGAGGGGAATGGGGAGGGGAGGGGGGATCATATATAGTTACCAGCCATCCAAGATCTTGAAAGCTGACATACAGCTCATGCCTCTTGCATACCTGGTGCCTCCCATCTGGAACGTGGGCATCGCCTGAGGAAGGAGAAGTTTGTCAGGAAGGAATCTGAGATTCATGGGAAGGACTAGGAAGGAAGGAAGCTAACACAGGTCCTTAGGAAAGGAGGCAGAATGGGAGGCCAAGTTGAGGGAAGAGGGAAATGACACCCAACTGTAACATCTCAGCCCAGGGAGAGCATGCAGGAGCCCATTCACAGAGTCATCAGGTGAGAAAACGCCGGGAGAGGAGTCCTGCTGACCACAACTCCTCCAGGCAGGGTCCGCTGTGCCTTCTTACCAAAGGACCCCGGGAGCCGATGCAAGTGAGAGAAGTTGTGGCTTTTCTTGCGCTGCCTCTTCCTCAACTGCTTGACGCCTCGAGGGACTCGGACCTGGTGGTGGCTTGCCCGGAAGAACATAACCACGAAGGGCTGCTTGGCCCGTGGCCCATGGCGACCCAGGAAGCCGGCCAGCCCGGGGTCAAGACTCTGCCCTGGAAAACCCCAAAGTCAGTCAGACCCTCCTGGTAGGGATCCCTCCTTCCACTTTCAGGCAGGCTCCGCAGTTCTTCTTTTGCGGATTGTGGCCCACAACCTCAAGGGCCCTTTCCCACCGGCTGGGCACCCCTGCTGCTGCTCTGTGACTCTTTCTCCTCTGGAGTAAACCTGGTAGCCGGAACAGGCATCGCAAAAGCAAAGCAAAGCAAACCAATATTTGAAACTACTTCTGCTGAAGTGTGGGAAAAGACGGGCCTGCTGCTTTCATAACTACATGAAGCAACTGTGGTGTTTTCCATCATCTACTGTATTGTCTTTCTCACGCTCCGAAATGCACTGTTAATGCAAAAACATCAAAGACCAAACCAAATCAGCACTTTCTGCTTTGATTTCTTTTTCTTCACCATGATTTCATGCTTTACTGAAAGACCTTATGTGGAGACAATCTGCAAAGGGGGCCTGAAGTGTTCCTTACAATCTGGACACCGATTTTAAGAGGATTGAGATGTTCTGCCCCAAGAGGGACCCCAGGCCTCCCTCCGTGCATTGGGAGGGCTTGGGATCCCACCTTCAGGTAGGAGGAGGACCTCATTGAGCAACAGGAAGGACAGAAAAATACATTTCATGGCCAATCTGATCTCTCATCCTCTATCCCTCTTATCCACTTTAATACAGGTAGGGACAGGAAGAAAGGATTCCAGCTGTGAGCTGAATGTTAATGGCTTTATCTTTCTTTTGATTGTCTGGCATCTCCTGACTTGAAATATGTCACACTAGACTTTTAATATTAAAGTCTTTGTAAATGTCTTGCATTGTTCTGCTGACAGGCTGTCTTTCTTCCTCAGTGTCTCCTTTGTTCCTGTTGAGCATAGACTTTTCTTTCATTCTTTCTCTCTCTTTCTTCTCTGTCCTCCCTCCCTCCCTCCCTCCCTCCCTTGCTTGCCAAAAAACAGTGGATCTTAAACAGTAATTCTATCCTGAAACCCAGATTGTCTGAAGAATTGTAGATAATGCCTGGAGTGCTCAAGAGAGATTGCTGAAGTCACAGTGGGAAGTGCTGCTAATTAAAGAGTGGCTGGTTACAAACTCTTTCTGGGTGAGGCATCCAGTCATGCAACCAGGAATGTGTCTGGCTTTACATAAATCAGCAGCAGTTCATCTCTGTGATTTGCACGCTTTCACTTGCATCCTTGTGGCTTGTCAATATAGTTCTGGCCACAAGGTGTAAAACAAACCCCCAAACTCCCATTTACTGGATTATCTTCCTGGCTAAATTGCACTTCTGGCTATGCTGGCCTAGTACTATGGGAACTGTTGTTTCAAACAGAAATATTTCTAACCTCTGCTCTGGGCTACAAAGGATCATTGACGTTTCTGATGGCTACTGTGCCTTTAATCAGAAGCTTCCCCTTTCTAAGTCCACCTGGCCTATAATGATTTTTTCTCTATCAGGGACACAATGTCGCAGCATTGTATCTGCTACATTATTCAATTGCTGTTCTCTCTGGGGACAAGATTTCCTACCAACAGTCCCACACCCCCTTCAATAGCAAAATACAGTTATTCTATGACAGAAATAAACTTAATAATTTGGTGGCCAAACTTAGGCCCTCCCGAAGTTTTGGACCACAACTCCCACAGTCCTTTGTCATTGGCAATACAGGCTTGGAATTCTGGAAGTTGTGGTCCAAAACATCTGGAGGGCCAAAGTTTGGCCACTACTGGATTAGACGTTCCTCAGAAACACGCTGATTGTACAGCACAGGAAATGGCACCAGACAGTGCCATGAAAGCTGCAGCTGCACAGAGGGCCTTGCAGTGCTGAGTTTACATCTGAGTAAACACTGTATAAGGATCTGAACTGCAAGGAGAGCCACGGTGGGTAACATGGCATCACATAGATTGCCTTGGTCCGAACTCCTCCTCAAAAGGTTATGGCAGCCTTACCCTTGTCTGTCTCCACATAAAGTCTCAGGCTCAGGATGTATTTGTGATTTAGCAGCCAATGGCTGCTGGCAGTGGCAATATCGAACACCAGCCAACCTTCTGTGCCAGCTAGGAAATCCAGAAAGTCTAGAAACAGCAGGTCTGGTTCTCTAGAGAAGGAGAGAGAGGAGAAAAGGGTACGTGTGTGTGTGTGTGTGTGCAACCGAAACAGACTGAAACAGGCATCCAAACACAACATAATTTCTTTTATACCAACCAACACTCTTGTTTCTGAGTTGCTACACATGAGGCCATGTATGTATGAGACATGCTGTTTAATCATTTCAGGATATTGTTATTATATATATTTCTTATACCTCAACACCAGTCTAGTAGTTATAAATAAATAACTTAGATTCTCTCTAACCTCCGAAACCATTCAAGCGGCTTCTCTTTTGGGATTGACACTTGCCCATAACCAAAGTTGCTTTCTGCTTTGACTTCCCTCCCATGCAGGAGCCCAACATTTTGCTCTGCTGCCTTGCTGCCCATTGACTTTATTTAGGCGAGGAACATGGGTGGGCCGGGCTGGAGGAGCCACGTGAGCCAACTCAAGGGCTTCATGTGGAAGGTGGGTGTTTTCAGTGAAGGGGCCTGGGACCCAGGCTTACATTGCCATAGACGAGGGAGGTGGATCTGCTAGCGCTCAGAACTCAAGCCATTAGCAAAACAAAACAAAACCTCCCGGAATGCAAAAGAAAATGTTGAAATGTTGAGATCTTATTTTATAAAGTAATTATTACAGTCTTATAGGACTTTCTCAAGACCAAGCAGATCTGTTGTTGGTTTAAGACTTCCTTACCAGTTGTATGCATGGACTATATCAATCATATCTATGCTAATTGCATTTTTAGAAAAACAGAACTATTTCTCCTATTTTAAGATGATTCTTGCCCTGAGCCGAGCTTTCGCCAGCCTGAAATCTGGCATCTGGATTTGTTGTTTACAAATAACTGTCATGGCACATAGGGACAGTGGGAGTAGACCACCATCAGGAATGCCTCCTGAATAAACCTTGATGGAAAGGATGGAATGTGTATATAATAATCCCATTGTTTCCCATCAACTGCCTGAGACACAGATGAAATGCGCCAATAATGAAACCGGCTCCCATAGTTCTGTTGGACTGCTTTGTATGGAAAGCAATGGTTTCACATCCAAAAACCCTCCCTTATTTACTGTACCTGTTGTGGTGCTCCTGCACGATCTCATATAGGCTGACGTGAAGTGTTTTGTTCACATGCCAGCTGAAACTCGGCATCTTGTAAATTCGGAACTCGGCCGCTGTTACTGACTCCCCCTTTGGGACCTGCGTCAAATCGAACCTGAATTCTTTCCAGTAAGGTTTCTGGTGGAAGAGACCTCTGTCCACTTCGACTGGAAAGAATCAAAGGCACAAACACGGCAGGTGCATCTGTTTACTTGGGCATCTCAAGCGCCAATCAAAGCACCCAAAGCAGAGGATAACGATTAAGGAGAATCCCCCCCCAAGTCATTTAAAAAAATATATATACTGCATCAGAAAAACACTTTAATAAAAATAACCAGACAGTTAGCTAAAAACTGCAGCAACTTCAAGGCATCGGCTGCTCACAGAGAAAATGCTATGTGACAATTGCAGGCATGAGGGAGGTGGAAGGCAGGAGACAAGCCAATGAAGACCTTTTCATGGCGTTGAATTCATATTAACCAAGAAGACGGTGGCATCCTGGAGGTACAGGTTAGATTTGTGCAGTGTTTAATCAGGCACCCCTCACCCCAGAGGCTCCTGTTTATATTTTTATACAACAACTTTCCATCAGTCTTTTAAATAAAGACCTCTCATTCATTCCAGAAATACATACATTCTTGCCCTGGCTGTTGTCTCTCTCTCTCTCTCTTGTGTAGCTTGTGTTTTCTAAGGAAGGACTTTTTGATTAATGCAGATCGAGTGTGTGTGTGTGTGTGTGTGTGTGTGTGTGTGTGTGTGTGTGTGTG
>JAHTLZ010000008.1:22289018-22304662 GCA_023846285.1 Phrynocephalus versicolor | reverse complement strand
GCTGGACTAGATGGGCCTTTGGCCTGATCCAGCATGGCTCTTCTTATATTGTGCCTAATAAACGCAGTATTCTCTTGGATTTCTCTCGCGTTGGATGCTTCATTGGGCTTTTGGGATCCAGAGAACCTCAGCAGGGCTAGCCTGTCTGAAATCTAATTTTAACTTATTATTTTAAACTCAACAACATATCTGTTACTGCTGAAGCCAGCTTAAGCCGCTTCTAAGTGCAAGGTGGCCCTGCCAGCTCTTTTGGATCTTGTCCTGCTGGGCAATTCCCAGTGAGGCATGGGAGGAAGATGTGGGGAAAAGTCACTCGGAGCGGTCCTCTCCTTCGGGCACTAAAACCTCTCCACCCAGCCAAGGAATTCCAGCCTGATTGCACCGATTTCCCATCAGGGCTTGAACAGGTACCTGCTAGGGGGGCCCTCAGGAGAGGCCCGACTCCCAATTGGTGATTCTGGTTCGCCCAGCACCGGTTCCTGCACAACCCGATTTCATGAGACCAACAGGTCAGAGGCCCTAGAGCTGGATAGACTGGAATTTCCACATCCATTCCCAGTAACCTGGAATGGGGTTTCTCAGAAGCCTCGGGGTCTCTCTCTCTCTCTCTCTCTCTGTGAGAGAGAGGGGGAGGGGAATTGTGTTCTGTTGTGGAGATGTCTTATTCTCTTCTCCTTGCCCCTGCTTGACTCTGACTGCCTCCCCCCCCCCCCACACACATATACCATGACAAGGCCTGTAGGACAGTCCTGTCCAAACTTTGGCCCTCCAGATGTTTTAGACCACAACTTCGACAGTCCTTTGTCATTGGGAATCTAAGCTTAGAATTCTGGGAGTTGTGGTCCAAAACATCAGGAAGGCTGAAGTTTGGACATGCCTGTTGTAGTAGGATCTTATGTATGGGATACCCATGGGGGCTCAGACAAGGAGGGGGAAGGACCCTCCCCACCAGAAAGGGGGAATAAGAGCAGCTGAGCAGCAAGGCTAGGCCACAGGCAAGTGGAGAATCAAGGAAGGTGCTTCCATGGTGGTGGGGGGATATTTGGGATTGACCACCCTCCACCCCAAAATGGCCTCTGGTAACAAAATAAGAACACTTGAGGCTTCCGAATGGTGGCTGAAATGCATTCAGAAGGTGTTTCTGTACCTCTGTCTCCAATTAGCCATAGAAATGCCTGAGAAGCCTTCCATGCCAACTTACAAGCTTCCTCCAGAGATACCCTCTCTCAGGAATAGGACAATTCAGAAGCCTCTCTGGCAGTTTGTGGATGGCTAGACAGGCAGATAGATTTCTCTCTTTCCTATCATGGATGCCATCCTTGGGCCTCTCCTTATTCTCAGTGGGTTTTCTCTGGGAGACCTTCCCCAGCACGGGACACCCAGAGGATGGAAAGGATCCTTCTGTCCCAGTTTACTAGCTGGAAGATCCAGGTCAGGCCATACCCTGGATCTGGTTTTTTCCTCCATGTCGGGGAATTTGAGTCTGGAGGTAGGGGGCATTGCCTCCCTGCCTGTGTCATGGTCAGACCACCACCTGCTTTCTTTCCCCCTGGCGATCCCGGCCCCTCCTCGCGGGGACCATCGGCCTTCTGTTTTGGCCCGTCCCCGAAGACTTATGGACCCTTCTCGGTTCCAGGAGGCCTTCGGGGCGTTTCCTGGAGAACTGACTGGCGCGCCGGCCGAGGTTGTGGCTAACCAGTGGTTTGATACAGCTGCCCATACCATCGACCGGATCGCTCCCAAGCGTCTTCTCCGGTGCCGAGCTCGGTCCTCTCCGTGGTTCACGTCTGAGCTCCGAGCAATGAAGCAAGTGAGGAGAAGACTAGAGCGCAGCTGGAGAAGAACCCGGACGGATATTAATAAGGCTGCTGTTGTATCCCAGACTAGTCGCTATGTCAACGCGATCAGGGAGGCTCAAAGATCTTTTTTCTCCCTGAGAATTGGTGAGGCCTCGAACCGCCAGGCGGAGCTCTTCCGGGTGGTTCGGGACCTCACCAATCCTAGTCTGGCCAGGCCTCCTCCTACTGATTTCAGTAGTGAGAATTTTGCAGCCTTTTTTTGTTCTAAGATTGAGGCCATCCGGGCCGGCTTCGACTCCGGTTGCAGTAGCACTGTCCCGGCATCCCCGGTGGCTGGTCCGCCTTCGTCGCCTCGGTTGGATGCGCTTGGGCCTGTTTCTGCTGTCGAGGCCTCTAAGGCTATGGCTTGCTGCCGGCCGGCGTCCACTCCTTTCGACCCCTGCCCTGCCTGGCTTATAAAAGCTGCCAGTGGGACTATGGCCGAATGGGCTTCGGTCATCGCCACCACCTCTTTCAGCGAGGGGGTTTTTCCCTCTCGTCTGAAGGAGACGGTGGTAAAGCCCATTCTTAAAAAACCAGGCCTTTGTCCGGACGATTTAGCCAACTACCGTCCTATAGCTAACGTCCCTTTCATGGGTAAGGTGGTCGAGAGGGTGGCGGCGGTCCGACTGCAGTCGTACCTGGAGGATCGGCAGTGCCTCGATCCTTGCCAGTCCGGGTTCAGGCCTCGTCGGGGGACTGAAACAGCTTTGGTCGCGCTGCAAGATGACCTAATCCGGGCGGCCGACAGGGGTTGCTCTACCCTGTTGGTTCTCCTGGATTTGTCAGCGGCCTTTGATACCGTCGACCACGGTATCCTGTTGGATCGGCTCTCTGAGGTCGGAATCGGAGGCACTGCTCGCAGTTGGCTCCGATCCTTCCTGGAGGGCCGTCCCCAGTACGTTCAGCATGGGGGGGAGTTGTCGGCTCCTTGGATTCTCCCTTGTGGGGTTCCACAGGGGTCGTCGCTGTCCCCTTTGCTGTTTAACATCTACGTAAGGCCGCTGGCTGGGGTCATTAGGAGATTTGGAGTTTGCTGTCATCAGTACGCTGATGATACGCAGCTCTATCTCTCCTTTTCCACCTCTGCAGTGGAAGCTGTGAGGATCCTTGATGAGTGCCTGGACGCCGTCCTGACTTGGACCGGGGCGAACAGGCTTAAGCTCAACCCCGAGAAGACGGAGGTTATGTTCTTTGGGAGCTCACCATCTGGGTATGGTGGCCCTTTTCCCTGTCTGGGGGGGGTTTCTCTCCGGCCAGTGGAGAGGGCGCGGAATCTGGGCGTGGTCCTGGACCCGGCGCTGACCATGGAGGCGCAGGTGGCGTCGGTGACCAGGGCCGCTTATTACCATCTTCGTCAGATCGCCCAGATCCGCCCATACCTGGATGTTGACTCTCTGAGAACAGTGGTCCAGGCACTGGTGATCTCGAGGCTGGACTACTGCAACGCGCTCTACATGGGGCTGCCCTTGACTCTTCTCCGGCGTCTGCAGCGGGTCCAGAATGCGGCAGCCAGACTGGTGGTTGGTGCGCGTCGTTATGACCGCATCACCCCAGTTCTGGTCCGCCTGCACTGGTTGCCCGTTGCAGCCCGGATTAGATTCAAGGTCTTGGTTTTAGTTTATAAAACCCTCCATGGCTTGGGTCCGGACTACCTGACAGAGCGTATCGTCCAGCGATCCATCTCGGCCCGTCCTGTTCGGCAGGTGCGAGCGCACTCGCTGCGGGTTGCCACTCCACGAGAGGCCCGGAAGACGATCACTCGGAACCGGGCCTTCTCAGTGGCAGCCCCTTCCCTATGGAATGCCATCCCTAGCGAAGTGCGCTCTGCAGAGTCCCTGCAGGCCTTTCGGAAAGCTTTAAAAACTTTTTTGTTCCGAGAGGCCTTTGGCGACTTCAGTTAGTTTTTTTTTTTTTTTCCCCTCCCCCGCCATCGCCATTGTTTTAAATCAGTCTGCCTGGTATGTCTAATTTTTAACCTTGTTAGGATTCGTTTCTCCGCATGCTGGGATGTTGGAGGATCCTACATGTTATATTGTCTTATTATTATGCTGATTTTGTTTTTTGATGTACTTTATTGTTGTTGTCTGGTTTATATTGCTGTTAGCCGCTTAGAGTACTACTTGTAGTAGATAAGCGGGATATAAATACAAGAATAAATAAATAAATAAATAAATAAGAGCAACTGGCCAACTTCCCCGGGACCATTTTTTCCCACCCTCTCCCAGGGCAGGCAGTGCTGCTGCCGAACGGCTCTTGCCTCGCTCTGCCTGCCCGCGGGTCCCACTCCCAGGGCTGCTCTCGGGAGCAGCAGGAGGCAGCTGTGCTCCATCATTGGCACAGGAGCCCTTCAGATGTTTGGAGATGGCAACAGGGCTTCCTCCTTCCTCTCCCAACCTGGGTTCTAACCCTTTCTACAGCCAAGATCTCTCTGAATGGGCTCCACCAGCTGCTCTCTCCAGGGAGCCAAGCAAAGGCACCTCTGCTGCATAAGTTCCATAGGGTGGGGGCTCCTTCTTCTCTGCCCCACTGGACCCCAAGGGATCTCCGGTCACCCTCATGAAATGGTTCCCTAGCAAAGGGCTCGTTCTTCCTGTGTGCCCCCCCCGCCTCTCCCTATACGACGGAGGGGTTATTCCACTGGGGTCCCTAAGCACTCATTTTCGGGGGGGGGGGCGCGATTCTTTCCTCAGTGCTTGCTTGGGGACAGGGCTGTCTGGAAGGCATCGCAACTGACAGCTGCGCCTCCTGGCTGGCGGTGCAACCACTGGAAGCTTCTTTCCAAACTTCCCCGGGCTGCGCAGATAACCGGCACGAACTAACCCAGGCGCCAAATCAAGGAGCGGCAGATAGTCCTGAGTCTCTCTCTCTCCCCCCCCCCAACCCCCGCAGGGCGCACAGAGATGTAGAAACCTCCCCACCGTAGGCACGCGGGCAGACGCCCACCCACTCTCGTCTGGGGAGAGCGTTCCCGGGCCCTGGAGAGCCGCGCAGCCCTGGGGCTCTTTCTAAGGGCTCTTCCTGCGCCCGTCGGGGCGCCTCCTTCCCGTGGGGACCGGACAACGCGGAGGGAGGGAGGCAGGTCGCCGGCCACTCACCCAGGTTGACGAAGCTCATGACGGTGTCTGCTCCGTCGGCGGCGGCGGCGGCGGCAGCGGTGTTCCCCCGCGGAGCGCCCGGCCAAGCCCAAGCCGGACCCCATGGCCCCCCGGCGCCTTCCTCCTCCTCCTCCTCCTCCTCCTCCTCCTCCTCCTCCTCCTCGTTCTCCTTTTCCTTTTCCTCCGGGCGGTCCTCGGCGTCGTCCCGGCGGGCGATGGTGCGGTAGAGGTCGAGCATGAAGAGCGGGGCAGCGGAGGGGGGCCGGGCGGCGGGGCCCGACGGGGCGGCGGGGGCCGCGTGGGGCCGGGGCCTGCCCGGCAGCCCCAGCAGCGCCAGGATCTCGCGCTGCACCTCGCGCTGCTTCTCCCGCCCGCTGAGCCTCCGGTGCGCCCGCGGCGGCTGGAGGGGCTGCCGGTGCGCCGGGCGGCAGGACGAGGCGGCGGCGACGGCGGCGCGGCTGGAAGCCAGGCGTGGCCGGGCCTCCCCCGCCAGCAGGAGCAGCAGCGGCAGCGCCAGGAGCGTCAGCGGGGTCCGCGGGGTCCGCATGGCGCGGCCAGCTGCCGAGCCGAGCGCCCCGGAGCGCGGGCGGATCCGCCCCGGCCGTCGGGGCGGCTCTTTAAGCGGCGGCGGGGGGGGCGGGGCGGGGCGGAGGGGTCTGGGAACGTGTGTGCCGCCCCGCTGGCCCTCCCGCCTGAGCCTCGCCCTGCCCTTCCCGGAGTGCCAGGCGCAGCAGCGGAAGCGGAGCCGGAGGAGATGCCCCGAGGGAAGGCGGCAGCCGGCCGAGAGAAGGAGCGCCCTGTCGTGGAAGAAGCCCGCGGTGACCCCGGCCGGCTTGCTGAGGATCGGGGCGCGCCGTCCTAGGCAGGGCAAGGGCACCCGAGATCCCGAGGGATGCCGGAAAGGCCCGCCAGTGTGGGCGCTGCGTAAAAACCCAGCCTGACCTTCCCCTGGGAGCTGAGAGGGATAAGCCGAACACCTCCCACTGGGGCTGGGGCTGGGGCCCCCCATCAGGAGCAAAGTGGACTCGCTGGAAAAGAAGGCAGGCAGCAGGAAACGAGGAAGGCCGCACCTGAGAGGGACTCGCTCCCTTAAGGAAGCCACAGCCTTGAGTTCACAAGAAGGCAGCAAGGCTTGTCCAGGACGAGACATGGAGCGGTAGCTGAGGCTGCGGGTGCCTGGACGGCGCGCAACAAGATGGGCCAATGCGCCCATGCACAGAGGCAGTCCGGTTCAGGCAGGGAGCCTGAAGCAGTGCCGCCAACGGTGGGGATCAGCGTATAATAGAGGAAGTAATAGCCACCTGGGAATGGCTGAGCTGCTGGAAGAGAGGCCCTATTGTAATTCAACGAATCCTCCAGCCCCTCTTGGGCCAGGAGGCACATGGGCTCCTCCACAGCCCCAGCCCTCAACCTGGGAGCTCTCCAGCAGTTCAGTGCTAGGTCTTAATGGCAAATTAAATAGGATCTTAGGCAAATAAGCAAGCGGAGGAGGGCAAAGTGGAAACGGGCAGCTCAGCCAAATGCCTTAGGGATGGGGAAAGCCTGTTGTGTACGGAAGGGCATTTTATTGAAGGCAAGTGGGGGCATTGCTGTTTTCCAGACGAATTCTGGGTCAAGGGGTGGAAAAAAGCACTACTAAATATATCTTAGAACAGCGTTGGTGAACCTATGGCATGGGTGCCAAAGGTGGCCTTTGGAGCCCTTTCTGTGGGCACCTGACTCCACCCCTCCACAGCCACCTGTATTCAGGTTAAATGGCTGTATTGGCACTTAGCAATTGACTCCTGTCCAGTATCAAGAGGTATGCAGGCAGCACCGCCTGAATCATATCACTTCCTGCCCTTGTGGGTTTAATTTCTTTTGTGCTCACCACTCAGAGTTACTGGGAGGTCCATAAAGTTGGGCAGAAGAGGAATCAAATAAAGAAACAATGGCCTCTAGGAATGTGCAGAGTGCCAATCCCATTTCCTGCATGGCTGGGAATGTTGAGCCATGGGACTCACCGCAACACATCGGTCGAGTTGTTTAGGCTGCAGCTCTTACTGCTTTGCGGAGAAGTCCTACGGGGTCCCCGGTCAACAGCCACCTCCCTTTCCTTAAGTGAGGCCTCCGGGGCTGTAGGGTCCCTTCAAAGAACAGCCCCCAGTCCCATGAAATCAACAGAGAGCCCTGAAAGTGCCGGACACTGACTTTATTAAGTGTGATTATCACTCTTCATTGAAGGTGCCAGGTCCCTGGCCTTGCCACTCAGATTGGAGGGCAATAAGGAAGGGTTCTCTGCCTAGATCCAGATGGCAGCGTGGAAGGCCTGAATAGGAAAAACGCAAAAGATGCCAGCTTTAAACGGCTGTCTCCTCAGGGACAGGAGCCCTCCGGCTCAGACCACGTGGTCCTGGGTGCACCCCACCTCCAAAACCCCCATAAGTTGGACTCCCAAGGAATTTAGCATTGCTCCCTGGCAAATGGGACCAAAGGGAGTCATGGCCTCTGCCGCCCAGGTTGGTTGTGCCATTTCTTAAAGCACAGCTCCGAGGCGGCTGCTTCCATGGGACGTTAGCAATGCTGGCCGTACTATTCAGCTAGGAATGCAAGGTCTAACAAATTCCTTACTGCCCTTGCAGACAATTTCATGGTCCAGAAGGTAGAGGAGGCAACAAGAGGCAAAACCATTTTAGATCTGGTCTTAACCAATAAGGAGGACCTCGTAAATGGGGTCGAAGTGGTGTGATCATTAGGTAAAAGTGACCATGCCCTCTTGGAATTTGTTATACAGTTGGAAAGTGAAGCTAAGCATAGTCAGACAAGAATCCTGGACTTTAAGAAAGCCAATTTTTGTAAACGTAGGGAATTATTGGCTGGGTTTCCATGGACCGACACACTGAAAGAGAAGGGAGTCCAAGATGGATGGGAGTTCCTTAAAAGCGAGATATTAAAGGCACAATTTAAAACTGTTCCAAGAAGAAGAAAATATAGCAGAGGTCTAAAGAAACCGCAATGGTTTACTAAAGAACTTTCAACTCAGCTAACCATAAAGAAAAACAAGTACAAGGAATGGAAAAATGGGAAATGCACCAAAGAGGAATATAAGCAAACAGCTAATATATGCAGGGGGATGGTAAAAAAAGCTAAAGCGCAAAACAAACTTAGACTTGCCAGAGACATTAAAGATAATAAAAAGGGTTTCTTTAGTTTAGTTTAGTTATGTCCACAGCAAAAGGAAAAATAAGGAAATGATAGGCTCTCTGCGTGGCGATAATAACCAGTTACTAACAGGAGACAAGGAAAAGGCAGAACTACTCAACACCTTCTTTGCCTCTGTTTTCTCCAAAAAGGAAGAAAGAGATCCACTGGGACAAAGACTAGAGGAGGTAGGATGGGAATTACAACATAGAATAGGTAGAGAGCTGGTACAGGAACACCTGGAAACATTAAATGAATTGAAGTCTCCTGGGCCAGATGAATTACACCCAAGGATATTAAAAGAACTGGGGGAAGTAATTTCAGAACCATTGGCAATAATCTTTGAGAAGTCCTGGAGAACAGGGGAAGTCCCCATTGACTGGAGGAGGGCTAATGTTGTTCCCATCTTCAAAAAGGGGAAAAAAGAGGACCCAAATAATTATCGCCCAGTCAGCTTGACTTCAATTCCTGGAAAGATCCTAGAGCAGATTATTAAACAGTCAGTCTGCAATTATTTAACAAACAATGCTGTCATTACAAGAAGTCAACACGGGTTTCTTAAAAACAAGTCATGCCAGACTAATTTGATCTCTTTCTTTGAAAAAAATTACAGGCCTAGTGGATGAGGGGAATGCTGTGGATATTGTTTATCTGGACTTTAGTAAGGCCTTCGATAAGGTTCCCCATGGTATTCTTGCTAAGAAGTTAGTAGAAAGTGGGATAGATAGTGCTACTGTTAGTTGGATTTGTAAGTGGTTGACTAATCGCACCCAAAGGGTGACCATAAATTGCCTCTCTTCAGCTTGGAGAGACATGACCAGTGGGGTGCCCCAGGGTTCTGTTCTGGGTCCAGTGCTGTTCAATATCTTTATTAATGACTTGGAGGAAGGAATGGAGAGTATGCTAATTAAATTTGCAGATGATACCAAATTGGGAGGGGCTGCTAATTCCCTAGAGGATAGGATGAAAATCCAAAAAGACCTTCACAGACTAGAGAGCTGGGCCAAAGCTAACAATGGATTTCAACAGAGGGAAATGTAGGGTACTACATTTAGGTAAAAAAAAAATGAATTGCACAAATATAAGATGGGGGATATTTGGCTGGAGGATAGTACCTGTGAAAGGGATCTGGGAGTCTTGGTGGACCATAAATTGAACATGAGTCAGCAGTGTGATGCGGCGGCCAGGAAACCCAATGCGATTCTTGGTTGTATCAACAGAACCATCGTGCCTAGATCAAGGGAAGTGATAGTACCACTCTATTCTGCTCTTGTCAGACCCCACCTGGAGTATTGTGTCCAGTTCTGTGTGCCTCAATTTAAAAAGGATGTTGACAACCTCAAGCGGGTGCAGAGGAGGGCTACCAGGATGGTTGAAGATCTGGAGGAAAAGTCTTATGAGGAACGGCTTAAGGAGCTGGGAATGTTTAGCCTATCAAAAAGAAGACTGAGAGGGGATATGATAGCTATGTTTAAATATTTGAAAGGATGTCATATTGAAGAGGGAACAGGTTTGTTTTCCATGGCTTCAGAGACTAGGATGCAGGGCAGTGGTTTCAAACTACAGGAAAAGAGATTCCATTTGAACATTAGGAAGAACTTCATGACAGGTAGAGCTGTTTGGCAGTGGAATATGCTGCCACGGAGGTTGGTGGAGTCTCCTTCTTTGGTGGTATTTAAGCAGAGGCTGGATGGCCATCTGTTGGAAATACTGTGATGGGGGTTCCTGCTTGGCAGGGGGTTGGACTCGATGGCCCATGAGGTCTCTTCCAACTCTATAATTCTATGATTCTATGATTCCTGCATGGCAGGGGGTTGGACTAGATGGCCCTTGAGGTCTCTTCCAACTCTAGGATTCTATGATTCTATTGTTCTAGGCCCCTTTCAACCGTAAACCAGTTCTGGAAGATGTAGTTCCCCTCCCCCCAATGGAAGACCTCCAAAGCCTAGCCGGGGGGGGGGGGGGCTCCGCTGAGATGTGAACAAGTTATAGCTATCCACACCATGCCTGCAAATGCTAGCTTACAAGTGCCAGGGTCCGTACCATTCTCAAAAACTTAAAATGCTGGTGCATGCATGTATGCGCGTGCATGGATATGCATATCCATGCGTGGTGGAGGCAGAGAGGAGCCCAGCCCTCCGTTCCCTTAGGACAGCCCCCCAAAGAGCCCACGAGAGCAGCTTGGAAAGTGATGCCCTTTGAAGGCAAACACCCTTTGTAAAGGCACCAGGTGGATGGGAAGGTCTCTTTATTATCCTGCAGACGTTTGCTCCAATGCCAGGCCGTGGGGTCTTGATCACTGAGCGCCTCACTCAAGCGGTAGCCCTGTATCTGTGAAAGCAAGTCCAAATGGAAACCTGCATCCACCCACCCACCAGTCTAATCCTGGTGTACCTTGCAGCACCAAAATAAGAGGCTCACTTCTTAGGATTACCGCAAGCAATTTTAATATAAAAAGAGTCCTTTTTTCCCTTTTTAAACAATTCATTGGTAGCGCTTCGGATTCTGGCTCAATTTAACCGACTGAGAATCACACACCAAGACGGTCAGTCCGAACTGGGGAAAGAGCAGACATCAATAAATACAGGAAGACCAGGTTGCTGCCCCCCTGAAGTCCACCCCTCCCTGCTTCTCTTTAGGGCCATCAAGTCAGTTTTGTGGCCTCTCTCCTTCCTCTCCCAGGAAAGGAAAACAAGAGGTGCAAAAAGGCAAGGAAGAAAGAGGAGAAGGGAGCCAAGCGGGGGCTGCTGGTGATCAAGTTGGCCACCTCCATGCGGCTGTGCGTGTCGGGGGGGGGGCAGCTTTTCTCTGGGGCACACGCTCTCCCATGGGTCAGGAGTGCCCCCCTCTGAGAGAAAACAAGAGAACAAGGCTGTTTGCTCCAGAGCTGTTTGTGAGGGGAAACGTGGAAGTCTTTGTGTGTACGTTTGGCTTTGTGTTGACCGTTGATGGGGGCAAGTGAAGCGTCTTCTTTATCCCCCATTTAAAAGGATGCACCATGAGCCCCACCACCACACAGATATCCAGAACAGCGCGACAGATGCTTCTGGGCAGCAGAACCTCAAAATATAATCAGATTTTTGTCCTCAAAAAGCTCCCAAACACAACGGGCTTGAGCTTAGCCCAGCATATTCAGTGAACCTCTTTATTCGAAGGAAACGTGTGCAAATGTTTATTTATTAATCCATACACACTCCACTTTATCTTCAGGTAAAACCAGAAGGATGTCATTTTAAAAACTGGAAACAGAGCCTCCAGGTTCCCCTCGCCAACCTGTTTCTCTCTGATTGAGGTATCCATGATTTTTTTAAAAAGAGAGAACGACTAGAGAGAAATAGACAGTTCCTTGAACACTGCTGGATATTCAGGTGTTGCTTTTAAATATAATTTACCTTTGCTGAAACAGCATGTTAAAAGTTTTTTTTTATAAAGATGCCTTTAGGAAACAACCCTAAAAGATAAAGCAGGACACCCTCCTGCACGGCACAGAAATCCTATTTATAATTTTTGTGTCTTAATGTTTTTACATTTTTCACATCTTGACCCTTTGCTTGCTTCTGTTCCCTCCCACATTTCACTGGCTACCCTCAGCTCCCCCCAAAACGCAAAGAAGGTCACCAGAAGGCAAGTTTTATCTACATAAATATTCACATGAAAAGAGTAACAAAAAAAAAATAGAGAGTGAGAGAGAAGTAGTTAACAGAACAAAATAAGGCAGCTTCATAACACAATTATTCTTTTACACTTTTAACAATATAATTTCTCCCCCGTAGAATAAATATACATCCAATGTATGAAGCAGGCTTAAAACTGGACACAGGTTTCTCTCCCCCCCTCCTCTTTTTCTCTTTTGTGGTGTTTGTGTATGTGTGTGTGTGAGAGAGACAGAGGCGTATGCTCTATTATCTCTTGGGGCCCGGTGTCTTGGGGGTGGCAGTGGTCGTTTTCTTGGACATGGTGGGGATTTTGGAGGGCTTGGCCGGCCCCCGCCGGGAACTGCCCTGCCCCCCCGTCGCGCTGCTTTCCGAAGTGTCCGAGCAGGCCGACTGCGTCTCCAGGAGGTCAAAGTCTGAGGCGTCGCTGCCCCGCCGGCTGCTGGCCCGGCTCCCGGCCCGGCTCCCAGCCCGGCTCGTGGGTCGACTTGTGGTTGTTTTCTTCAGATCTGAAAAACCAAAACCGGATCACCCCGAGGGAAACCCAGGTGAGGGGTATGGGTCATCCGCTGTATTTCTTTCTTTCTTTCTCTCTCTCTCTTTTAAATTATTTTTTCAATCGACAAGTCATCATTACATAACACAGATATCAAATAAAAGTAAAATATTCCAGTTGTCATTCAGCATGTTGTCTGAGTGTATAATATATTGGTTACATCATGACTCAGCTCCACCTAATGCACTATTTCTTCTCTCAAACCAGTCATAAAGTCTATTCCATGTCAAATAATACTCAGAGTCCTCTTTTTCTTGAATTCTCATGGTCATTCTATCCATCTCATCACAATCTAAAAAAAATGTATAATTGCCTCCTCCTTAGGTGTATTTTCATTTTTCCACATTTGGGCCCATCCTGTTCTGACCGCATCCACTCTATTTCTGAGCAGGCATCTCACCCCTCTACCGCCTCTCATCTCAACTGCTGGCATCCCCCCCAGCCACCACCTGTCTTGAAACACCGATGGGTCCTTTTCTAAGGAGAAACGTGGGGTCGATGTCTACTTTTTCTGGCCCAAAGGGCCTGACAGCTACTACACTAATACCTCTACTTACGAATTTTATCCGTTGCAAGCATATGCTCGTAAGTTAAAAATATATATATATAAGTAGAGTAGTGGTTTCCCATAGGAATGCATTGAAATCCATTCCCTCTGGAATGGATTGATTTTCACTGCATTCCTATGGGAATACTGACCATGCACAAGCTTCCCTTGCGTCCACTCGATCATCTGGCCAGTGGGGGGAACAGGGGACCATGCTATGGCCCTTGAACTGCCCTGGTGGTCATCCTTGGGATGGGGGAGGGAGGGGTGGAGAACTTATCCCCTCACTTTTTATTGGTGGCCAGTGGGCTACTTTTGAACCCTTCACGGGCTACCGGTAGCCCACGGGCTACCTGTTGGGCAGGCCTGCTCTAAAATAAATAAATCAATAAAACCAGGGATGGTCTCAGCTTCTTCTTTCACCATGGCAGCTACAATGCAGGAAGACCTGAATTCCAGTTCACAGCATTCAGAACAACTTACAACATTGCGTTTTACTAATCCTTACAACAGTGGTGGTTCAGCGGGCTAGAGCACAGAAAACTGTCAGCTACAAAGTTGGCAGCTTGGTGGTTCAAATCCCAGGTGCTGCCACGCAGTGGAGTGAGCCCCGGCTCCTGCCAACCTAGTCTACCTTCAGCACGGAGTGAGTGGACTTGGCCTCGGGTATCAGGGTTCCCAACCTTGGGGGAAGGCCGGTCTACCTCTGGCCATGAAGAGGCTGCCTACCTCCACGGAGGCCCAGGCTAGGCCTCTTAGGTAGACCAGGCCACCTTTGAGCACCACAAAACAACCATCCAAGCGTGCCCGGGGCGTCATGCAGGGCAGCCTTTGGCTCGGTACTACCATAATATTAATCCCATACTGCAGAAGCAGGCACCAGGGGCTCAAAGTAACACACTGCCCTGTGCCAAGCACTCCCAGCAAAGGTCCCTGGCACCGGGCATTGGTATACAAAAAGGCGGTTCTTACCAGCCCGGCTGCTTTTGGCACCTGAAGACACGGGTGAGGAGCTGTTACTGGTGTCGCCTGCCAGGGAGGTGCGGCTCGAATGGAAGGTGGGCCGTTTCAGCTTGCTACTCGAAGCCGGAGTGACCTTAGAGCGAAAGGGAGGTTAAGTGTTGGTCAGTTGCCAAGTCCAGTTGCAACCCAGGGTCAAAAACCAGCCAAGGTGGAGAGAAAACCAGCACTCCGGGAGCAAGGCGGCAGCAAGTGCAACACCTTAAAGGTCCAAGAGGGATGGAGCCCTCCTTCAAAGCCTACGTTGGGTGTTCTCCCTCTTGGGTGTTGGCGAAACAAGATCCCCACCCACCCCTGCAGGTGCAACATTGGCATTTCCTGGGTCGAACGGATGTCCCCATGCTTTTCTCAGTACTGTTGGACCACCAGATCCACTAGGGGTTGATTCCAAGCCTCCTGTGGATACTGAAAACGGTGGATAATAGCCAACACCACCTATTGAGAGCATGGAGCAAGGAAAAATAGAAAATCATTTTCACACATGTTGACAAAACCACTAGAGGGCGCCAGATACTGTGCAATGTATTCTTCCCTGGAAAAGTCTTTGGCTCCCTCTAATGGGCAGTTCCGGTAAGATGTGTGAATTTTTTTTTCTGGATATTTTTTCTTTTAAATTTTATTTTTTTTTGTTTGGTTGTTTATTGGATCAGGGGGTCCTCCTGCAAATGTGTGCATCTGCCCCACCCCTCCATCATGACCTTTAAGGTGCCGCAGGCGAAGACAAGAGAGGCAGACAAACAGCAGGAAAGCTCTTTTCTGCAGTCTCTTTTATCACACATACAAGGAGAAAGCCAAGCTTGTTACGCAATCAAACCCTCAAACACCCCCCTGCCCCAAAGTAGGAGAGAAAAGAGCGCCTGAGCATAGCAAGGCAGCCGATCCAAGTGGCCATTCCTGGCTTTTCGCTCAAGTCACTCAACATCCACCCAACTGCTCCTCTTGACTCCTATTCCAGGGCTGTAGAAGGAAGTCCCGGGAGTCAGACCTCAGGAACCAACTCCGGCCTCCACCAGTTCTTGTCAGATTCATCTGCGGCAGTGATGACACAGCCCACCTGATGGCAGTGCCTTTCAATACAACCAGGGAGCCATGGCTCCCAATCTCGGGTCACCCAGGTGTCCTTGGACTGCAGCTCCCAGAAGCCTTCAGCACCCGCTGGGCTGGCCAGGATTTATGGGACGCACCGTTCAAGAACTCCTGGGCCACCCAAGGTCCAACCAAGGCTGGGAACCACTGCTTTAGAGCGGTGGTCCCCAACCCCCGGGCCGCGGACCGGTGCCGGTCCGTGGACCGGTCGGCACCGGGCCGCCTGGGGAGGCCGGGGAGGCTCCTCCCCTTTTCCTCCGCCGCCCTCCTCCTCCTCCTCTTCTCTCCCGCGGGCGGCCGCTGGAGGAGCGCAGGAGGAGCCGCCGCCTTTGCCTCCCTCCTCCGCCCGCCGCCGCCGGCGGCGCATCCTCCTCCTCCTCCGCGCCCTACACCACCACCAGCAGCAGCAGGAGCCACTGCTGCTGCAATCGCCCCCGTCCCGCCGCCGCTGCCGCCACCCCTCCGCAATTGCCCTCGCTGCTGCTGCTGCTGCTCCTTCGGCGGCGGCGGCGGGAGGAGGAGGAGGAGGAGGAGGAACCGGAGTAGGAGGCGGTGGCGGCTTGTCGGTGCCGCGAGGGCGCTTCCCGGCGCAGCCGGGGCCAGGAGCCGCGCGCGGGGCGCCGCGCCAATAGCTGCGCGCGGGTCTCACTGCTGGCGCCGCGCTTG
>JAHTLZ010000008.1:22260709-22288453 GCA_023846285.1 Phrynocephalus versicolor | reverse complement strand
TGTGTGTGTGTGTGTGTGTGTGTGTGTGTGTGTGTGTGTGTGTGTGTCTCTCTGCAAGTGTTGACCGTTGGCCTGCCTGCAGCTGCCGAGAAAGGAATGGTTCCTTCCGCCCAGGCTCTCCGAGGAGGGAACCGTTGGTTTTGCCCGCTGCTGGCTGGCCGAGCGGGCAAAGCTTGGCCGTCTGGAGAGGCGCATCCCCTGCCAGGCCAACCGTTTGCCCGATGCAGCGCTGCCCCTCCGGAGTCGGCCTGCCCGTTGCCATTCCCGGGGTTTGGGCAAGCGAGGGCCACCCAGAGGCCAAGGGCTGCTCCTCGGGGAACACGGGCACCCCCTCCTCCTCCTCCTCCTCCTCCTCTCACCTTGGTGCTGGAGGCGGGCGTGGCTGGAGAGGAGGGCATCGACGTGCAGCTGTGGTTGCTCTGGCTGGCGCTTGAGCTGGACCGGGTGGGGGAGGCGGCCCGGGAAGAGGGCTTGGACCGGCGGCCCCGGGACCGGAAGGGGGCCATTCCCTGAGAAGCTCCCTCGGGGAGAATGAATTTCTCTCGGAGTTCGAGGTTCGTTCTTCCTCGTGCTGCCAAAACGGAAGGAGAAGGACAACAGATGTCTCAAAATGAAGCAACAACGTCACAGCACCCCAGGAAGGAGAAGCAAGCAGCCGGAAAGGCAGAAGCCCCTGGCACCCTCGCGCAGGTTTGCCTGGGGGTAAATCGGGAAGGATAGGACCCATTCTGACCTCTGGCCTTCTCAGTGTCCCATCACGCAAATCATCCGAAGGAATGTCCCCTTCCCTTCCGCCACAGCTGTCATCCAAAGGAGCACCACATTTCCCCCCCCCCCAGGTATCTGCCATGGTGTCCTCCCTTCCAAGAGGGCAAATCCACACTAGGGTTGGGGGCTAGGTTTTTTTTTGGGAAGGACGACAAGGCAGGCCTTTCAAAGCAGATGCACACCTCTGCCTCTCGTGTCCCAGTCCCACAACAGGAAATGGTGGGATGTCAGTCAAGGTTGTCCATTCCCCCCAACCGCTGTGCACCAGAGAGGGTCTCCTTGGTGGAGGGACCCTCCTTCCAACCCTGCTTTGGCCCCGAGGGGCTTCTTGACTGCAGCATGCGGGAAGCAGACAGACAGGAAGCCAAACCGTGCATGCCAGCACAGCGCCTTTGGCTGGGTCTCTGCAGCAAGGGAGCGTCTCCTGAAGAGAGCCCTGCTTCGCCTCTCCTGACGCCCTCAAGAGTTAATAAGGGCTGGTGGTTGCGGCAGTGGGGAGGATACAGACTTCACACTTGGAACCAGCAACTTGGATTTAATTTTGCTAAACTACCTCACTAGAATGTTTAATAACTCAGAATCTCCCAGTTCCAGGATGCTGGAATCTGTAGTCCAAAAACACATGGCATTTTTTTTTAAAGAAAAGCAACCAAGCACCAAGTAAGCACAGCCAGGAAGAGTCCTGTTAAGAACATGAACCATGCAGAAAGTGTGGCAGGCTCAAAAAGGGCACCTGGGATGCTTTCTACACACACACACACACACACACACACACACACACACACACACACACACCAGGGCACGCGGGTGGACTGCTTTGGGCTGGGTCTCAACAGCCCAGCGTTGACTGCAATGCCCAGCGGGAGGCCTCCAGGCCACGCGGGGGGGGGGTGTCCCTGAAGTATTCCAACAATGTGGCGGCATGCCACTGGCATGAGTCAAGGCACACCAGCCAGAACACACCTCGAGGGGCCCCTCCCAAGAGAAGCAGCCACACACTGAGGGAGGGAGGGTTCCCATGAGCCCAGAGATGGGCCCTGCTGGCACGTCCCTTGGGCGGGAGTCACCATCTGCAGGAAAAAGGGAGGTCCAGGATATTTGGAGATGGAGAGAAGGTGGGCTGGAGGAGCCCGGAGAGGTTGTGGTGCAAGACCTCTCTCTCCCTGCTGGCAGCCCTCGCTGGCTGATGAGGAAGGCACAAGTTGGAACCTCAATGCTCTCAAAATTCGCTATTTCACGAGGCCAAGAGAGAGAGGCACCCTTTGGAAATGGAGGTGGGGGGACAGCGAAGGGGCAGCCCTGAGTCCAAAGGGCATGGGTGCAAAAAAAAAAAAAAGGTGACGGGGTGTAGAACGGCCTACCGCCAGGTTGTTTCCAGCCGTGATCTAGCAAAAACAAAAAACAAAAAACAAAAAAAACACAACAAAATGAGGGAGGGGTTGCTTTTTATACTCAAGGTGGCCAAAGTGCTGCAGAGAGGAAGATAATGCCTGCTCACCCAACCCCACCCCCCACCCCCCACCCCCTGGGGCAGGCAAGAGCAGCCAAGCCATTCCTGGGAGGAGAAGCCAAGGAAATCTGCCAACCTATCGGAGACTGACTGGCAATCGAAGAGCTGGAATCAGAGCGTTTTATTTTACTTCCAGGGTGGTGAACTAGAAGAAAGAAGACACACACAAAGAGAGAGAGAGAGAGAGAAAGAGAAAGAGAAGACAGAGCAGGAAGAGAAACAGCAATAAAGGTCAGGGAGGAGAAGGAGAAAGGAGGGGAGAAGATCCTGCAGACTAGCATGCCGAGGGCGGTGGGAGAATCCTGGAGTGAAGAGGGAAAATTTGCCACACAGATGCAAGGGAGCTCAGGGGCCAATCTCATGACATCCTCTTTATCCTTGGCACTTTGGCTGATCCTCTCATGTCCTCTTTGGAGAGAGGCAGCCAAAGACATAACCCCATAAAGGCGGTTCTCGTCCCCACGTGTGCAGAGAGAATTCAAGGCTAGCTTTGGTGGAGCCTGTGCAGGAGGAGAATGCCCCGCCCCCCCCTAAGATCCCTCCCTCTGGAGGGGGGGATGGTCTCTCCGTCCCCTGGTGCACATCTCTACTCTTCTAAACCTTCTGCTGAGACGGAGAGCGATGAGGGATTTAGACACGCCACGTGGTTCTGTTGGTTTTTAAGCTGCCCTTGGCTCTTACCTCTGCAAGGATCGTTCTTCACTAAGAATTCATCCAGGGCCATCCAGCCTCCGCCAACACGAACCATGACGGTGCTACGCAAGATACGGACCAGCCGCAGCTGCTGGGAGTCACCAAACTGTGGAAAGCAGGAGCAAAGAGGGAGACTGTTGAAAGACAGACAGACAGACAGACACACACACACACACACAGAGGCACATTGTGGAGCGCAAGGGCGACCCTCCAAAAGTGAATATACCAGGACTGGAAAAGCAGAGATCTCGGCCTCTTTCCATTCCTCATTGCTTCCCCCTGAAATATTCTGCAGTGTGTGTGTGTGTGTGTGTGTTTAAAAATAAGATTCAATCAAAAGGCCCTCTTGGCAGGAGCCGGTGCTTAGCAGAAGACCTTAGGGTCAATCCCCAGCATTCCTGATGAATGAGGAACACCCTGAGAGACCCTGGACAGGCCGAGGCACTGCAATGCCATAGTAGAGAGTCCAAGCATGGCAAGCGGACCTAAGAAAACAGGTGCCGGGCTCCGTACGCCTGGGCGGCAGGCTTGCCCAGCCTGGCACGGTCCCTTCTATGAAAAACCAAACACCGAAGCCCTGCAGAAGTGGCGCCTTTTAAAAGCCTCGTCGGCCCCTTTGCTGGGCTCCCTCCAAGACTGAAATCCTCCTCCATTTGGGGGGCAGTGGAGGATTGTGATGGCCTGGAAAGGGGGGAAAAAACACACCCCACAACTTCTGGGGATCTGGGTTTTTTTTCTGGAGCTGCCCAAGTTCAGCTGCCTGCCTTTCCTGGTATAGTCCGTTTTGAAGAGAGGCCGGACGGAATCCGAATGAAGATCGCCCAAGGAATGCCAGCGTGGGGAAGGAGAGGGAAACCGTTTGCCCACCAAATTCACAAAGCTTCCCCGCATTGCCCCGCTCCCCTCCACTTAGCACAGCCAGCCAAGGCACCCGCGTATGCTGGCAAAGAGCCACGGAAATGAAGGAGCAGGACCCACTGGTTATTAATGGCGGTGATCGTTAATAGCTTAACGTTTGCATAATGGGAAGCGATGACCATGGGATGCGGCAAGACTAAGCAGCATGACCGGCCTCTCTCAAAACAACACCCCCCCCGGGCCTCTTGACACCCCTTGAAATGTCAGGGGCTTATTTCATAATTGCTTTCCAATAACCTTCACCAGATGTGACCGGTCTAATCTTGGCCACGTTTCAAAGGTGGGAAACTGGGCTTTATACATATTCCTTACTACAAAAGTTAAGGAGTACAGTGGTACCTTGTATAAAGGAATTAATTTGTTCCAAATGAAATTCTGTTAAGCAAATTTTCCTTTGTACAAATTTCCTATAGGAATGCATTTAAAACAGAGTAATCCCTAATCGTGACCATTTTTATGTTGTACGGATTTGCCCCATAGGCGATTCTGTTAAGCAAATTTCCCCTATCTTCAGAATTTTTTATGTTGTACAGATTTTATGTTATACAAACTCTTTGTTATATGGGGGTCCACTGTATTTCAAATTCTATCAATCCTTCCCATTTTTATTATCTTGGAACAAGTGATATCTTGGAACAACCCATTTAGGAAATTTGAGTCTCCTTCTGGTGTCCAACTTCCAAGTCCATCAATCAAAATAAAAGTTGACGAAATTCACCTTATGCAGGGAATTAAAGATATGGAAGGCCATGCCATCTGACTGACATGGAACCAGGACATGGTGCACAAAGGATACAGAGTTAGTAGGTTTCTTCTCTCTGACGAGGGAACTCTCCAGTTATAATTTGCCTCCAAAAGTGTCAAACACCTTCCCTTTTTTATCTCCTGGCTATCTTGAGTTATTAAGTAAGGTCTATGCAGATGGCTTGAAAGCTGATTGTAGAAAGAAATGATCTAAATGGATCCAGCAGTTTGCATTCAAAAAGCAATGAAAATATAAACAGGAAGCGACCCAGATGCTGGTATACAGAATATACTGCAAAAATGTATACAGAGATGGGCATGAACTGGTTCATCTCAGTTCATGGTGGTTTGTAAAGGTGGCTCCCTCGTTCCGCCTCCTCAGCTGACCAGCCACTCCCCAGGCCCAGCTTGCTTGCTTCCTCCACCTCCTCGGCTAATCCCCCAGTCATGGGCAAGAGCACAGGCCTCCTGACTCTTTTGTCTGAGTGGCAGCTCAGTCAAGAGAGCGGAGCCGAGAAGCCTGAGCTGTTGGCGGGATGGCGAGATCAGTCGAAGTGGTGGGAGGAAGCACGCTGGCGGCCAATGATGCCCTGATGAACTGGGACAAACCAGTTCATGCAAATCTCTACTTGTGTACAACAGACTCAAAAAAAAAAAAAAAGGGGGAGAGAGGAATCTTCTGGGAACCATGATTGGTCGTAGACACACACCCCATCCAAAATCAGAGGAGACAACCTTCAGGTGGAAAGGATACATCAGCAAGCGCCCAGGTCTGATCCCTGGGAAGGCAGGGGAAAGCCCTGCAATGTTACAGAACAGACCAGATGCCGATGTAGATCTATGTAACTCATCCTAAGTTTGGGCCCCCACCTGTACTTCCCTGTCAGGTCACTTTCCTTACAGTTTTGGAGCAATCTCTCTCTGTATACCAGAATCTTTACTAAATCAGGTCACCCAAGCCTTTATTCATCAATGTTCACACGCAAGCACAACCAGCCCCTGCAGCAAAAAGACTGCCAAGGAGACGTGAGGTATGCTATCCCTTTAAGGAAAAGATCTTGCCAGCGGGACACAGAAAACCGTTTTTGCAAAGCACACTGTACCTGGTTGCCGAGGAAGAACTAGAGGGGAGAAGATGCAAACGAGAAGAGAGAGAGAGAGAGAGAGAGAGAGAGAAGGGGAGAGAAAATATTGAGGAGAGTTAACAGTGCAGTCACGACAAAACCCTTCTTTTCAACGGCAAGGGCCCTGCTGCCACCTGTGTGCCTCATCCTTACTCCACACACACAAAGGGAGACACTTTCACCTTGTCCCTTGAAACAACAATAATAATAACAAAAAGCAAGCAAGCTGATGAAGCTGCAAGCTCAGGTGACGCCCCATGGACCAGGGCAATGCTGGGGTGGCGGGTGGTAGGGGGAGGGGACTGGCACCTGCCAGAGGCTCAAGGGGCCGCATCCTGTCCGCTACACCTCCACCCTGTCCTTTCTTGGGGGGAAGATTCTGAGAATCAGCAGCCCCCCCCCAAAAAAAGCTATTTCTACCTTTGGGCAAAACAGCCGCCCACATTTTGGACATGCAAGTTGAGCTGAGCCTCTCTTGATGAGCCTTGGAAAGCGGGCCAAGCTTGGGACGAGAAACACAAGGGCACCACCCTCTTTTAAGGGCTTAGCAAAAGCAAGCTGCTTGAACTTGAAGGGGATACACGGGACGGCAAAGCAAAAAAGACCTGCAACCCCCCCAAGGAGCATTCTCAACACAAGCCCCTTGTTAAGCTATGGGACACCGCGGGCCTTGAGGGGCCGTGGATCTGGGAGCAGGGCGGGGGCACTGACCAAGTTGGGGGTAGGGGCTTCAAGTACCTTTCTCAGAAGCTCAGCCCCCACCCCACCCCCACCCCCACCCCGTGAGCTACCCCGAACGGCGTGTACGAGCCGCTCTCAGCACCGGGGATGTAGGACCATTCCTGCCACAGCCCCGCACGGCATGTTAGGAGAGGCCGCGCTGCAGGCAGAGAACCCAAGTCTCTCCTCCTCCTCCTGCTCACCCGATACTTGTTCTCTCCGATCTGCTCCACCTGGAACCTCTTGGCACACTTGCACTGGGCCACCTGCCTGGTCACCTGCGGAGGGGGCAGAAAAGAGGAGGGGAGCATGAGTGGGGGTGGGGTGGGGGGGATTGTGGAGGTGGAAGGATGCGTGCTTTTTTGTCCCCACTTTCAGTGAGTGAAGACGAGGAGAGGAGGAAAGCCCTGCCTGCACCTCAACACCATCCGGCTGAAGCCGGAGACCGGGCCCGAGGTGGTTCTCGCAGCTGGATGCTCAGGCTCAATACCCCACGGGGGGCCATGACGGAGGATGCTGCACTGACAGCACCAAGCTCTCTCACTGCTACGGTTCAAAACCCCACTCGCTGGACGTGACGCTTGAGCGGAGTCCCTGCTTGGATCCACTCTTGCTGGTCTCCTCTCTAGTGCATCACAATGTCTCCGTCACAAAAGAGACGCAATTAAGACCTACCGCCACGAGCACACCGCCTCTCTAAAAGCAAAGAACAAGGAACTGGTCATCTTGGCCGATGCGTCCCAGCCTTGGGCCTCCAGATGCTCTTGGACTGAAAGTCCCACAAAATCTTCACTGCTTCACTGCCGTCCAAGAACATCTGGGGACCAAAAGTCGGGGACCGCTGATCTAGGAATGAGGGAGACAGAGGGAAACGGGGAAGGATACAGAGGACGTGGCACCCCACAGGCATTCTGCACCCGCCACTTCTGCCATGTCTCGGTTTAAGCCCTGCATCTTTCCTCCATCCTTTGGGTTCCCAGCATCCTTGTCCAAGCTCTTACCTCATCCTCAATTTTGTCTGCATCCGTAGTTGGCCGGTAAGCATCTTTGTTGGGGTGCAGGGCTGCCACAAACTCATAGTAGTCGATGTAACCATCCCCATCACGGTCAAAGATGTCGGCCACCGCAGTCATCTCCAGCTTGGTGGTGGGGAATTCTGAGGGGCAGGAGGCAAGAGGCAAGCTGAGTCCCCGGACAGCAACTGGACAGAGATCTGCCCTATAATGCCAGGCTGAAGCTGAAGCCCTACCACTGCAGAGTGCGTTGGTTGAGGATGTCCAAGATTTGGGGAGACCAGAGAGAGAGAGGGGTGGGGCAGCCAGAAGCCTCCCAGGGGGTCTGGTTGGCTTCACATGGGGAGGACTTTTTGCCCCCAGCTGTGCAGACACAACAAGGCCACAGGGAGGAAGCAAATGGGGCAACAACTCTCCAGAGAGGACAAAAGCAAGACACTCACTGGATGCCAGGATCCCGTCAATGAACTCCTGCCGGGTGATCTTCCCGTCCTGGTCTTTGTCAATTCGCCGGAAGAAATCCATGACCCGTGATTTCTTGTGGTTCATCCAGCGCATGTACTTCTTCCGCCACACATCAAAGTCAAAATTGGCAAACTCTTTCAGCTGGAAACGAGGCAAGGAAACAAGGGTTTTAGAAATGAGGTATCAACCATTAACAGAAAGAAGGTAGCCTTTTCCTTACCATAAAAGGACCAATTTCATGAGTGTCTCAGGAGAAACAGAGACACCAGTCGACCCCACCCAGAAGCAAACGAGCTGGAGGGGGAAGAGAGGCAGGAGGTGCAGCCCATATTGGCCCATAACCATGTTGTCTGCTTTTTTATTGAAATGCTGTTTGTTAGGCCAAAGGCTCCAGGGCGTGGGGGTGTGGGCGAACGGTTACCTCTTCCAGCCTGTCCAGGGCATCGTTGAGCTTGCGCTGGCGCTCCAGGGCCAAGAGCCACACCTGCTGCCATCGTGCCGAGAGCTGGTGGATGCGCGGGTTCTTGGCCTCCGACTGGGAGAGAATGGGCATCAGGGGAGGGGCAGACTGGCTCAAGGACTTCCCTGGTTACAAATTGGCAAGAGAGGAAATGAGGGGGGGGGAGAAGAAATACCACCCCAGATTTCTGTTGGGGGACAGACCCAGCTGAGTGCTCAGAAGCTGGGGAGGAATGTCACGGATGACAGCAGACTGAAGCCCTGGGACACTTCCTTTTCATAAATACAGCCACTGCCCCCCCCCCCACGAGAGAGAGAGACAGAGAGAGAAACCCTGTCTCTAAAGCCAGCTCAGCCACTGACGTACGGTTGCTTCGGGATTTGTCGATGAAGGGGCCGTGGGTCGGCTCCGTGGCTTTCCTCTTGTAGGTTTTGGTGACACGATCCACGTCAGGCTGTTTCCGAGTCATTTCTTCCATAAAGTTCTGGCAAGTACAACAGCCCAAGGGAGAGGAAGGAAAATAATTTAAAAAAAGGGGGGAGGAGAAAATGGTTAACT
This sequence comes from Phrynocephalus versicolor, assembly GCA_023846285.1. NCBI lineage: Eukaryota > Metazoa > Chordata > Lepidosauria > Squamata > Agamidae > Phrynocephalus > Phrynocephalus versicolor. The sequence goes on along the minus strand of JAHTLZ010000008.1, from coordinate 22,279,480 downwards.
TTATGAGTTGCTGTTGTCCTTTGATGACATGTAGGATTGTGTAGGGGGACTAAGTCACATTGTGGGCCAACTGACTCTTCTTTCCCCCCTCCCTCTTAGGCGGCCTGATTCCACTGGCCACGGCCATCACAACTCTCAACCCATCTTTGCCATTCCTCGGAGCAGGAATGCAGTGAGTGGGGAGGATGGGGATTGTAGTTCAATGTACTGGAGAAACAGCTCTAGACGGCACAGACTGGTAGATCCACCGCCTACAGCAAGGCAGCAACAGTGTGCCTGCGCACGCACGCACACACATATAAATGGCTGCTCTCTTTTCAGGAAGAGGGGAGCCCCAGGTGGCACAACTAGTACCTGGTGCTCCACAATGAGGGCCTTGACCTGCTCAATATTCTGGGGCATCGGGTCTTGGTCCTGCTGGATGAGGGTCGTCTCGGCCCACTGGATCCAGGCCAGGAGCTCCTCCAGCAGCTCGGCGTTGGCCACCAGCTCCGACAGAGCCGCTTCCAGGCGCTGCTGGTGCTGCTTGGCCCAGGCGAGGACCTGAGCAAGAGACAGAAGGCAATGAGCAACCACACGGAGAGAAGGGCTCCGCAGGCCACATGGAATGCAAAGGTAAGAATGCCGGCAGGATGCCATCCAAGGAAACAAAAGAACCCAGTGTGTCGCTAAAGGCGGCCAGGTTCTACAGATTGACCACCAATTGAATGCAATTTCCCCATTTCTAAGGGGACGGTACTTCTAATTTATGATGTTTTGTTCAGGTTTATTCTTCTTTTACGTTATGGGATGTGCGCTCCTGGTTATTTTTGTAAGCTGCCCAGAGTGGCCTTGATAAACCAGGATGGAGGGATGGATAGATAGACAGACAGATAGGTAGACCTAATAAATGGAATAGACAGATAGCCCTAATTTTAAATTGAATATCTATCTGTCCATCTGTGTGTGTGTGTGTGTGTGTGTGTGTGTGTGTGTGTGTGTGTGAGAGAGAGAGAGAGAGAGAGAGAGAGAATAAATTTGGACATTAGGCAGTTTGTTGGGTGGGAGGGATATAGGCAGGCGTGTTCAGAGGCCACTTACCCACCGCTGGACGAACCCCTCCCCAAAAGGGCTCACCTCTTCGAATCGAGCTCGGATGATGGTGATCCAGTGCTTGATGGTGGTGACGCAGTCCGGGTGGCACACGGCGAGGATGACCTCCCCCATACTCACGGCCGAGTTCACGTCGAGTCTCTTCTCCTCCACTTTCTTCATAAATTCCTGGGCAGCAGGAAGCAGAGACCATTACCCCCTCTGGGTGCTCCAAAAGAGCCACGCGTCCCCTGCACCTCCCACCTCCCCTCGCCCATCTCTCCCGGAGAGGCGCCCACCTTGTGCGTATCAATGAGCAACAGGAGGGCTTCGGTGTCGTCGGGCAAAGCCCCCCGGAAGCGAAGGGTCTGCTCGGCCTCGGAGAGCCACTCTAGCAGGAGATGGACAGCCGCCCGGAACTCTTCCGCCTGAGGAGGAGAGGCATGGCCAGGCATGGAACCAGGGGGCACCGGGCAGGCCAAGCCCCACCCCCACCCCCACCCCCAGGAGTAGCTAGCTGGTCAAGGCCGCGGGTGGCCTGCATCAGGCATGCCTCAGGCCACCCAAGAGGGCGCAGCACTTTCCAGCCCCCCTGTGGTGGGTGGCGCAGGACTGAGCACTCCTAGGAGGGGTGGGCCATACCCCGCACCACCCCACCTCCCTTCAGAAAAGGTGGCTTCCAAGCGCCCCACTTTCTAGAAAGCACCTGCAGGGGGCAAGGGGGTGCGTCTGCTTCAACCCAAGCTGCTTATCCTGGTGTCATGATCTCAGAGAGGACCTCGGCCAACGCACACCCCATCCGAAGCACCTCCCTCCCTCGGATCCTGACCAGTGCCTCCTCTTCCTCCTGTCTCCCCACACCACCCCGGGGGGGGCGCCCTCTCCACACCTGCTTCAAGGCCTGCTCCAGGCGGCTTTGCTTCAAGACGGACATCTTGCAGACGGTGTCCCAGCGGTGGCTCAGCTCCTGCAGCTGCACCTTGACCCAGGTGGTGTCGTCCCGGCTGCTCTCAATCAGCTCCCGGCCCGAGCGCTTCAGCACCTGGACGGTGCCCGTCCGCTTCCCCAGCTCCTTCTGGAAGACCTACCGCAAGGAGGCAAGGGCACACACTCACACTTGCACGCCTCTCCGGGCCAGGGGAGCCACGCGAGCTCTCTCTCGGAGTGCGTGCAAAGAGGCGCAGCCATCCTAAGGATCTGCAGGAAGGCACAGCCAGGGGAGGACCCCTTTCCACAAAAGGCAGCGATCCAAACTAAATACTAACTGGATCAGAAAACCAGAGGGGTCCTTAGAAATCATCTAGACCGGCAGCACTAAACCTTGGCTCACCCAGCCGTTCTTGGACTGCAACTCCCAGACACCCCGGGCAGCACAGTTGGTGGTGAAGACTTCTGGGAACTGCAGTCCAAGAACGGCTGGGTGGCCCAAGACTGAAAAGGGCCAATCTGCACTAACCCCTCTTCTGCTACTGAACTGCTCCCTCTGAACCCAGACAAAGTGCCCACAAAAATGTTGTTCAGATGCTTAAGATGGTGTGGCTCAATTTAACCTCCCCTTTCCAGGCTAAATGTTTCCAGTGTTCTGAATGCTATCCTTCCAGCCAGACCTGGCCTGAGGGCAGGGAGTGAAGCAACCGGAGGGCTGGAAGTTACATTTTATAGAACATATCTATTCTGCCTTTCTATCTGCCTGTTTTCACATGTTTGTTTTTAGTTGCACATTTCTCAAATTTAATTTTTAAAAATCCCCACAAATCCTCTCGGATGAACAATTATTGTTTTTTAAAAGTCTGATTTTAATCCATTAAGGAGCACTTCATAATCCCTCTGTGTCCCACTGAGACTTTAAATTAGCTGGAAGCATTTTCCATAACAAAAGCTTGCAAAAGCAACTTAAACAACAAAAGCTTGCAAAGGCTGTTTAAATCACAGTCTTTCCTTTGTCAAATAAAACATTGTTAAATAACAAAGAAAGGAAAAAAGCCTGGGCAATAAGCATGTCATGAAAGATAATTAAATACTTCCTTTTCCCATCAGGACTGGCAAGTCTTTCAATCAGCATCAGGTAAACAGGTTCTCAGCAGTTTGCTATGATTATTTTACTTTATGAAATCGAGGGGGGGGGAGAAACACCCCCCCCTTGTTGTGGTAGAACCAGCAGCAGAAAGGGGCCAGGGGGGCATGTGTGGTCTAGAGAGGACGCTAACTCATTAATAAGAATTCCTTGGTGACAGATGCTCAACAACTTTCAGATCTATCTACTGAGCCTTTCACCCTTTTTTGACAGCCAGGAAAGCTTCCTTGGATGATTTGCCAAGCCCAAGAGACACCCAAGTGCCCTCTTTCTCCATCCCGGTGTCCATCACCTTGTGGGCATCCATCAAGTTCATGACCAGGTCCAGGTCTCCGTGGACAGGCTGGTCCTCCGCCAACTGAGGCTCCACCTTGTACAGCCAGTCCACCAAGGCTTGCAGGGCGTCCATAAACTGCCCGGAGAAGAGGAGGGCCTCTTCCAACTTGTGCTGCCTGCAATAATGAAAAAAAAAAAAAAAAAAGAAAAAAAAATTTAAAAATATGACCAGAGCGTTTCCGTGCTTTGCAGGGAGTCAGAGGGCCAGGTGGGAAGCCACCAATATATTGGTGGCTTCCCAACTGGCCATCTGTCTCCCTGCAAAGCATGGAAACGCTCTGGTCATTCATAGGTAAGAAGCCTCCTGACTTCTAAGAGATCAACAGACCTCAACCCACTTCCCTTCTGCCCTAACCCAACCAGCTGGACACGCTGATGAGGAAGGCTCCTCCACCACGCCTCCACCAATCAAACCAGCTTTCAGTTTCCAAATCTCCCTTCTAGGTGCTACAAATGCTCCATTTCTGCTGTGGCTACAAGGAAGCCCCTGCAAGCGCACTCACCTTTCCACGGACTTGCCACAGACGGTGTCCCATTTGTCACGGACTTCCCCAAGGAGGTGGTCCAAGCTCTGAGTGTCATCTGGAAACTGAGCTTTCTCTTTCAGGGCACGTCCGGTCCGGATTGTGGTGTCGTAAACGGGCTGCTTACCACCCAGGGTCTTCTGGAACTCCTGTTGAGTGCAACCAGCAGAAAGAGAGAGAGAGAGAGGAAAAAAAACAGAACAGAATAAGAAAGAATCAAGCTTCAACAAAACCAATAACGAAAGAAGCTTTTGTTCAGGGTGGTGGAGCCAATTTACAGTCCTCCCCCCACCTCCTCCTGCCAAGTGCTGTGGATTCCCCACCTTGTGTTTCGAGAGCTGCAATTTGATCTTGTCAGGATCATTTGAGATCTCCAGCTCAGAATCCAGGTGATTTTCTGCATCTTCCAACCAGTCAACCAGCTTTTTCCAAGCTTCATGGAACTGCACGGAGGGGAGGGGAGGGGAGGGAAACCGTTGCCTCTTGAGAAGCCAGCACCCTGCTTCCCACTCTCTGCTCCCAATGCTTCCCACTCTCTGCTCCCATCCCTGCTCAGATCCGTTCCCTTCCCTCCACATATGTACTTAAATGAATCCAAATCCCCTCCATGGATGGGATCGGTTTGCTCCTCTCTCCTATTTAGTGGTTTCATCCTCTGATGTTCTCCATCAGTATCACAGCTTCTGGTCTCTTCATCTTTCCAACTTGCCCTGCCTCACTTCCAGATTTGTAGACCTCATCCTTAAAGCATTGTCCTCCTGGTTGTACAGCACCAGTGTGTTTCGCTCCTTCCCTGTTCCCTCCTCCCACCTGCACGAGCCCACCTCTCCTCTAAGCCTCTCCCCCATTTCTGCTGCTTGCTTTCCCAGATCCGCCACACCCTGGGCGGGGGTGGGGGGGGGAGGCATCAGGATGCCCAGCAAAAGCCCGAACCCGTGGGCAGCAGCACCTGGGCCAGACTCTTTGCTCCCTAACCGAGAGCAGCCGTGGCCTCCCGCGGAGGAATGCTCGTCACCTGCTTGGCCCGTTTCCTGGCGTCGTCCAGGGCCCGGCCTCTTTCCACGGAGCGCTGGACCACCTTCTCCCAGCGGGACTGCACGCTGACCAGCAGGTTCTTGATAAGAACCACGTCCTGCTTCTGGCTGAGGAACTTCAACTGGTTCCCACTCTGGTCCAGGCTGATGATCTGGTCCCGGTGGGCGTTCACTTCGTTGGCAAACACCTGGAGGGGGCAGCGAGCAAGCAAAGGGTCAGGCTTTCCTCCACCCACCCACCCCGCCTCTCGGTCTCTTTGGCCTCCCGCGACTCCCAGAAAAGGGGTTCCTTTGAGGAAGGAGCTTTGCTCTGGGGCAAGAAGGGAAGCCGAGAACTCTTCGGGGTGTGTGTGTGTGTGTGTGTGTGTGTGCATGCGCCCGTGCGCTTAACTCAGACACCTGAAACCCAGACTTTACCAACGTGCAGGGAATATAGAGAAGTTTCTCTGAGATCTTGGTGACTCAAGGTGCCTGCTCTTTAGCGAGGCTTTTGGCGGCTTAGTTTAATTTTTTTTTCTCCCGCCATCTGTATGCTCACTCAACTATTGCTGCTGCTGAGCCTTCGGCTGTTTTTTCATGATGCCTAAGTTGTTTATTAATGCTGTTTATATACTGTTGTTGTTGTCTTATAGTGTATTGTCAGCTGACTTGCTCAGCCTTTGTAAGCCGCCCAGAGTTCCCTTGGGAAAATGGGCGGGGAATAAATTCAATAAATAAATAAATAACTGCCAACAGGAGGCAGTTATTGGCTCCTTCGCAGGCAACTTTCAAATGAGCCCTGAAAATGTGGCTTTTTCAATAGGCTTTCTGGAGATCAGATCATCATTACACAGAGGATTGTTTTATCTTTTATTCTGTCATCTTGCTGAGTATTTCATGCTATTTTATATTGTTTATTGGCTTACAATAATCAATTCATTTTATATACTTTTCTTTCTTTCTTATATTGTTTTGATTTTAAACCGCCCGGAGTTCCTCTGGAAGGTGGGTGGTATATAACTAACTAACTAAATAAATAAATCTTTCCCACCAACAATTGCCTTTTTAAATTATTTTTAGCGAAAGCCTTCAAGACTTTTAGATATCTTGGTGTTTGTAGATGGGTATGTTTCTGTTGGTTTTTATATAATCATTTTATTTAATGTTTTTAATGGGTGGTTTGTTTCACTGTATAGGGAACTGCCCCGAGTAGCAGTCCTGGTAGCTAGAGGTTAAGAACAGAAGAGGAAAGATGGAAAGAAGGAAGGAAAGAGTGAATGAACCAAAATATGAGAGTCAGAAAATGAGATGGTCTCCATAACTGGAGACTAACCACCCATGGTCTCAACACAGCAGGCATCTTATTGTGGGGTTTACAGGTCTCTAACCCCAGGGAAACATGTAGAACTTGCAATGAAACATGCAAACGGACCCCCCAGATTTAAGCTCCCGCCCAGCCGGGAGTGGCCGAGTCAAGAGGTCCCGGCGGTAGCGGCTTTAGGGTCATCCTCACCTTGTGCTCTTCGATCTGGCTGAGGACGGTGTGGAGGATGAGGCTGGGTGGAGGGGCGAGGTTGAGGCCCTGCTCGGCCAGCGTCAGCCAGTTGATGAAGTCCTGCAGGGAATTCTGGAACTCGGTGGCGATGCCCAGCGCCTCTTCCAGCTTTGACTGAATTGGGGAGGAAAGGGGGAGGGGTGAGGAAAGTGGGGTGGGGGCCAAGAAAGAGGGCCCCCCCGGCTTTGGCTCACCACCTCTGGCAGGCCAGACAAACGCTCTTCTCATTTAGCAGACCCTGCCCTCGTTCCGAACGGCACCACCTCCACTCAGCCGGAGGACATGGCCGGCGTTATGAAACCGCCGAGGCTTTCAGGACTGGCGTGAAGTGAACCCTCCTCTCTGACCAGAAAGCCAGGGCTCAGCAGCTTCCCCGGCCCCCTCCACAAACGCGCATTGCCTGAGACTTGCTCGCATGCCGACGGTGCCTCTGTGGAGCCTGTGCTGCCTGCACAGTTTTGGGCAAGCAAGGGGTCCTGATTTCCTGCCGGGAGCCTGGGGACGCAGTGCTCCCACTGTGGAGATCTCTCTTGCTACACCAGAGAGCGGACAGCCTGGAACCTGGGGGGCTATAGCCCTCCCACCCCCCAACATCACCCCACGCGCACTACCTTCCGCTCCTCCATCTTGGAGCTGACAATGCCCCACTTCTGCTCCAGGAGGGCCACGCTTTGCTCCGTCTTGGATCCGGACCCCGCATCCTCCCGGCTCAGGAGCATCAGCCTCCCTTTGGCCAGCAGCTGGCTGTAGACCTCGTCGCTGGCCTTGAACTGGGCGTAGAGCTCCTGAAACACACACAGGGACAGTTGGCAGAAAGGGCGCCTGAAGCAAGGCAGGACTCAAGGACAGGAAAAGGCGCCTCCATGTGTGTGTGTGTGTGGGGGGGGAGAGTGACCCTCATATGTGGCTCTGGGTCTCTGCCACCCCTGTATCCACCTAGAGAGGGACTGATGCCTCCATTTTACACCTCACATTTCCCTTCACCAGCCCCGGTATGCGTGAAGGGATCCAGAGATGTTGGCACCAAATGGGCTGTTGAGAGGTCATGGAATGTTCACAAACATTTTAATAGGATAACAGAAGTCTAATACGGGTTGAAGCACAGCTTCCCTGGGCCTCCCCCCCCCCACTTCAACCCCTGGGACCCTTCTGGGTTATCTAGTGAGTCCTTCATGAGCGACAGCCCTCCTCTTCCCTTCAGGCTCCATCTGAGGAGCTGGGTTACAGTCCGTAAAGATTTATGTCACCCCAAATGGCCTGCGTTGGGCAACTCCTGAGAAGGCAGGGTTTTCCGGAAAAGACAAGTTGGGCTGGGAAAGGTGGAAGGCAGCAGGAAAGGAGGAACAGGAAATACAAGATGAATGGACTCCTTAAAGGAAGCCACGGGTCTCCAGGAGATGAGCAGGGGAGGACAAAGCATTCTGGAGGGACTCGATCAGGAACCTCAGGGGGCCATTTCAGCAGCCACCACTCACTCACCATGTGGGTGTTCAGTTGTTCCCGGGCTGTTTCGGGGAGGCCACCAGTCAGTTTGGAGGCCGAGAGCTGGTTCTCCATCCTCGTGAGCCACAGGAGGAAGTCTTCAATTTCGCCGTGGAAGCCCTGAGCCTGCGAAGATACAGACCAAGCCCAGGTTGGACTGAAGGCTGCAGGAAGAGGGGTCCCCCCCCCCCGGGCGCTGCCGGAGATTAAGAGAATGCAGTCCCAGCTGCTCATGCCTTTCCGAAGTGCCAGGATGGGCTCTCAGGATTGTAGCACGGTGTGTGTGTGCGTGTGTGGCAGTAAATAAAAGCACGTCCTGGCTCCCTCGAACAGGACCATCCCTTTACCTGCTGAAGTGTCATCTGCAGCTGCTGCTCCCGTTCTTCTGTCTTCTGCAGGACCGACTCCCAGCAGGAATTCATTGCCTCCAGGCGGTTCCGGAGGCTGCTGGCGTCGTCTCCGGCGGTGGACTCCAGCAGCTCGTTGCCGGCCCTGTTGACCGTTTCCACCGTGGCTTGGTGGGCCAGCACATCGTTTTTCAGCACCTAGGACAGCAGCGGGAGCAGAGGGGTGGCGACAAGAGGCCACCTTAGGCCTCTGTAAGAGGCGGAAAGCAGCAGGGGCGGGGTCTCTCTTGGGGGGCTTGGAAAGCAGCCCCCGCTGTGGCCATGCCAAGAAAGGGAGACCCATGCCCTGCCCTTTGCTCTCAGCACCTGAAGTCAGTCACGAGCGGCAAGCAGAAGGGAAGAAAGGGGAACAGCCCAGACAAAGCCACCACCTGCAGCTCCCGTCCGGGGTCAACAATCTGTGCTCCCAGGCCACACATGGCCAAGAGGCAACAGCCAGAAAACACCCCTGGCATGCCCTGATTCTGCAGGCAATGCATTCTGCTCCTTCAGGGCTCCTTCGAGCAGGAAAAGGTCACCCCATTATGGCCCCACAGCTGAGGGGTCTTAGGGGCGCCCCTTTCCATTGCCTCCCAGCCACTTTCTATCAAGCCCTCTTGGTGGTGACACCAGCCCAGCCTGTGCTTTGTCCCACGCATCTCCCCCCCACCCCCCGAGATGCTGGGCTTGCCCTCAAGACATCAGCTGGGGTCCCAACTGGCGCTTACGTGGTGCTTGGCTAACTCCACTTCAATCACCCTGGGGTCCCCATTGATGGGCCTCTGGGCGTCCAGCAGCTCTTCTGTGTGGGTCAGCCAGGCCATCAGCTCTGCCAGGGCATGCTGGAACTGCCCAAGGGCCAGGAGGGCTCCTTCCAGCTTGTGCTGTTTGGGGAACACCAAGGCATCAAGAGCCAGGAGGGACAAACGCACGGATAGGAGATGGCTGCCCCCCCCCCACCCTGCTGCGCCTCCTACAAGGGACGCCCAGGAAGACATGCAATGATGTCACAACAGCGCAAAAACACTCAGACACCAGAGTCAAAGGGATGAAGTTAAGGCCAGAAGAGACCACAAAGGAGGGTGAAGAATTAACCCCAAACGAAAGCAACCGTTGGCCGCAGCAGACGAAGAGGGGGCTCCACAGCCTTGGCCTGCCAAAAGAGAGGGCCTCAGTCCTGCTCCTTTGGCAAGAGGTGGCCTGGACGGCACAGGAGGAAGGGCTGGCGTTGTCTCTATTTGAGGCGTCCGAGGGATGCTTTGCAGCTGGAAATGCCAGCAGGAGGAGGCAGCCCCATTGACCAGAGGTCCCCAGGTGCCTTCCGTACCTGCCGGTGGGCAATTTTTTCACCCAGGTTCTCCCAGAGATGCTTCAGCTCCGTCAGGGGCTCCCGGATAATGTCTCTGTCCGTCTCGTCCGTTGCCTTCTTCAGCATGAGTTCTCCCTGGTGATTCAGCTTCTCCATCTCAATCTGCTGCTGGTAAACCTCCATCTTAAACTCCTGCCAAACAAGAGGGAAATTGGGGGTGATGGTGGTGGTGGTGGGGAAATGCAAGGAGGTTCCAGGGGGAGGTCCATGGACGCCACGGAGCCACCGCCAACCACCCCGCAAAGTCTTCGGGGAAGTTCTGCCCCCCCCCCCCCCCGCCTGGACACCCGGGCAGACCAAGAAAAGCCCACCTTCATCTCGTTCAGCTGCTCCTTGACGGTGTTGAGGTCGGTGCCCACGGGTGCCATGTTGCAGAGCTTGATCACGGTGTTGTCCAGCCAGTCGAACATGGCCTGATGGAGGGAGCACGGGACAAGATGGAGGCGCCTCTCCCACACTTCCGACTCACACACGCACGCACATGGAGCTGCTTCCCTGCAGCCCAACCTCCCTCCTGGGGTCCTCTCGCCCAACGCCTGCCGGCCTGCTCTACCTGCAGGGTGTCCTGATACTGGACAGCCGACTGCATGGCCTCCTCGAGTTTCTCCAGGCGCTCCTTCCAGGTTCTGTTCAGGTTTTCCCAGGCGCTGTTCATCTGCAAGAGGAAGGGAGAACCTGCGTGAGCAGCCGCTCTGAGGCCAGCCACCATCTTGGGAGTCAGGGCTTGAGAGGTCCCTGGCTCTGGAGCTAGAGGTCGGGAGTTCAATTCCTCCTTGGCAGGGGTTGGACTGGATGACCCTGAGGGGTCCCTCCCAGCTCTGGCATCCTAGGGTTGTTATTATTATTATGATGGAATGGGACTCAATAGGGGCCTTTCCCTAATGCAGACACTTTATGAAAGGCAATGTTGAACACCCCAACCCCCAACACACCCCTGGACCCAGCATGCTTCCCAGCTATCTTCTGGGGGGGGGGGTGAGCATCTCCACAGGAGGCTTTTCGCATGTGCTCTGAAGGCTCCAATTCCCCAACCCCTCCCGATGGGACAGATCACAGACCAGACTTGAGCAAAGCAGGCCATAAAAGAAAGCTTGCAAACGGTGCCAAAAACCTTGCCGCCCTGCCCTGCCCCTCCAACCTTGGGAGGCCAGGCTGAGAATCCACCCAGGCCAGCTGCTGACTCTTTACCCACCTCATCAATGCTTTTCTTCACTTCTGGTTTTTCCGTTTCACCACAGGCAAAAATCAGATCGGTCCCAAGGATCCGGATGAATTCCAGCTCTTCGTGAAGGCCGTCTGTTTCCTCCTTGATGGTCTGCAAGGGAGGGGGGGGGCGTTCATTTGTGAAAGAAACTCACCCCAGGCATCCCTGAGTTCTTCCGTCTCTTAAATTTGTGTGGCTAACCATTTTTCAAGGTTCCTCGAGCAGTAAAACCTTCACAAACTTGGGCTACAAGTAGATGCAACATATTTAATCAAACCACCGGCTAAGGCAAGATCCCTGAAGAAGACCAAAAGGTGGGAAACCGTCCTGCAATTTCTGTTTGAGACATTTGCCCTGTTGAGTATTGTTTTAAATCTCCCAAAGCACCAGGGAGATGCAGGGGCTCTTATTATTATCTCCTCCACCATCATGAGTCAAAGTAATATTCAACTCCAACTTGGGTGGCACAGAAATCAGAGAGTGAGAAAATGGCCGTTCCTACCACATTCCCCTTGCGGGACGGGGCAGTCTGTGCTTAAATATCCCTCTCTCTGGAAATTTAGAGACACGCACTGAGCCGACTGCAAGGCACCCTTGGGCAGCGTGCAGTGATACATCCTGCGTGGGGCAGGCCATTCCTTTTGCCTGGGGGGTGGGGGGTGAAAGGGGCATCCCTTCGTCATCCGTACCTCGGCTGCTTCCACCTGTTGTTTGATGATGGAGGGGTCAATGCCGGGACTCTCCAGATCATGCACAATGTCCTGCGTGTCGCGGATGGTGGTCAGGAGGGCCGCCATGTCGTACCAGAACTTCTCTGCGAGCTCTAAAACGTCCAGGAACTTGATCTCGCGCTCCTCGGCCCGGGCTCTGATGTCTTCCCAGAAGAAAACCATCTTATCCAATTTATCCCGGATCTCTGAACGGAGAAAGGAGAGCTTGAGGTGAGAAACCAGCACCGCCATGCAACCTACGCGATGGGTCTTTCTCCATCGGGAAAGGCCAAGAGGAGCGCTCGGGGAGCTGCACCGGTGATAGCCGTAAGCTTGCTGCCCGCTTCCCCTCTGGTTACCTTTGGCCGCCGGGTCCTTGTCGGCCCCTTGGGAGCGCCCGACCAACTCTTCCCCGCGGCGCTTCAGTGCTTCAAAGGAAGGCTGCAGCTTCTCCAGCTCCATGGTGGCATTCTTGTTGTCTCCAATACACTCCCGGATCTTCTCCACCTCGGCGGGGATGAGTGGGGGCGTGCGCAGGCGGGAGGAGAGCCCCTCCAGCGTCTCCAGCATCGGCTCAATCTTGTCATGGAACTAAAGAGGATGAAGGGCGTTCAGCGAGGGCACGGCTGGCATTCTGCACTCACTCGGACAAGCCAGGCATACCCGAGAAGTTCCCGGGTTTCACTGACTGTGTGACGACCAGCCCTCCTTCTCCTGGCCCTTCCACACACACAACCCAAGACCTGGGCCTGCTTTTCTTGGGCCGAGTTACAAGCAAGGAGGGGCCACCTCCTGCATGGGGCATTTTTGGGGTTTTAGGGCCACTGAGAAGCCACTAGGATGGCTCAGAGCTCCCACACCTCCACTGAGGAAAGGGAAACATCTGTAGAGATTTCGGGCACCCACAAGACAACAGTCCCCCAATTCAAAGTCCCTGTACATGGGAGTCATTTCTGGAGGCATGTGGGTTTCTGACTTGGTTTCCCAACCAAAGAAGGTTTTTTTCTGGGGCGGGGGAAGGAGAAGGAGGGGTCGCAGTGAAAGGAATCTGACTCTATCTTGACTAACCACCTCCCAACAATGAGACTGGCAGGGATCTTAATCTCCTGGAACCAGGAGAGGCCTCCATCTTCCTTCTGGATCAGCCCGCATGAAAGCCACTCGTAGCAGAATTTGCACCCAGCAAAAAAAGCAAGCGGGCCTCCTGGCATCCTCAGAAAGAAGAGGCTGGGAGAGGGGCCTGAGCACTGGCTCAGTTCTGATCGCTTACTTCATTTAGTTTAATTTTATTGCACCAAATGGGTGACACTTCTTTTGATGGCACTTATTGCTGTGAACCACCCAGAATGACCACTGGATGGGAGGGAGGGAAGGAGGGAAGGAAGGAAGGAAGGAGGGAAGGAGGGAAGGAGGGAAGGAGGGAAGGAAGGAAGGAAGGAAGGAAGGTTCTTCCTGCCTGCCTGCCTGGCTCTTGGTGGCCCTTAGGTGCACCTTCAAGTCTTCTGCCTCCTCCTTCTTGATGTCTGCAGGGCTGGGATAAAACTGACCTCCCTCTCAAAGGGAAGGATCGTTCCCAGGGTTACTCAGGCAGTGTTTGTGGAATGCTTGGGGCCTTGAGGGGAAAACACTTGCCAACCCAACCAGGTGTGTGAAATGGTCATGTGCAAAAAGACAAGGATGGCCACCGGTCAGAGAAACCAAATTAAAGTGAGAGCTGAACTGAACTGGGAGGCAAGCTCTGATGAAGCCACTGCATGATGTGACTGGGGTGCATGGGGTGGTGTGTGTGTGTGTGCGTGGGGGGTTTACTCCTCCAAGCCTAAAACCAACTTAAAACATCAGAATTTGAACGGGTGACCCATGGTGCTATGCTTGCCACCACCGTGTGGCACACAGAGAGCTGAAACCCTCACAGGATGGGTGGTCGTGAGTATCTAAGGTGCCCTGGGGCGCTGTCGTTTTCCCTGCCACCGACTACCCGGCTGTCCCCATGGAGTTTGCTACAAGAGAATGGCCGTGCGGGGGGAAGCCACCTGCAAAGAAGGAAGACCCCCCTCCCCAGCTGGCGAAGCGATGCGAGCAGTGCGATGTGTAGGAAGGTGTGGATGATGAGAGGGAGGGCGTGTCTCTTACCTCTGCAATCTGTCACGGTGGGGTGCGGTCAACACAACAATGAAATGCGAAGAAGAGGAGCACGCAGGGAAGACAGGCATTGGCACCAACACAGACAACAGAGGAGGGCACAATCCACAATGGGGGAGGGGTGATGGGAGGGGAGGCGGAGGAAAAACCCAGTTAATATGAGTGTCAACCAAGAGGGGGAGTAAGTGACTCAACAAGATAACGCATTTCAGATCATGAACAGAAGGGACACCAAACACAACCTCAGCTAAGGTAAAGAGGTTAACTACGGTTAGCATTTAACCAGCTACAAGGGTATTGGGTGGGTGGGTGAAACGAGGTGAAGGGGTTCCTTGGCTTAAACATGAGTCAGGGAGGGGGAAACACATACTGATGGGAAGGAGTGTGGAACAACACATTTCTTTGTATCTAATGCCTCCTCCCACAGATCTTATGGGCCCCACCCAACGCAGTCCTGTTGCATGAAAAAAAATCCCCCCCCCCACTGAGCAAAGGATGCTGCAGGAATCTGTAACCCACAGAGCAGCACCTTGTGAGTAAGCGGATAAGGGCTAAATGCTTTCCTGAACACCCACCCCTCCAAGCCCACCCCCATGGCCACCACAGCTGCACCTCTCCATGAATGCGGGCTGTAAATTAATCATCTCTTCCCCTCCCAGCCCGCCCAGACTTGCTACATAAATTCACACAGTAATTGAAATAGATGTCCCGCCCCCGCCCCCAAATGAAAAATACATTGCTTTGAGAAGTGTTGCTGGATCTCATGCGGGGGCTCTTGGCTGCAGTGGGGAATTAAGATCTATTGGCTGTGCAAAAGAGCTGTCCCTGGTAGGAAGGAAAATCCCTGGGACAGCCTGAGGCTACGGATCCATCCTCCCACCTCTCTCTCTCTCTCTCTCTCTCTCTATCTCTCTGTTATGGGATCCTCCTTTGAAACACAGCCCTGGAAACAACCACACGCATCCTTACTCTGAAGTTTACCGTTCCATGCCCACGAGGGGCTAAGAGCCTCTCAGAGTTTATTGCAGTTTATGGTCGTGGGCGGAGGCACTTTATATTGGGACCACAGTGCAGGAGGACAAGCAAGAGCCCTAGGCCAACACTCTACCCATTATACCCCACTGCCTCCCAGTGGGCTTACAGCCCAGAAACTTCCACCTGACAGAGGGGAGCAACCCGCCAAGCTAGATCTGAGTGGCTTAGCTTCCCTCCTGAGCCAGCCTTGCACTTCCATTATTATTTTTTTCATCTGTAAGGGAGTCAGGAGGCAGCTCCTTCCCTTTTGTTGGTCTGTTTTGCCTCCATGCCAATACCATGGCCCCCAACACTGACCACCAGTATCTTGAGTTAAGGCTAGCCCACTCCGGCCTCCCCACCAAAATGACACAGGATGCATGCGTGCATGCGTGTGTGTGCATGTGCGTATGTGTGTGCTTCGTTTTCCTCCTCCCTACCTCCGCAATCAGGGCAGGCACATCAAATACACCCCTCTCTGGCTCCCCCGGAGCCTCTCTTGAAAAAGCCCCCCCCCCCCGCCCTGGGAAGCCACCGACCTGGGTCGACTGGGAGACGGCCTCGTCCAGCTCCAGGGCGCGCTGGCGGACCTCCTCTTTGATGCGGGAATAGGCGGCCTCGGCGGTCGAGTACTTCTCCTGCACCATCTCCCCTTCCTCGGGGTTCAGCTCCTTCAGCTGCGGCCCGATCTTCAGCAGCTTGTCGATGTGGGGCTTGTGCTCAGCAATCGACTCCCGCAGTTGCTGCAGGAAACGGGTGCAAGAGACAGGATCAGCCCCTCTCGGCCCCTCGGCCTGGGGGGTCCCAAGGTTGTGCCAGAAAGACTCAGTCCCGCAATTTAAAAAAAACAACCCCAAAGGCTTTGGGACTCTGCGAGACAGAATATCGTCAAGGGCAGGCCCAGGAGGTGGAGACCTCGTACAACTTCAGGGAAAGGAAAGGGAAAAGCAAAAAACAACAACCCCAAAAGGAAGCCCAGGACTGGCGGGTGGGGGTGGGGGCTTTAGTGAGCATGGCACAGGTCCGCTAGAACCCCAAGAATCAGTAACAAGGCAAAATGGAGCCACCAATGCTCTTCCGTCGGGCATGGGCAGGCGCTGGGTGCCTTGAAGGCAACCTTCCCTGAGCCTATCAGACAAGCCTCAGCCTCCAAAGCTATGGCCTGCCACTCACCTCCTTCCCCCTTTTCGAAATGCTCACTTGGGTTCCTCCATGCAGCTCTCACATCTGTCAGTTTGTCCACAGCCCCCTCCCCCCCCCATCAAGAGCTACAGCACTCCTCCGCTCAGAGGTGCTTGTAGACTCACTAGAAGCCTCACCAGAAGCCCCTAACCTAACAGAGAGAGAGAGAGAGAGAGAGAGAAAGACTTGGCTTTCCTTCCCATAACTGGAAGATGCCAAAGTGTGCACGCACAAACACACCCACACGCTTACTCTCATGTCTTCCTGCTGCTGCTTGAGGCTCTCGTGGTCGATGGCCGGCGGGGGCAGCTGCGCGATCAGCCCCTGCGTCTCCTCCAGCCACGGGCTGAGCTCTTCGTAAGTCTCCCAGAACTGGTTGACCAAGACCTGGGCCCGCTCCAGGCGCACGTAGCGCTCCGAGTTCAGGTGGCTGATGGCCTCGTACTGCTGCAGAAGGGTCTCCGTCTTCTCCTGTGGGGGAGAGCGGAGGCAAGCCGGCTCAGAAAAGGAAGGAAGAGGAAGGAATCAAGACGCTCCAGCTGTCCGAGGCGAAGCACCGACTCGGGGGTGAGGAGGAGGAGGAGGAGGATGGCAACTCAGGTCCCAAACACACGTGGAGGGTCAACCCCAAGGCAAAAGAGTCAGCTTAAAAAACAACAACAACTACCAATCCGAACAACAAGCAGATGCCTGGGGCTTCTGAGATGGGTGCCTTCTATGCTAATTCAACAACTTCTTCTGTGTGTATCACATCATGGTTGGGATCCCGCTGTGCCTCTATGCACCTATAACGCAATCAGTGAGCGGGCTGGAGAGCTTTGTGGTTTCAACGTCCAGCTGCAGGGCCAAAGCGTGGGAGTTCAATTCCCTCCTGGGCCTTCCTGGGAGAAGACCCAGCTGGGGGTGGGGGTGGGGGGCCTTGGGAGCAAGCTGCATCATTGGCACAGGGCAAGGGGATGATAAACCACCTCCAGGAACCTCGAGAGCCCCAGAAAGGGTCAGAAGCAATTTGACGGCAGGCAACTGCTATTATTATTATTCATGCCGTTGGTATAAATCCCGGTGGTGAATCACAAGCTGAGAAGGCAGCAAAAACCATTTGCACTTCTGGGCTGAGTTATACAACCTGCCTCTGGAGCTTTCCGCCACCTGCATCAGAGCTGCAGGCATCACGGCTAGGATTGCAGGGAAGGGGTACAATAAAGCACAGCCGACGACCATCTGCCCCTCTGCCTGAAGTGCCAACAGGCAAGCGGCCTGGTGCAGCACTCAGGCCTCAGTTCCGAGGGGCAGGAGGGATCGCGTCCCAGGCCGCCCAGAGCTCTCCTCCCCGTGACCCAAGAGGAGCCCACGACGGACCTGCAGCGTGGCTTTCTGTTCCTCCCCACAAGTCGCGAAGATCTCACTGCGCTGGTTGAGCAGCTCATCCATGGAGTCCTTGTGCCGAATGATGTCAATAGAGAAGGCCTGCAAGTTTGAATTGAGAGGGAAGGAAGGACACAAAAAGGAGGAAAGCATTTAAAAGAGGGAGGGGATGGATGCTGCACCCTGTCTTCACTACAACAGCACTTTTGCACAAGAGGATCTCCCTTATTTTTATTATTATTTTGCAAAGAAGCCACACCAGTAAGCATTTTCCAAGGCTGCCTCTCTAAGGCTCATCCCTTTACCCTGTATTACCATTAGAAGAGATACCCCCAGCTTTCTTCAAAACAACAAATGCCAACCCCCAAGAGTGTGTATTCTCCTTATCCTGCTCTCTTGCCAACTGGGGCTCGCTCAGCTCCTTGACCCAAAGGGCTTCATTTTTAATGAATTTGAGCTGCAATCAAAGTAGGAGGGAGGGAAACTGCTTCGCTCAGAGTACGGCTGGTCTGCTTCCCTGCCCCTCCCCCCTCTTTACAGCCAAAGGCTGGGAAGAAACCTCTGTTTGGTTTCCTTCCACTGGGACTGCTTTAACTTCCGGCTGAGTCAGGCACCTATAAATCTTAATTAGGCTCTGTTACAAGTCCCCCTTCTCAGCTCTTCTCCTCTGGATGCATCTAACTGACTCATTAATCTCCCACCAACACAGCAAGTTTCTGAGTCACACTGGGTCACCGTTACTGTCGACGTCTGCAGCACACCAGAAGCCTAACGCTCTCCTTCTTCCCTTGGCCGTTGCTCCACACACGTGTTTTGCTTTGGGGGCTGAGCAGGGCACGCACCCGGATGCTGCATCACCCTCCAAGACTTTGCTCCCCACGTACCTTTTGCACCTGCAACTGGGCGGTGGTGTGGTCCTGCTCCAGGTGCACGGGCCCCAGCGCCATCAGCTTCCGCTTGGTCTCGGCCACCCAAGCCAGTTCGGCATCAGCCGCCTGCTCATACTGCAATCAGGCCAGGGGGGAGAGGAACCAGTCAGTCAGTAAGACATGGATGAGGGAAACCCAGCATTTGCCCTGGCATGAGAGGGGCTGCCACAAGATGGGGCACGCAATAATAGCCTGGAGTGGGCACAGTGTTCGGGTCTGGCACCCACCCTGCATGAAGATCCCACACCGGCCATCTCACTTCTACTCTCTGAACGTCAGCATTTGGGGCTAAAAATCTGTATTTTAGTTCAAAATGAAGCAGAATGGGCACCTGGGCTCCCCAGGTTACAATTTCTTTCTTTCTTTCTTTCTTTCTTTCTTTCTTTCTTTCTTTCTTTCTTTCTTTCTTTCTTTC
>JAHTLZ010000008.1:22235923-22260699 GCA_023846285.1 Phrynocephalus versicolor | reverse complement strand
TTCTTTCTTTCTTTCTTTCTTTCTTTCTTTCTTTCTTTCTTTCTTTCAATGAAAAGGAAAGTGAGAGAAGGCCCAGGGAATCAAACCTGAGCGCCAGACTGCAGAATCACCCAGTCCAGTGCTGGAGACTCGGATGAAACCAGAACAAAAGAGCAGCTATCCAGTTTCCCTTGGCCAAACCCTGACACAGCTGCACACTGCCCTGCTTCTCACTGGGGCTGTGGCCAAGGCACAGGGTCTCCTCCCTTCTGTTTAAGCCACCAGCTCCTTCTGTGCAAGCAGTAGGCTCATGTTGAGAGGCCGGGCCATGCCAGCTTCAGTGAGAGCCTCTCGAGGCCTCTAATGAGAGCCAAAGAATCTTTCCTTTCGTTTCCTTTTTGAAAAAAACAAAATCCAGGAATCCAAGAAGGGATATGACTCTCTCTCTCTCTCTCTCTTTCTCTCTCTCTCTCTCTCGGGAAGTGATAGTACCACTATATTCTGCTCTGGTCATACCCCACCTGGAGTACTGTGTCCAGTTCTGTGTGCCTCAATTTAAAAAGGATGTTGACAATGCTGAGGGGGGGGGGTATGATAGCTATATTTAAATATTTGAAAGGATGTCATATTGAAGAGGGAACAGGTTTGCTTTCCGGGGCTTCAGAGACTAGGACTCGGGGCAATGGTTTCAAACTACAGGAAAAGAGATTCCATTTGAACATTAGGAAGAACTTCATGACAGTTAGACATGTTCGGCAGTGGAATATGCTGCCACAAAGGAGGGTGGTGGTGCCTTCTCCTTCTTGGGAGGTTTTTAAGCAGAGGCCGGATGCCCATCTGTCAGGGATACTGTGATGGGGGTTGCTGTATGGCAGGGGGTTGGACTGGATGGCCCTGGAGGTCTCATTCAACTCTATGATTCTCTCTCTCTCTCTCTCTCTCTCACTCACTCACACACACACACACACACACACACACACACACACACAAAATTCCTCAAGCTCCCTCGCTCCCGTCTCACCTGCTGGGACCTCTGGATGGCCGCATCTATCTCCTCCACTCTCTGCTTGATGGTGTCGCTGATCATCTTGTACCGCTCGTTGGTGTCCGAGACGATCTTATCCAGCCCCTCGCGGGCTCGCCATGGCACCAGCTCCAGGAGAGCCCGGCTCACTTCGTTCACGGTGTCCAGAATGAGCCTGTGCTCCATCACCTCTTTCTTCAGCTCCTAAAAGAAATAAGAATAAAAAACTCAAAATAAGTGGGAAAAACCAAAGCCCTTTGTGATAAGGAATGCTGTTGATCCTTAGAAGCCTCCAGGTGGAAGATCTGGAGTGTGAGCGGCAGAGCTGCAGACCCTGAAACAAGCTTCCTTTTAGAGAGTAACAAAACTGTGTTTTGGAACAGCAAGGTGGTGGTGGTGGTGGTGGGGACACCGAATGCATCTGTTTTGGCAAGAAGGGGAGAACATTCCCCAGCTGGCTCCTGGACTTCCATCTGCACCTGATGACCGTGGGCAACCCCGGGGCCTTGGGTGAAGAGAAGAAGGTGGAGGCCCCTAACCCACCTGCTGGCCACAAACCACCTGTGTGCCCACTTAACTGTATCACAAACTCTCTGTGGCCACCCTCTGCTCTCAAGAAGAGCAACGCCATGGAGGATGAGTCAGCTCCAGGGTCCCTTCCAGGCCTGCCTTCTGCTGGCACAGGGGTCTCTGACCCCAAGCCCGTCAGCTGTACCTGGGTGCCCCAGCAGCCTCTGGCCGGCCCGCCCTGGCAAGCCATGTCCAGAGGCATCAGACCAGCGGGTCACCTCACTTGGGGGGGGGGGGCGAATCCCTTACCTTTTGCCTCTGCTGGAACTGAGGGATCTGCTCCCCCACCGGAGAGAGTCCTGTGCCCGACACCAGCTCTTCTTCCACTTGACTCATCCAGCCCATCAGCTCCTCGTGGGTGGACTGGAATTTGGTGGCCAGCTGGCGAGCCTGCTCCAGGGTCCGGAGCGCCTTCAGGCTGGTGGTGGTGATGTCCGAATAGCGGGTCTTGATGCCATCTAGCTTCTCTTGGATCAGAAGGACTTCCTCCCCTGCAGGGAAACGCCAAAGGCTCAGATCAACCAAGCCCCCCCCCCAACCTCCCTGTTGTCAGGCTCTTAACTTTCTCTCGCCCCCTGGGCCTTTGGGGTTTTATGTCTCGCTTTGCAAACACCTTCCAGTTTACCTTTATTAAACTAATGCCAATTCCCACAGTTGGGAATGTGGGTGTCGAACAAATGTATCCCCATGCCTATGGGTCACTGGCCACGCCCTTTGGGCTGCCTGCATTGGAACTGCACTCTGCCAGGGAGCTGCAGAAGGCAGGGAAGGCGCAGGCGCTGGCGTCGGTTCCAGCCTTACCTGTGGTTTGTTTCAGCAGAGCCTGGCCGTTCTTAATGGCCTGGTCGACGGTCTTCTTCCGGTTCACAATCTCATCATTCAAGGCCTGGGCAGAAAAACAAAACCAAACAAAAGGCTGGAATCCAGTTCCTGGTCCTTCGAGCACGGTGGCCCAAGGAAGCCACCTGAGGACACCGACAAGGCCAAAGCCACTGTGCCTTTGGTTGGTTTATTTATTTATGTTTAGTTTTGCTGCTGGCAATACCACAATCCGCCACCTGGCCCAGGTACCATGGCCAAAGCACGCAGCCTTCCGTGAGATGGTGTTTCTAGCTTATCAAGTTCTAAGTGACTTTCGACTCTGAAGGGACCACTAAATTTAACCTCTTGCCTATTGGGCACAAAACCTCTCTCTCTCTCTCTTACGCACGCACGCACACACACACACACGCACACACACACACACGCACACGCACGCACGCACGCACGCGCACGCACGCACGCACGCACGCACACACACACACACACACACACACACACACACACTCTTCATCTCTAATCCAAACCAAAGGGGCACATTGGCCTGGCCAAGTCAATGGAGGGGGTCTTCAGGGCTTTAGAGGAGCTTCAGTATCCAGGGAGGGAAGAGCCCATCTAAGCAGATATCTTACACCCCCTCTGTTGGCCCTGGACTTCTCATCGACATCTCACTCTGCCAGCAGCCTCTTTGCAAGGACATCCAGCCAGACATGGACATAAGAGACTTTTAAATTCTTCTCTACCCGTTTCCCCCTGGAATTTTTGTAGCCTTTAAGGCTGAGGAATCAGGAAGCTGGCTGTTTCTTAGCAAAGGTCCTCTAATCCAGACATGCCCCAGCACCTGGCTCACATGTCCGTTTGGCTGTCTCCTCTGCTGACACCTCCTCTGCCAAGACTGGCCTGCCTCCCAGAGGCTGTTGAGAGGAAACCCCCCCCCCCAGGGCCCGTTAGGAGCCCTTTTGCTTGTGACATGGCCCAAATCAAAATGGCAGGACTCAACAGAAGAGGGGGGGAAAGAGGAGACCGTGGGAGACGGGAATCAATACCAGCTGCTCAGCGTGATGCCTCTTCAGGACGTCCCGCTTGAAGTCCTTGACTGAGACTGAGCTGAGCTTGTCCTCCACCTCAGCCAACCAGTTCAGCACCTCCACCTCATCTTCCCCAAAGAGCCGGGCGTTGGACAAGGCCTGGTCCAGGAGGGCAGCCTTCCGGCCACACCGCTCGCGGACCTCCGCGTACCGGGACCCCAGCAGGTCCAGCTTCTCAGCCAGGGAGAGCTGCTCAGCCCGGCAGGTCAGGGAGGACAGAGTCTGCCCAACGCTGAGCGCCTGCCTCATGGCTCCAGCGTGACCCTGGATCTCCTCCTCCAGAGCCTGGGCATTTCGGGCGGTGGCGGCCAAAACAAAAAGAAAGAAAGAAAGAAAACAAGAGAGAGAGAGAGAGAGAGAGAGAGAGAGAGAGAGAGAGAGAGAACAAACAAACAAGCAAATGGAAACAGATGAGTGGAGATGGAATCAACACAAATTGTAAGGCTTAACAGAAGAACAGAAAACAAATGCAAACCAAAACTGAACTAGGAATATGGACTGATGATCGTGCAAACTCAAATGATATAACCCACCCACTTCTGGGCAAGAACACATAGCAAACAAATGGTTTTTAAGGAGTAGTGGGGGAAGGAGGGGCCGTTCTAATTTGGCTGCTCCTGGATGGGCAGGCAAGCTCACAAAGACCCAAAGGCTGCTCCTCTCATGGCAGAAATGAAAGTTATAACTGATGGTTCCACTGAGTCAGGATCTTGCCCACCAAAAGAAGAGCCGTTGCTTCCTCCTGGACGGGACGTTACTAAGCACCAAAACCCTCTAAAAGCTGCAAGCCTCTCAAACCAGCCCTCCCCAAGCTGGGTCATCTCCAGAAGCAGACTACATCCCCATCCCCCACCCCCACCCCCAAAATCATTCCCAGCCAGCTTGGCACACGTGACTGGGGAAGGCTGCCACCCCGACAAGTGAGATGCCCTGAAGGGTGTGGGGCCCATTTCTGAGCAGACCCACCCAGTGGGCCAGTAAGTGCAGGATGCCTGGGTTTGGCCCCTGGGTCAACGGGCAAGTGGTGAGTCCTTTGAGCTCCACCTCAACCCTCCACCAGCCTTGTGCTCATGGGTTCCTAGCCGCCCAGCTTGGCTTCAAAGCATTCCTCCCCCATGACTCGCAGCCATCGGCCGCCTGTCTGTCGGTCTCAGTCTCTCAATCTTTCTCTTTCAGGCACACCCAGAATCTCAAGCGAGGATCCACATCTCTCAGTGCCAAGGCCTTCTCTTCCCCCTTGTTAACCCCTTTCTCTCGTCCCTCGGCAACTGTTGGCCAACCTTGTGCCGGGCAATCTGCAGCTGGATTTTGGCTGTCTGGGTCCCGATCGGCTCCGAATTGGCCAGCTTCTTTTCGGTCACCGACAACCAGTCCGAGATGGGCTCCGAGGTCTCATGGAACTGCTTGGCCAACACCAGTATCTCCTCTAGCTGGTTTTGCCTGAGGAAAGACAGCAGACGGTCATTCGTTCAGGTATTTTTGCTAAACAACTTGGCATCCCTGCAGAAGTTCAGCCATGGGGCGGTCAAGAGCTGTGTTTACTATGAATATATCTGCTGTTTTACACATATATGTAAAACTTCAGAGGCTTTCAGCCCTAACAAATCCAACCCCTCCCCTTGTTCTAATCTGAGAATGAAGAAGAGTTAAGTCATATATGGACACATGAAGTGACTGTGGACCAAGTGCCAGACTACACAAGGACTGGCCTGTTTCACCTTTTCTCCAAACAAAGGAAGGGTTCCTGCTCAATCTATCCCAAATCATTCAACTAGAGACACCAGAGACCCAACCCTGAGCAGCATGTTGCTAAAACTTATGAAGATAAGCATGAATGGGGTAGGCTGGAAAGAGGAAATGATCCTGTGTGTGTGTGGGGGGGGGGGGTTTGCGGAACCAGGCATAAGAAGCCGGCCATGGGGCAGAACTAATTCTTTACACAGGCCTTCCATGCCAAAGGGGTGCCAATGCTCATGGCCAGTGTTGGCTTTTGAAGTGGAAAGAGCCGAAATGTTAGAGGCAACCAACGCACCGGCCACTGTGGCAAATGCCCTGTGGTCAATTAATTGGGCAAAGGACCTTCCTGTGGATTTTCCTCCCATGGCATGTTCTGGGCTGAGGCCAGCCAAGCCCAATACCGTTGGGGCACTTTAAAGAGCCCTCACATTTCCTGCTCCCAAAGCTCTGTGACTCACAGGGTCAAGGGCTTCTAAAGCATGCCGTGGGCTTGGGAGACTGTTCCGCTTGCAATATCTTGGCACGCTGCTGCCACCGCTTAAAAATATACCACCCGTGGCATTCAAATGGGAGATCCTAGCCACTGGGGGGAACAGCCGCGAGAGGCAGGTGACCCGGGACAGCGTAGGCTTCAGAGCAAGTGCTTTACAGCAGCTCTGGAAAACTTTACTTGGGCCTTCAAGAGGCTGCCAAGGTCCATCAAAGAGCTCCTTTCTCCTGCTGAGCAGAGCGAAAGAACACAGAGGCATTTTTTTTTTGGGGGGGGGGCTGAGCCCTAAGCAAAGGCTGTTTGTTTTTGCCTTCCAGGGCGATGGGACGGCAGCCAAGCTGGGCCAGACGGGTCCTCCGGCCTTACCTGGCCGTGGCTTTGTCCAGAAGGCTTGCCCAGTGGCCCCCAAGACTGTCCAGCTGAGCCATGATCTTCTCTCTGTCTGCTGGTTCGGCCGACTGCGCTATTCTCCCGCCTTCCACCTGGATCATCTCCACGGTCGCTTTCCGGTCATCCAGGAGGCGTTGGAGCAGCTTCATGAGAAAATATTGGGAAGCAGGCAAGGGACTGAGCATGATCCAAGAGGCTGGAAAGCCCCCCCCCCCACTGCTTTGCCAAGCCTGTATCTCCCTCCCCCCTCCAACGAGAATGTCACCCATCCTGTTGCCCTCCTTGGGTCTCTCGTTCAACACCACCGCTACCATACGGAGCTTCCCTGGACCTCACCCAGCGGAGTCGTCACCATCCAACCGGCGTGGCTCCAAGTCACTCCCCGTGGCGGCGGTGGTGCCATGCTGAACCTGAGGGGCCTGCCCCTCGTCACCCCTTCATGTACACCCTTCACAAGCCCCTTCTTCTCCAGCCCAGCTCTGCAACCCTTATCTCTCTTCTACATGGAAAAAAGCAGCAGGCAGGAGGCAGGACCAGCCCAGAGGCAGGAAGAGAGGAAGTGTGACGTTTTCTTCTCCCTGGACAGAACATGGTGGTGCAGCTGGTGGAACTTGGCACCCAGGGCAAAGCGAGACCCCCCCATGCTCCCCTCTTTCCTCCTCCTCCTCCTCCTCCCCCCCCCATGGCTTCTGGCTCACCTTCTGCTCTTGGATCTGGGCCTTCACCACCTTATATTCAGCCGACGGTGGCTTTTGATTGGAGATGAGCTCCTCGGTGTCGGCCAACCAGCTGAGCAGGGGCTCCAAGGCATCCTGGAACTTCCCACAATGCAGCAGGGCTTCCTGCAGCTGTGCAATTCTCTGGGCCACCTGCATCCCCCCCCCAAAACGCACACAAACAGGACACAGGTGTCAGGAGAGCATCCCGGGTCACTACACAAAACCCTTCCCCAGGCTGCTTCTCTCACACAACCCCCCCCTGCAAGACAGGCTACCATCATCCTCATTCTGCCGATGCGATCAAAAGCACCCCAGAGAAGGAGAGGGACAGAGAGATCTGGAGTGCCATCACAACCCACTCGTCATGGAGGCAAGACCAAACCAAAAAGCCAGGCGTGCTGCTCATCTGCCGCTCTGTGGTGCTGAAAGCACTCTCTGGGGCAGTTTGCAAGCCATTATGCATTGCACCCCATCCGGCAAGCTGGGTACTCATTTTACCGACCTCGCACAGAAGGAAGCCTGAGTGAAGCTCAAGCCGGCGACCCGGAATTGAACCCCAGCTCGCGAGGAGTTATAGCGGCAGTACCGCAGTTGAGCCCCTGTGTCGCGAGGCTCTCCCAGGGAGTTTGCTAGTCCAGGCTTCCAGGAGACCCGTGGCCGGATCTATGTCAGCCACCCCAGAGGCAGGCGGGGCCTCCGACACCCCAACCCCCCCCCCCCCGTGGCTCCAGTTTGGGAGGCCGTCCCTTTGTTTTGGGCTGCAATGCCATCACCAGGCAGGGTGCTCCACAGGAGAGAGCGTGGTGCTCAAGGAGACCAGCGTGGAAGGGGCCAAATCCAGCATCCACTCCTCGTCCTGCATCCTGTGCCCTCAGTACATGCCCAGGAACCCCTCCCTCCCTCCCTCCCTCTATGCCTGGCAACCCCACAAGGAGTTTGCTGGCAATGGCCTCTCTAAGCAGCCGAGGGGACCTCACCTTTTTGTTGAGGGAATTCCAACGGGCGTTGATCTCTTCCATGTCATGTTCCAGGCCCTGCACATCACAATTCTTTCCCGCGCTCTGGATGAGTCCCTGCCCGAGCCCGTTGACCTGCTGCAGCCTGATCTGAAGGGGGTCGACCTTCTCCTTCTGGAACAGCTGAAGAAATGGCAGAGGCAATTTTTTTAAAAAGGAGAGGATGTGAAAGGAGCAGCAGCAGCAGCACCGCCACCCATATGTCCCAACTCAAGATTTCGTTGCTCGTTGACACTTATTATTCCCTGTCACGCAGAGTCTCCTACAGGCGGAGTCCACCCCTGCTAGGATCCTGCACGGTGCATCCGGGTGGCAGACAGGATCCTGCCTCTCCTCGTGCCCTGTGAACAGCTTTCCCAGTGAGCCCTATTTGTGGTTGACAGGTTTGCATCTCACCTTCCTTGGTGGGAAGCCTCAACCT
The DNA here is from genome assembly GCA_023846285.1 of Phrynocephalus versicolor. Classification (NCBI taxonomy): domain Eukaryota; kingdom Metazoa; phylum Chordata; class Lepidosauria; order Squamata; family Agamidae; genus Phrynocephalus; species Phrynocephalus versicolor. The sequence goes on along the minus strand of JAHTLZ010000008.1, from coordinate 22,252,446 downwards.
CATACTGGGATGGCAAAAAAGGAGATCAGACTGGCAGGAAGGTGACCAAGTGACTCTCTCGTGTTCATGCGTTGAGCCTTTCTGTCTGTGGACACCAGGACTGGACATCCCCCTTGGGCCCCACTGAAGGTTATAAGTGGGGCAACTTAATGGGAATGGAAGAGTTTGATTTGTTTGTTTGATTTGTTCTGAATAGCTTCACCCCCACCTTTCTCCTCAGGCAGAACTCACAGAGCCTTGCCTCCTTAAAATACAATGTTTAAAAGCTATGGCAAAACGGCAAACAAAAAACAAAACCAGCACTGGTGTCAGATTGAAAGCAACAAAACAAGGTGTCCCATTTTAAAAAACCCTCAATCCGGAGGGAAAAGCCTCCATCTGGTGCAGGCGAACCCTCAGGCAAAGACGTTAAGAGCCCTGGCAAAGAGGGGCTGGGGAGTTTCATTCCACATGTGGGGGGAAAGTTCAAAGGTCCTGAAGAATGGTTGTGCACTTTGAGATACACAGGACAAGCCCACACGTAATTTTAAAGGGAGAGAGAGAGAGAGAGAGAGAGAGAGAAGCCAACTCTGCTCCCTTTTGAGGCTGGCTCCTGCTGCTCCCCAAGGTCCACACGGGGCAGAGGCCAAAGGCTCACCCACCGTGAGGCCTCGCCACCCAGGCCCCATGTGCCTCAAATGCCTGAGGAGACGGACAGCCTGATCCAGGCCACCCTACTTCCTTTCAGGGACTTCTCCAGATTTCTTTTCAGCTCACCCTGAGACCATCGCAACACTGAGACCCACTTGGCTGCCCTTCACCTGCAGCAAAGACTGCAGATAAGGCTGCGGGGGTGGGGTGGGGAGGAGAGAAAGTACCGCATGATCATTTTACAAACCAAAAAGCCAAGCAGAGGTTTGTGCTTTGGCTGCTTCTCCACAGGCTTCCGGAGGAAAACGGGCGGGGATGGAAACCAGCCATCTTTGTGGCTTCAGGGAGTGAAAAGACGCAAGCCGGTCTTAAAAGGGAGGGACGGGGCAGAGAAAAGCCACTGAGGCTGCTCAGCCCTCAAGGTCCTCGCATCTCCTTGGAACAACCCACAATGACAATGAAAATCCCAGCATACGTTTCCAGCTGCTACCGTTCCTTCTCTGGAACTTAAATAAGAGCTCATGACCGGGGACAATTTCACTCTACGGGTTTCAGAAAAGGAACAGACAAGTCTACCCTGGGTCCTGTTCTGCCACATGGAGAGAGGGGTAGAAGTCAGGAGGCAAAGAGGTCCGTCCAGAGGAGCCCAGGAGGACAGAGCAGCCAGAGCCCAGCCTTTCGCAAAAGTGTTGTGCACTTTGTACACTGAAGGGAACTGCCACGTTGGGAACTGCCGGAGTGTGCACGCGCAGAGTTGACGCGAGACTGCTCTGCCATGGGACACTTTTTCACTGGGTCTCCCAGGAGCATCCATCCGCCAAGCCGACCCAACTGGCCCTCGTCTCCCTCAGTTTCCCCTGACCTGGTGCCCTCAAGACGGAATGGCTGTCCTGTCTAGTGTCTATGGATGAGCGGAGGGGGGTGGGGGTGGGGAGGTCAAGTTCAACACATCTATAGAGCATCCTCTGTGTAAGCCTCCTGGTATTTGTGTGTGGGGGGTGGGGGGGTTGTGAAGGAAGAGGCTTGCAAGCAGCTCCCTCTAGCAACCTCAGGACAGGCACAGCTATGTAGCAATTGGACATCTTTTGTTTGGATTTAGAAACGTTGATGGCTCAGCGGAAAAACACGAGTTACTTTCTTTCCCCTTCAAAGCTCAATTTATTGCACTTGCAACATACAATGTTTCATTCACAACGTAGCCTAGGAATTTGCCCTTTTTGGCAGGCCGGATTTAAAAAGGCAGGAGGTTCAACGATGGGAGGGGAGAGGAGCAGAGGGGGCTCCGAAGGAAGACCACCGATCCCAGCCGAGCAAGGAAACGGCAGGGCAGCCCACCCAAGCCTTAGCACACGCCTCTCCCTCAATGCCACCCGACCCCCCCCCCCCGCCCAGCTCCATCTGGCACCCCTTGCAAATCACTCCCAAGTGGGCAACTGTGATTCTCAGCCATGCAGGAACCACGCTAGGAAAGAAGGGTTTGGCAAAAGGCAGGCACCCCAGAAAATGTCCCGGTGGCTCAACACTGGAAGCTCCATGTGGCAGTGGTCCCAAGGTGGCTGGCATGATTAATTAATCGAGCACAGAACTTCTGCTAGTGGCTGGTGCTTTCTTTTTTTAAAAAAAATATACAGCCAACAGACACATATCACCCTTTCGTTTGCAAGCTGGAAGACAGCAAACCCATTGGGCAGCTTCTGCTTCTGGGTAACGGTGGCCTGGGTGGCTACCGTGGATCCACTGCCCGCCAGCCTTCATGTCCTACTCTGCAGGGTTGGACAGAGTCAAATGAAAAGCACACTAAAACACTCCTGGGGAGTAATCAGGCAGCAGGGAGGGAGTGGGTGGAGTAGAGAGAAGTTTGCCTTGGGTTGCTAAATAAGGAGGCGGCCAGCCAAGACGACAAACAGGAGATTAAGGGAGATTACTTCACGTGGCGGCCTTTTCCTCCATGGGAAGGGAGTGCAGGATGGATTCCCTCAGCCAACATCCTGTTTATGGCCCTGCCTCTGCCCTCCGCCAGTCCCTTCTGCCCCACTTTCACCTCTGAGGCAAATGTCTCGCTTCGATCATCTTCAAACAGGGGCAAACAACAGGAGCAAGGAGAGAAACACAGCTGAGCCAACACCTAAAATGCAACCCAGGCAGGCAGGCAGGCAGGCAGGCAGCCATGGGAAATATTGCTCCCGCCCCCACAGCCTTTATAGTGCTGAAGCTGTTCCATGTCCAGAGGCCGGCCTGCTTGCATTCCCAAAGGGCCTCCCGCCTCCTGATGTGGCTTCCCAGCCTACGGGCCGCCGCGGGTGTTTCATCAGCTACCCAGCCTCACTCCCTCATCACCCCTGCCTTGCTTCCCCTTCCCTCACTGCCTTCTGGAACTCTTCCTGCAGAGACGCACTGATCCTGCTTTTGTGCTGCCTTTCTGGAGCAAAGTGAGCATGGGACGAGAACTGGGGAAGTCTCTCCCCCCCACCCCCCCACCCCCCAGGGCTGGAAAGAGCTTGGATGGGTGAGTCGACATGGCTCCCTGCCCAGACAGACCCTGGGTCAGCCAAGGAGCTTCTCCTCCTCAAGACAGCCTGGCCCGGCAACCAGAGAGAGAGAGCTCGGTTCTGCTGAGGATTCTTGCAATAATAAATATTGAACGCACCAACATATGCCACTCCCTGACACCCCGGCCTCATCCCTTTGTTTTGCACTAAGTGATCCATCTGGAAGATATGCCGGGTAATTTCAGAGAAGATCAAGGGAGGAAAAACACACAAATTCAGTACAGTGAATCATATTTCCATTTGTGCCATTCTCAAAGGCTGCACATTTACAGACAGCACTTCATACTTGGGTGTTTTTTCCCCCCATCAAGACTGGCAGGGGGTGAATCCATAGCTAGTTAATTCTTATTTATTTTAAATACTCTGTACCTTCCTTTTTCCTTAAAAAAAAAAAGAACTCAAAGGAGCTCATGTCTTTAAAAACACATATTTAAAAGCTAAAAACAGGAAATGATTCAAGCGGAACATGTTTGATATGAATTAAACAAGCATCTTAGCTGTGATTTTTAAAAGCCACAAGGCTACAGGTCAGAAGAATAGATAATGCCCCCCCCCCAGTGGTTTATTTTAGTATCTGCTCCCCCCCTTCCATATTAAATAAGAAAGAAGGAAGGAAGGCTCTGTGGCCTAATCCTGTTGAGGTGCTGACTAGAGATGGGCACGAATAGAAAAAATGGAGTTTCATTTGTTGTTTGTCGTTTAGAGGTCAGTTTCGGTTCGTTTCCGTTGTTCGTGATTTTTTGCAAAAATTTCATTTTCGTTTCGTTACCAGTTCGTTACCGTTTTGTTACAATTTATTCCAATTTTCCATGATTTTTTTTAGCATTTAAAGCCACTCACTTCATTGCTGTAACGGAAAAGAAACGCACGACAAAAATTCCCGCATTTCTGTTCGTTTCGTTTCATTTTAGAGACAAATTTCGTTTGTCGTTTCGTTGCGTAATGAAACAAAATCCAAAAAACAAAAATGAAAACTTGTTCGTTCCATGCCCATCTCTAGTGCTGACTATCTGGAGTGGAGACGCAAGTGATTGGTCAACTATATCACACAGACGTTTGTGAAAAATAAAACATTTGCAGATGCAAGGGAAAACAAGAGATAGGCACCTAAAATTCTGGATCACACTCAAGAAGCCCCGAATCCTTAAAGGAAAGGACGTTCAGGATTGTCGTAGTAGCCACTGGGTAATGGCATCATTTATATATGAGAAGATATGGCATTTAAACCTGGAGTATTAAATTGTTTAGAAAATATATAATCCAGAGACATACCCAGCCCCTTCTTTCCCGAGTTCTCAAATGCTTGCAGGGTGATGATCCTTGAAGGAAGGGTTCATATTAAGGATAAGAACGAGGGATGTCAAATGACAAATCACTGTCGTCATGAATGTCCTCATGCAACCATTTTTAAACTTGGGAGCCAAAAACAAATTGAACAGAGAATTCTAAGCAAATCGGTGCTTGAGCTTCCCCTGCGGATACAAGACAGGGGACGGACCTTTGCTGAAGGCCCCTGAGGCGCAGACCTCTGCTTTCTCTCTGATGGGATACAAGGCAACAAAAATCCATCTTATAGCAGAAAGGTGGTGGTGGTGGTGGTGGTGGTGGAGGGAGCTCCCCCTCCCTTGTAGATTTCAGCAGCTTGTGTCCACAAATGGGAACGTGGCAGGATGTGAAGCCAAGATGCTCTCCAGAACCACAACAGCTCTTTGGCAGTTAGAAAGATGGATGGCAACGAGACAGGAAACAACTTCCCGGCCTCTTCTGTCGGGACTGCTTGCTTTATATTATCTATAATCTCTGTGTGGGGTGTGTGTGCGTGCATGCATACACTCCCCCTTCCTATGACTGCAGCCCCCGACTGATAAGCCAGGCATGTGAGCGCTGCTGGCAGGGACACACACACACACACACACACTCTGCCCCCTCTTCCTACACACGTGGGCCAAAATTCGAAACTTATTTTTAAAACCATGGCCAAGGAGGATTTCAAAGCATCTGGCTTGGGCCACCCCCCCTCCCGGCTAACCGCCCCCCCTCACTGCACACTCCCGCCCCCCCTCACTGCACATTCCACCCCTCGGACACAATCGGCAGCAGCTGCAGGGGTGGGGTGGGGGACTGTGGTGCAGAAACCAGAGCCGGGCTCAGTGGAGGAGGCTGGGAGAAAGGAAGCCAAGTTTAACCACCGCCTCGGCAGAAAATATTTCGAGGTGTAGCGTTGTCGTGCTTCTGACACAGAAGGCGCCGAGAATTTCATTGGCTTGGCAAAAACACAACCTCCCAAATCTGCCTTCAGTCTAGGGGAGAAAGCTGACAGGGAGGAGGAAAGGGGGTCTTCTTAAACTCCCCACAAAAGGAGGGACCCCCCAAGTGTCCCTCCTCATGTCCACACTCAGAAGGACCTCAATTGCAACTCCTGTGCAGACAAACTGTTGGGCCCTTCTGGGGATCAAAGCCTGCTAGCTGCTGGAAAGCTAAGATGATATTATGGCCACCATCCGGAAGTGTGGAAGGCCAAGAGGGAGGGGAAGGCAGGCTGAAAAGGATATCAGCTTGCATGATCAAAAGGGGAATTATCGCCAAAGGCCAGCCAGGCCAGCGCAAACGTGCTGTGCTCCGTGGGCTGAAGGAAGAGGGGGGAAAAACGATGTCCTGCTTTGTTTACTCTTTGGATGCAAGCGTACCTGGAAACAAGCCTGGCTGATGAATTTGGAAGACCTGAGCTCCCAGTGAAATGAACATTGAAGCAACTTCCCTTAACCTCCTAGTTTAGTGGCTAGGTGGGGACATTAGGGTATCAAATTCTTAACCTCTGGCTCCGGGGTCAGAGACCTAACCACTGAGCAATCCAGCTGTGGCACTTTATGTTATTTTTTTTAAAAGCAGAATTCTGATCTCCTCCTGTCCAGGAGATGTGGATTTCCTACTTTGGAAAGGGGTGGATGAATTAGATGTCTCTTGGGGAACCCAGTCCACCTCCACTCGTTCTCTAATGCTATGTTTTCAGGTCTGCAGCAATAAATGTGTCATTCAGTCCAAGAGCCTCCGAGACCCAGGAAAAGCTGTAGCTCCTTTCTCCTTTCTCCTCCGCATCTGGCCTTTCCCCCTCACCAGACTGGACAGACGGTAATGCAAGCAGCCCAATAATCTGCATCCACTTTGTTGGCTTGCAGCCCCTCCCCCCTCTCTCCCAATGACCGTCCAGAAGAGGCTGCATTTTTTAAAAAATTAACAAGCCTCTTGCTCACAGTCAGAGCTTGTTCTCCACATGTGGAATAACCGCTAGGCTAGGGCAGTTCTCAAGTTTAAAAAACAACAACTCCCCTTTGGAAACATCTAGCTGACTGAAGCGTGAGAAACTGCAACCCAGCCAAACTCCTATGCAAGGAAATTTGGGGTGGGGGTGGGGGAGAGGGAGGGAGAAACCCACAGCAGTTACAAAACCAGCCTAGGCTGGGTTGACAACTGTCAAAACCTGTATCCCGAAGAAAACAATGCCCTTTTATAGAAGACTAAACTGCCTGGCATGTTTTGCATAAACTCCATTCGGCTTCAAATTGCAGAAAGGAGGGGTCGTGGTGGATGAGACGCCAGTTCCCAGTAACTTCACTTCCCTGACCATTTGAAAGAAAGCTCTCAATGGGTAATGGGATTTCTGTTCCTTATGGAAAGCCTTTATGCTCATATTTCTTTTCCCTCTTAGAAGAAACACATCCTCCAACTCTGCAGCTGCATGCAGGCAATCACAAAGTTTGCAGCAGAAACTCTACAATTTTCTTCCCCCATTTGTGAAGACAAATGTTTCTTGGACAAGATAGGCAGCTGAAGGCGGAGGCAACAGTGGCAACAGAAGAGAAATTTCATGCAAGTCGACAAAGGACAGAATCACCTTCTTCCACCTCTATAAAATAACAACACCCCAAAGTCAACCCTAATGCCACCACGTTGTTTCGACCAAACCCATTAAGCCCTGCCTGCAACCTTTAACCCCCTTTTCAATAAGGCAACCCCAAGCATTGACCGGGAAGAGAAGGTGGCCCGCACTGCCCTTCCTACACTGTTCTAGTCAGGTCACCTATGGAGTCCCTCCTTCCTTCCGCCCACCTCGGCACCAAGCGATACAGCAGCGGGTGTGTGTCACCAGGAAGCCAGTACCTCATTATCTGGAACCAATTCCTTAGGAGGACCTTCCACTGCAAGGGAGGAGGAGGAGGCGCTGGTGTCGGTGGAAAGCCCTTCTCCCCTTGGCATGGCCAATGTCAGCTGCTCCTCTCTGCCAGGGGCTGTGAGAGCTGGCCAAAGGGGCGAGGTGGGAAGGATCCCACCTGATGCCCAAAGCACACCGCCGTCTTCCATCTCTGGTGGGCCGACCTCAGCTTCGAGGCCTGCTACGCTCAAGGCGGAAAGGGTGGCAAGGCCCCCCAACTCTTGGGCTGGCTGGTGGGGTTCCTCTGAGGTGCCAACTCCCTCTCCGTCCCCAAGAAGCTCTTCGGGTGTAGCAGGATTGTTTTCAGTGCCAAAGAGCACAGCAGCAGGAGGAGGAGGAGGAGGAGGAAGAAAGGTCTCATCCATGTCAGGGAACACTGGTCCTGATGCCTCTGGGAGGCCATCTGGACCACTGAGGTCCGCATTGCTCGGCAAGCTGGTGGCATCTACAGTAGCTTCCTCTCCAATGAGGGTGGAAGCAAACCAAGTTGGCAATGAGGAAAACATGGGTTTTTTTGCCTTGGTTGGACCAATGTTGGGGAGAGGCCCTGCTACCGTGCCAGGGAGCTCTTTGGGGGCCCCCGAAGGGCCATCAATGCCCTCGTTGCTAGCAGGAGGGCTGTCGGGAATGGTATCCTCTCCCGCCCTGGAGAGGACGTCACTGAGACAGAGCGGTGCCTCAAAGAATGCTTCAGGAGGACTCGAGGAGGAAGGGGAGGGGCTTGCCAAGCCACGCCCACCAGTCAGTTCCCAGCCCCTGTCCTCCAGGTACCCGCCCTGCCCGAAAAGCAGCTCCAAATCCCCCCGTTCCCAAAAATCCCTCTCCTTTGCTGGCTGACTGGCTTCTGCCTCCTGCTCGTCCACCTTGGGCGTCTCCTCTCGAAGGGCCCCGGGGTCTCCGGCCATTTCTCCACTGCTCAAGGGTTGGGCCAAATCCTCAGGCGGGCACGGTGGCCCAATAGCTCCTGCTCCTTCCAGGTCACCTGAGGAGTTTTTGCACTTTGCGGGCTCCTCTGAATCCAGCCGCAGGGCAAGTGGGAAAGGCACCTGGGAACTCTCGGTGTCCCCTCTTTCATCCGCGTGGCCTCCGCAGAAGAGAGTCTCCTGCTCAAGATCGGCCACTTCCTCGTCCTCAGAAACCAGCTCTGGGACGTCCCAGTTGGACAAGTCGGTCCTTTCTGAAGGGTAGAGCTCATCGCCCGCAGGCAGCTCTTTCCCACCTGAGTCCTCCCCTGGTTTGGACGCATCAAATTCCACCTGGGAGTCCAGCTCCTCAGCAGTCGTAGCAAGTTCATCCTGGTTTGGGGAAGCCCTGCCGGCCCCACAAGTGGGGGCAGGAGGCCCTTCATCCTCAAACTCCCTGCCTGCCCAAAAAACATGGACACACAGAGGTCCTCCTGGATAGCCAGATGGGTCCAAGGCAGCTGCGAGTTCCCCCTCTTCTGATAAAACCTCCAGCACCTCTTCCACATGGGTGTACTTGGCCAGTTCCCGGGTGACCAGCAGCTCACTCCCACCACACTCCTGCACCTGGCTAACTAAGGTTGAAAGAGAGTGTTGCGTGACAGCATCTTTGGCACCTGGAGGACTTGGAAACAGCACGTTTTCCAAGTCAGCAGATGTCTCCCGTTCCGAGTAAGACTCCGAAAGGGTCGGCTCAGTCGTACTGGCAATCTGAGACCCATACGTGGCATCAAAGTCCTCCAAGTCCGACACCACGGCTGAATCTGCCACGCTGGTTTCCCGGGGAACCACCCACCGGGAAGCGTCTGCTGAGTTTTCAGAGAGCTGCTTTGACTCTGTCTGGGTCACGGACCCTTCGGAACCCGGGCTCGGGTCCTGGACCTCTGGGAGCCCCAGGCCTGCTCCGTCGCCATCGTCCTCAGCCATGCAAAGCTCCTCCAGCTCAAGGAAGATCTGGACCGAATCGGTGTCGGAGAACTGCTCGGGGTCAAGGAGACGGGCAGAATCTCCCACGCCCAAGTCCTCCTCGTCCAGTTGGGCTGTTACCACTTCTGCACCACTCGCCCCATCCTCTCCTGGAGTGGCAGCAATGGGGCACGGGTCTGGATGTGTCTCCTGGGGAAGCAGAGCCGAGCTGGCAGCCTGCGGAGGGGCTGCCTCGTCCCAGAGGTCTTGCCATGGAGAAGGGTGCTCAGGGGCCACCCGGCCACCAGCAAGACTCTCTGCTCCTTCTGCCACCACCGTGGACCAAGCGTCAAATTGCCCCCTTCCTTCCGAGACATCTCCTGCCACGCCACAGTCTCTTTCCTCCTCGGCCCCCTTCTTCTCCCCCTGCAGCCAGGGCTCTTCCTCCTCCTCCTCCTCCTCGCCCTCCATCATGATCAGTCGCTCGTCCTCTTCAAACCTCAGCTCCGATTCCGTCTTCTCCCGGAGGGTGGGGGCGAGGAGGACCCCCATGGCTGGATCCAGGAGCTCTTCGCTCAGGCAAGGAGATAGGGGCACCATCTCCACGGCGCCATCAGTGTCATCAGCCTCCAGGGTGTCGTGGCGCCCGCTGCTCGGGCCGGCTCTGAGGAGGTTCTTCATGGCCCGTGGCCACGTGGCGCTCAAGAGGTCCGTCCGCCTCCTGCCTTCGGTCAAGTCCCTCGCCCCGGGGTCTCCAGGCTCCAGGAGGGGCTGGCACTCCTCTTGAAAAGAGCCACAGAAGGCGTCGCTCAACTGCTCCACCTCATGGATTTCTGGGATGCCGGGCACCAGGGGAGTGTGCTCCATTGTCAAGGGCTCCGAAGTGCAACCCAGCTTCGCCTCCTCCGCCAGCCCGTGGGCCGAGCCCTGCTTCTCTTGCAAAGATGGGTTCGAAGCCCCAGCTTCCGAGACTTCGCTCAGGGAGGCCTCGATCCTTTCGGCAAATTCGGGGAAATGGGGGGGCATAAAAGACTTCCAGGACCGCCGGTTGACATTCTCCTTCTTGTCGGCGTTGGGTCTCCTCCGCGGGGGCGCCGGGGCCGACTTGGGGACGTCACTGCTCAGCTTCAAGGCGTCAAAAATCACCCTCTCGTCCAGCTTCTTGCTCTCGGGGCCCTTGGATTCCGAGGCGCTGGGGGCCCCGAGTGTGCCGTTGCTGGAGAGCGTGCTGCCGTCTCCTTTTTCTAGGGTGTTCTTGGAAGGCTGGCCGGGCTTTCCCCCCTGGTCAATCTGCTCGTTGATTCTCATGGTGTCGTAAATGGACCTCTGCGGGACATAGCAGTCTTCAATGTACCCGTCCTCCTCCTCTCCCTTCCCCAGGCAGGCAGGGCTCTGTCTTAAACAGTCCGGCCTGCTGAGTGGCTTGCCCATACTTTCCCAGAACCACACAAACAAAAACAAAAACAATTAAAACCAAATAAACTCAGAATAAATTATCAAAAGCAAAAAAAAAAAAAAACCCCAATAAGGGGAAAGAGTCAATGTTCCATCCAAAGCAGGAAAAAGGGCCTTTTTCTGGAAAGCATCATGGCCCTTCCCTCCCTAGGCGGCCCCTGGTGGGCTCCGGCGCCTCGTCCTCCGGAAGAGCGGCGGCCGGCCGGGGTTGGGCTGCGGGCGGGGAAGGGCCCCGGAAAGGCCAAGCATTCCTGCACCGCCGCTGCCCCAATGCCGGCGCTCCAGGGCTAACGGGCCGACGGCGCTGCAGGCAGTCCGGCAAAAAGGCGGTCGGGCGGCGCGCCGGAGAGAGGCTCCCCCGGGAGGCGAGCGGCGTCCGGCGCTTCTCCGTTCGCCCGGCGGCGCTTGCTTGTCGGCTGCTGCTGCTGCTTCCCCTCTTCTTCTTCTTTTTCTTCCTCCTCCTCCTCCTCCTCTTCTTCCTCCTCCTGCCGCGGCGGCGGCTGCTGCTGCTGCTGGTAGTGGCGGAACAAAGGCCGGGCCTCTCCGGCGGCGCCTTCACGCCCAGGCAGGGCAGCGCTGGGCAGCGGCTCGGCCTCCTCCGGCCCCTTCGCGTCCCCGGGAGAGGAGGAGGAGGAGCGGCGGCGGCGGCGGCGGCGCCTCCTTCCCGCCCGGCTGCCCCGCGGCGCGGCTCTGCTGGCCGGGACGGCGCCCGGCGGTGGCAGGAACGGCAGCGGCGGCCCCGATCCCTCCTCCTCGCGGTCCGGCGGCAGGAAGCCCTTCATGCCGGGCGACGCCGGGCGCTTCCCGCGGGCTCAGCATCTCCGGCTGAAGGAGGGCGCGCCAGCCGACCGGCCGGCCGGGATCCTCCGCCTCCCGCTTGCCTTCACCGGCCACCGGCCGCCCCCTCGGCCCCCGCCATCCCGGCCGCCGTCCGGGCGCGCCGGGGCTCTCCGCGGGAGAAGTTACTTGGAGCCTTTGGTGAGCGGCGGCGGCGGCGGGGGCCGGAGGGGCCCCGTCTCCCCCGGTGCAGCGCGGAGCCCGGCCAAGGAGGAGGGTGGGGTGGCTGGGGTGGGGATCGGCCGGAGCGCGCGGGCGGCAGCCGCCGCGGCCTTTCCCGGCGCACAAACTTCGAGGCCGGGAAACAAAAGGCGGCGCGGCGAGGCCGCCTCCGAGGGATGGAGATGGCGGGCGGGCGGGCCGGGAAGGCGCTCCTCCTCCTGCCTGCCTGCCTGCCTCCGCCTCGCCGCCCTCGGAAAAGGAGGAGGAGGAGGAGGAGCGGAGGAAGGCCCGCTCCGACCGCCAGGCGAGCCCCGGAGCGCAAGCCAGGCGTCCCGACGGGCGTCCCGGGTTTGGGGGCGCGCCGTCGAGGGGGAGGGCCCGGCGGACACTCGCCCTGGGCTCCAAACCCTGCCTCCCGCAGCAACTGATCGACTGCCAGCCGTTGTACCCCGCCGGTCTCCCGAAAGGCGGCTCACGCGCCCTGCCTCGAGGGGATGGGGACCCCGGGGGGATTCGGGTGGCCGGAGGAAAGGCAGGAGCGCCGCCCCCCCGCCCCGCCCCAATCCGGCCGCGCCTCGGCTCCCTGCCGGGACTAAGGCCAGCGACGCCTCCAACTTCAAGCCCCGGGGGGGGCGGTCAAAGAGGGAGCGGCAGGGCCAGCCCCAGGACCCCAGACCCGCCTCACTCGTCGGGGGGAGCTCTAGAAAAAACTGGGCATTGGGGCGCCCCCCTCCCGCGTTCAGCCTTAGCCTGCCGGCGTTGCTGCCAGGCCTCTGAGCGCGTGCAGAGCGCCCCTTTTCCTCCACCTTAAGCCTTCGCAGATGGGGAGGGCGCGTCAACCCATCTGCGTGTTTTGCATCAGCAACCCACGGCGTCTTTTGCTTTCCAACCCTTTAACATGGCTGACACCGCATCCCTCGCCCCCCTCCACAACCCCCAGGCCAGAGGGTCTTCAATAAAAACCTGCAGATGAACTAGGACGGGTGGGGTGTGTGTGTGTGGGGGGGGGGAGTCAAAGATTGGGCAGAGGCGGCGGCGAGGTAGCCCTATGGTCTAACTCCCCCCCCCTCTGCAAGATTATGGAAGGGCTGCAAACGCTCAGCCCCCCCCCCCATTTCCTCCAGCAGCCCCAGCTGGAAGCCGCGAATGCCTCCTTCCTGGAGGGGGGCAGGTGGGGAAGGGCCTGTGGGCGTCAAGGGGGGGGGGGGCAGGAGCTGGGCAGTGTGCCCTCAGCATCTCCTCACCCAAATCGCATCCAGTGGTGCAGGTGTCCCGCACCTCTCCCTGCGGACCAAACCCAGGTCCCAGGCATCTGCCCTAGAACCAACTGCAGAAAAGGTCGGGGGGGGGGATGGGGCGGCTTTCCTCTACCAGGAGGAAATCCCCCTGGATTTTTCCCCAAACACTTTACTGTACAACTCAAAAGGCCATCAAGAGGAGAGAAGGCATTTTTTCCTTAGAGCTTCCTCTGTCCTCGACTGCAAAGCAAGCAGGCAGGTCGTGGTTCAAACAAGAAGAGCTACTTGGGTTCCTTTGGGGGGAGCATGAATAAACTCTCTCACTGTCCCACTTCAAAACCGGTGCTATTTGGGCTGAATACACTTCTTTTTCAAGGTAGATTACCCAGACCCCCCAGGCAAAAACTACCCTCCCAGGACCCACCCTAGTTTGTCAACCTGAAGCAATCCAGACCACAGGTGTGCTAGCAAAGAGCAGCTGCACAACCCACATATATATATTTCTTTCCAGGGAGGGGTGGGGTGAAGCTATTCCTGCTAATCAGATCATACCTTAAATATGATTTCCTCCCCCCAGGAGAGGGAGGTAACCTGGCAACCAGATCCATGCCTCTGACAGACAAAGACACCGCCCCACAGACCAACCTTTGGCAGGAAGCCATGGGCCAAGGCAAAGGGCCCCTAAAGGACCCACCTGAGCGCACGTGCACACACAGACAGACAGAAACATGGCCACGGCTATCAGACGAGGCTCACGGTGAAACCCCTTGTTCCTTCCAAACAGGGGGAGTTGGATCCCCTTACTGGAAAAACCCTCCGGCTGCAGATCGGGGGGGGGAGGGGGCTTCAGTCCCAAGACCCCTTCCTGGCCCTCCTTGGCATGAAAACAGAGCTGACGGCCAGACATTATCGTCTGGGATGAGGAAGTCTCGTTTGGCTGTTATAACTGGGTGCAGCTGTAACAATAATTGGTGCAGCCCCGTGGCACAAGTGCTCAACTCATTTGCTACCATGCCTCCCCCTCCCCCACCATGCACCTCCCTCCCCCATGGCTGCCCAAATGGCTAGCAAAATCCATGCTGGATCATTTGAACCCTCCCAGGTCTTCCTGTAAGAAGCATCCAAGGAATTCTGCTTGTGCACCCCCTGCACCCCCTCCTCAGACCCTCCTCTTCCAAACTTGCTCATAAAGATGTGTTGAGTTTTGCAGCCAGAAATTCCTTGGCTATTTCCTCATCAAGTCACATGCCAACAAAAGGAGCGCCAAAGTGCATTCCCTCTTCTGGAAAGAAAAGAAAAAGAGGTCTCTCCTCCCCACCCCACCCCGGCCATAAAATTAAGGCCTGTGATGCATTAAAAGAGCTTCTGATGGCGCTATGGGTCTCTCCTGCATTTCCAGGGCACAAACGAACTCCCCTCCTGATTTGAAATATTTGCTTCCAGTTGGCATTGGTTCAAACCTCCTGGAGGGTGTTGGACACATACATGGCAGGGACCTGCCTACACGTGACCAGAGCATGTCAGGTGCATCTGTGAACTGTGACCCTTTCCCCACCATCTATCTTCACACCCACTTCCTTGGAGCGATCGCAAATATTTTAATCTGGGCAGCTCAGGACCTGAAATATCTCTCCCTGCCCTTTGTGGCCATGGCAAGAGAGCCACGCCCAGAGGTTCCTTCTGGGGTGATGGAATCTGGCACAAGTGCAGCAGGACACAGCATTCAGCAAGGGACCAGAGCCACCCTGCCGCCACCTCATTGTAGCCCAGAAGTCTGTATAGCCTGCCAATTCCTCTCTGCCTCTGATTTTCACAGGAACCACCCACGTGCTGCAGAGCAGAGCTAGGCAAGCAGGAAGAAGAGAAACAGCAGCAGCAGCAGCAGTGACCAAAAAAAAAGGGGGAGGGGAAGGGGGAAAATCATTTTCTTAGAGCAAATTCCTATTCACCCAGGAGTCAGGAAGGTATCCTTAACCCTTTGTGGCTTCACATCTGGCCTAGAGGACATGGCAGCACGGTGGTGGTGGTGGGGGGGGGGAGAGATGGAGGTCAGGGCTGTCCAGCTCAGCCCAGCCGAGAGGAAGGCACAGGAAACAGATGGGGAAGTCAACATTCATGGCCAGCGACTTCACATGACCTCAGTGGATGGCCTTGGACCTGTCCCGGCTCCTACCCTCTGCCACAGACCCAGAGAAGAGAAAGTGTGGCCACTCCGGGGACTGCCAGGGTTTTGACTTCTAAGCTGCCCCTACAGTCCTCAGGGCAATACCCTCTGGCTGGTTTACAGCATAACTATTTTTATTTATTTACAAAAAAACCCCTGCCCTACTACCAGGTGGTCTCTGGGAGGCATACAGTAATGTATCAAAACTATAAAAACAACATAATTATTAAAACTATAAAATAGATAACAACGTAAAACAATCAACATACAACACAAGGTATAAATTACAGGCAAGGGACACTTTGGCCTCCACTCTCCTGAACCAGCCTGGTACTCATTTAATTGACCCAGGGAAAGATGGAAGGCTGCGCTGGCTACAAACACACACACACACAGAGGGGGGGGAGGGGAGGATTTACTGATTGAGCTGAGATGAGAAATTCCCCCCAAAACCACGCTGCCTGTCTCGGTTCTGCTCCAGGAGTTCCCCCGGAAAGGGAGTTAATAAAACAAAGAAGGGAGGGAAAAGGTCCCCAGGGAGGGAGGGAGAGGAGCCAGCTCACTCTGTGGGGTCCAGCTGAAACCTCAACTGGGGGAAGGACCAGGCAGAGCCTCCCAGCCCCCCCCCACCCGCCCCCAACCGCCCTGCAAGGAGAATTATCCTCCAATTATCCTCAGAGCCTGCCAGGGCACTGCAGAGGGACGGTCCGGGGAAGGGCACTGGGACTCCATCCAGCATCATGGGGGGGGGGGAGAGGCCTCTCTTTAAGGCTATGGTTTCTACTTATGCCTGACCCCCCTCCTCCCTTTGCCTCTGGGGTTCCTCTCATTTCTCTGCACTGTTTCTTGCCCCTTCTAGTGTTCCTTCTTTGGCCAATTCAGAGGGGAAAGTCCATCCTCAGCTTGGGGGCGGGGGGGGGGCTGGGAGGAGCTTTGGTCCCAAAAGAAACCACCTAACCTGCTGCCCGATGTGGCTTGCATGCCCTTGGCTGTTCTCCCGGAAGCCTCTGCCTTGATCTGTATCAGAGCATCACACAGTTTAAAATGAAGGGTGGAGATGAAATAGAGACAAAATTTAAAAAAATACCAAAAAAAAATGGAAGTGCTAAAAAGAAAGTGGGGGAGAGATTGAGAGAGAGAGAGAGAGAGAGAGAGACCTGAAGCAAGATTTCGAAACCCCCCGTGTGGCATCTCAGGCTTGCCTGGCCTTCTGCAAAAATTGGTCAGGATAACGGCCGTGTCTCTTTTGAATCCCAGGCATGGTGCTGACTTTTCAAGAGGTCGGAGGAGGCAGGGCTGGTTCTAATCCCCCAGAAGGCCAGATCAGCCCTGGCAGGAGGTCAGTTCCCTCTTAGCCAAGTATATAATAATAATAATAATAATAATAATAATAATAATAATAATAATAAT
>JAHTLZ010000008.1:22209808-22228819 GCA_023846285.1 Phrynocephalus versicolor | reverse complement strand
TTATTATTATTATTATTATTATTATTATTATTATTATTATTATTATTGCAGGACTTCATGGCTTCATCTAAAAATTAATTCAAATGGAGGCTTAATAAATTAAGTGCCAGTGTTTCCCCACTTATTGCTTTTTTTTTAATTTATCTTGTCCTGGGGCGGCGGGGGGGGGGGAACAAGCCCACCCACACCCTGACAGCCCCCCCTCATGCAACCCCCAGTATCTCCTGCCCCCCATAGGGCACCTCTGGCCCAGGGGAGAGCCTGGGCACAACCCCGGTTTAAACCCCCTCATCAATGGCCCTGATTAATGCCTAATTCATTTCAACCTTCTATTAAGACAGAGCACTATTAACATTCTGAGCACATGTTGTTTGTCCTCTCGTTTGCATTTTGAAGAGGGAATGTCTGGACCAGCCGTTCCATTTATCTCTCTCTCTCTCCCCTCCCTCGCTTTACGGACATTTTCTCCACCGGCCCTCCAGCCGGGTGCATGGCTTTGGGTAGGTACGGATGCATTTTATGGACTTAAAATATTTTTACCCAGTCTTCCTCCTTAAGAAGGACCCAAGGAGGCTCATGTTATCAAAAGGCAACATTTTAAGCTAAAAACAAGGAGTGTAACAACACTACCAGGGATGAAACCAATACTTTCTAAGAACCCATAAACAAGAGTAACAAGAAAAATTCCATCCAAAGCAATAAGTCAAAACAATTTATTAAAAAAAAACTCACTTGGGCAGCGGTCTCAGTGAGGGAAAGTTTGCCTTGGAATTGAAATCAAGAGAAGCCTGTTTGCAGAAGGGCAGCAAAGCTGGGGCCACCTGGGTTTCTAGTGGGAGAGAGTTCCAAAGTCTGGGAGCAGCCACAGACAAGGGCCTCTCCCATGTTCCCCACCCGAGAGCACGTGGGAGGGTGGTGGGGAGGAGAGAAAGGCTTCCCCTGATGATCTCAACATCTGGGCAGGCTCATGAAGGGAGACCCAGTCCCAGAGAGAGCTTGGACCCAGGCCATTTAGGGCTTCCTAAAGAGAGAGTGAGAACCAACACGTTGACCTGTGCCCGGAAGTGGGTCAGCAGCCAGCGGGGCTGCATGCCGAGGGGTTACTGGATCCCTGTGCCAACTCCAGCCCCAGTGAGCAATCTAGCTGCCACAGGCATCTTTAGGAAGGCTCAGCTGACACGCAGCTCGGTTGCCTGTTCCAGCGATACGTGTGCGCTCACGGCCACCGTGATCACCCGGCCCCTGAGCATCTGCCATCGCTGTTCAAGGCAGCGCTGGGAGAGACCCCCCCCCATGGTCTCTTTCACACACGGAAAGGGGAAGCCTGCATTCACACAGCGTCGCCTGCCAAGAAAGATGGGAGGAAGGAAGCAAGGCGACCACCCCAGGGTAGAGGGTCACGGGAGGGCCTCTCGCCATCCAAGTACAACACATTGGGGACAAGTTAGGGGCAGCATGGAAGTCAAGCTGGACAGGAGAAAGGATGCGATGTGCCACAAAGGAATGGGGCACCAAGGAAACCACGGAGGAGGAAGGAAGCACCGGGGAGGTGTTAACAGACAATAGGGGACACCGAGATGCCAGGCTGCTGAACCCTGGCCAACTTGGATTAGAACTCGGGTCCGTCTCTTGCTGTAGGGACAGGATGGCCCCTTGCCTGTCCTGGGCTGAGGCTGCCCTCTGCTGAACGGGACCCGGTGGCCGAACAGCTGCGGAAGAGGAAGCATCGCCCCGAGAGACGCCCGCCGGTAATCAAAATACCAAATACTCAGAATACAGTCCCCCCCACACCCTGTAAATGGGCTTGGAGAGCGTCCAATGGAGAAAAGAGTTGCCCTGTTCGCCTCCCGCCTGCCTGCCTGCCTGCCGCATCACACTCTCTCACACACACATACACACACACACACACACCCTCTCCAGCTGTTCAAAACTGGACTGGAAGGAGCCAGCCGGCATCAGAGAGGGGTTAAAAATATGGCCAGCTGGGCCTCCCGATCAGGCAGGACAGACACTCCCCTGTAACACACACACACACACACACACACACACAGAGAGAGAGAGAGAGAGAGAGAGAGGCGTCTTGCAACTGGAGAAAAGAGACCCAGCCATACAGAAAGTCTCGGGTGTCAAGGCATTGTTGCAGAAGGCGGTTGCCGTTGGAAGGACCGGAATCAAGTTCTGCTCCACTCTGCAACCCACTGGGTCATGCGGCTTAGATTCCCCCATCACCACCACTTTGAGGCCCTTTGGGCAGAGAACCAGACAGCCTTCAAAGCAGGCCAAGGGAACTGGGGGGCATCTCCAGGGGTCCATTTCAGACCCACCTGGCTGGATGCCCTGTCGAGAATCCCAGGCTTTTACAACCATCTCCGTGTCTTTTTCCTCTTGTGGCACAGAAGCAGGTCTGTAGCCTTCAAAATACAAAATAGAATGAGATGCACCCTCCTAAGAGCAGGAGGCATTCAGAGCCCCCCCTCCCCCCCCAAATTGTGCCTGTGGGGGCCTGAATGGAGCCTTTCTCCCTTCCCTCCCATGTCCGCCCCCAGAGAGAGAGTCTATTGTGTTCCTCCTGTTCCTCCTCTTCACTCTGCCAAGAGCGGGCAGGTGCTTTTCAGCTTTTTGGCTGGGTGAAACCACCTGGAAAATTGGCATAGAGCTCCGTTCCCCTTCTGGCCTGAACGCCTTTGTTTCCTAAGAGCTGGCGAAGGACAGCAAAGGGAGCAGACAGAGGGGGAAAGCAGGCCGGGAGGGGCCTTGGCCACGCTCCTTATCAGGGTTGCCAAGATGCAAAAACCCACTTTCAACAGGACCCTCTTTCTTCTCCCCAATAAAACCAAAGATGCCGTCATGGTTGCGAGAGAAAGGAAGTCTTTACAAGGAAACGTCTGCGAGGCTGTCACCCCTACCTCTTCCAATGCATCTCTGAGGGCCAAACTACAGGCCATGGAAGGGGCATGGGACCTTCCAGGCACAGGATGAAGAGAGATCCACAATGTGCATAAAGCAAAACGGAGGAAGAACACCACTTGGGAGAAGCACAGGGCCCGTTTGCCAGTCCAAGACTCCCCACAGTCACGGCTCCCTGACACACAGTATCGGTGGGAACAGATGGTGGGAATGCTGTAGACATAATATATCTTGACTTTTGCAAAGCCATGGAAGTCAGGAACATTTTTTAAAAAACAAAATCTTAATAAGACAGAGCACCAGACTGAAAACAACAGAAGGGAATTTAACAGGGGAAAGTGCAAAGTTCTATACCTACGGTAGAGTAGAGTAGAGCACTTTTCAAATATTTCAAAGTCAGCCTTGCTGAAGAGGAGCACAATCTGCAGGGCACATAAGAAGCTACAGGAAGCCAGAGTGTGGCTGAGTATCTTGGGGGGGGGGGGACACCTCCCTACTATTAGAGCGGTACAACAATGGAACCCATGACTTCAGGAGGGGGCGGCGAGTACTCCAAGGCTGGAGGCATCCAAGGGGAAATTGGGATGGCCGTCGGTCCGATCCGCTTTGACTTGGATTCCTGCCTTGAGCCGGGGTCGCCCCCCCCCCTCAGACCCAATGGTCCTTGGGGGGGCGCTTCCGACCCCATGATTTTAAGATTCTATTTCTTGGCGTCTGAAACCAGCATGTGTTCATGTGCCTGGGGAGGAATTCGTAGATGTGATGAGATGACTCTCAAGGGGGGGGGGGACACGTAGTACTTGCTCCTTTAGTTGTGATGTACTTCTAAACCAGTGGTTCTCCACCTGTGGGTCCCTAGATGTTCCTGGACTGCAACTCCCAGAAGCTTCCACCACTCGCTGTGCTGGAAGGGGTTTCTGGGAGTTGCAGTCCAGGAACATCTGGGGGCCCACAATTTGAGAACCACTGTTCTAAACCCTTTGCAAAGAATGGCCAAAGAGGGATTGAGCAAATTCTGCCCGACCTTCATCCCCGCCCCATCCCCTTTCCTTCCATCCTCCGTGAGCTTGATCCGCCCCCCTCTCTCCCCTCGGCCTCCGGCCAACCTGCTTCTCTGCACCAGACTCACCTTTGGAATTTCCCCTCCTCTGAAGAAGCCTTGCCACCAGCCATGCCTTGAGAGGCAGAGCTTTCTGCACACATGCACACACACACACGCACACACACATGCACACACACACCCTTCTACTCCCCTGCCAGGCTTATTCACCCCACTTGCCCCCTTCCTCAAACCATCACCTTCTCCTCCCTTGGTGCACCTCTTATTCTTCCTGGTCTGGCCCTCCCCAGTCCAGCTCCTGGCAGGAGCTTAAGAAAGGGCTTAGGGGGTCTGGCTTCTTGCTGGAATGCATTTAGCGGCAACTGGGCATAGGGGTCTCTCCCGTGCAGGGTAATTTGCACTCTTAATCAAGTAATTGGAGTCGTTAGCCAATGGATGGTTTGATGGCAGATTAAAAGCAGAACTCCAGTCAACTGGAGCCAGCCATCTGGGTGCTACTCTCTGCTCCGCCGCCAACGGCTTCAGCTGGCACTGTTTGAGGATGCCTGGGGCTTGGAAGGGGAGGGAGGGAGCAATCCTGGCAGCGAACCCCACCACCCTCCAACCTGGCTTCCCAACCTTCTGTTTGCAAGGACAACACATCAGTTGGCCATGCCAAGATCATGGCCAACACACACAGAGAGAGAGAGAGAGAGAGAGAGAGAGAGAGGCACCGAACTCCCCATCTCAACCTTGGAGGCCAAGCCAGCCCTGCTCTACCAATCTGGTTTATGCTCCATCACCGCCTTACCATCACAGAACCTGAAGCCAAATAATTCCACCTGGAATATTGTGACCATTTGGTCCAGGCAAGGTTTGACGGCCAGGGTAGAAGCCAGCTCTCTCTGCCTCCTCTGCTCTGAACCTAGCCGCTGAACCAAGGCCTTATCCATCGTCATCATTACCATCACCATCATTGCCGTTGTCGTCATCATCATCACCACCACCACCACCATCATCATGGCATAGCTTAATTCAGCTGCTGTAACAGCAGACAGAGATAAAATCCCAGGCGCCGCCTTGAGGCTTTAAACACGTGCTTGGCTCACAACCATTTTTACCGGTTTGGGGGGGGGGGCGAGCCACTTCTGCTGAGCCCCTGAATAAGTCATTTTAACCCAGCGTTCTCTGCCCAGTGTCCAGGCACAACGCCAAGCGATGAAACAAGTGGGAGATCAACTCCGGAGAGAGGCTGAGACCATGAAGAGGTGACCGTTCATCCAGGGGAAGGGCTGGCCACCACTGGAGAGAGAGAGAGAGAGGAACCCAGAAGGAGAGAAGGAGCTTCCAGCTTTTTAAAAAGAGAGAATGGAGGGCTACCAGTTAAGACGCAGGCCCCGAGAAGGCCAGGGCCCCATTTCAAAGGCAGGTGGAAGGAGGGATGTGAGGAGATGCCAGCCCAGTGGCAGACCTTCCAGTGAGGAAAAAAACAGGGCACCCAGTGCCCAGGGAACGTGCGGGCGTTGGAAGCCTGTGCAGAGTAGCTCACACCACCCACCCAACACCTGCTTCATGTCCGCAGGCAGAAGGAGGAACATCTATTTTGATAGGTCGCGGAGGGGAGGGACAGGGAGGGGGAAATGCCCTGCAGTTTGTCTCAAAGGCACCCCCTTCCTCCTCTTCTTTCCTCTGTCGCCCTCTCACTGCCATCTTGCAATTCTTTTCACAGAAGCAGGAGGTGGAACCAAAGCAGAATTAAGAGACGAGAATCTACCGGCAGTCCAGCTCACGGCCGGCACCAGGACAAAAGTCTTGACCGGTGCAAAAAAATCTCTTTAGACCCCTTTGCATAAAGAAAAGAAACACACACACACACACCTTGAAGCAACAACCAAAGTAATGGAGGTAATCAAAGATAAGAAGGCACACCAGTGGGGAAAACGCATAAAAGTCAGATACTGGAGGGAAAATGCAAGCAAAACTAAAGGATCGTGACCGCACCATGTGATTCAGCACTTTCTAAATCACAGTGATGGACGAACGCTATCCCTGCTGTGCCTGCCTGGGTGGGGGGTCTTGACGGCCCTGCTGTCATGGCTTCCCGTCCGGGAGCCTCTGAGGTTATGCATCATTGACAGAGCCAACAGAAACAGGGGCCATCCTCCCGTTGTTTCAACTTCCCATGAGCTCAGCTCTGCACGCACCGCCATTGGTGGCGCCGGTCCCCTAGCCAAGCCGTTTTTACTTTATATTATTATTATTATTATTATTATTATTATTATTATTATTATTATTATATTTATTTACAAGGCAAGTTAAAATTATAATACAATAGCATCTCCCTATTTATACATTCTGTAAGTCCATCTCTATAGACACCCACTCATTCATTTTCCAACATAGTTAATTGTGACACACACACACACAAATAAATTAATTCATTTAAGATTTTGCATTCCAGCAGTCTAAATTATTCCCCATAACACATTCTTTGTTTCTTGTGCTAACTCCGTATGTTAATAAAGGTTTCCAGGTTTTCATAAATGTATCATGTTTTATTTCCCCTCTCTTATATTTTAATTTGATAGGTCAACTTTTCCATAAGGGCCATTTGCCAGATTCTGTTCACATATTTTTGTAGTGAGAGATCTTCAGCATTTCTCCAGGGTTTTGCAATTTCAGCTCTTGCTACACCAATCAGATTTGTTATTAGATCTTTATAAGATAATTTTTCATTTCCTTCCTTAAATATTGAAAATAATAGTAAAGCTTCATTTATAATTATTCTTTGTTTTAACAAGGTTTCTATCCATTTAATTATGTTTTTTACGGCATGCGGTCAATGCCGCAAGGAAGGAGCAAAATGGCCCTGCTGGTGCCTTTGGACTCTTCCCCTTCCCTCCACCCCAGTGGAGAAGTCTGGACAAACCCAGGCGGGCGGAGATCCCTCTGCAGTTCTGGCTAGGCATGAGTGCTTGGGAACGGCGTTTCCCGATCCATCTCGCCCTCTTTTCCCCAAGGGGTTTTTTCACCGCCCACCCTCTTCCCCACCCCAGGTGGCACCACCTCCGAGGCTCCCACTCCTGCTGAAATTCGGCTGGTTCCCAAGTGGGCTGAGCAGAGGCTCTCTTTCACCTGAGGGCCGAGCAGAGCCTCTCTTTCCTGCCCCCCCCCCGGTGGTTTCAAGGTGGCCTTCCAAGGCTCTCCCCTCCTCTGCTTTTAAGCCTCACAGGGACCTCGCAAGGAGGTAGGCCACGCAAAGGAAGAATCACTAGCCCGGGGCCACCTGGTGAACCTAATACCCTGCCATGTGCTGGCCTAAGAGACTCTCACCATGACCCTTATTGGCTGTTCACCTGCTTCCTTTCAGGTGGAGACGGAACCCTTTCCTGATTAATTTGCAGCACTTTTTTGGCTACAGACTTCTGTCAGAGGCATTGTTTTGGAAGTTGGGGTCATAAGACATCCACCCGGGCACAGATCTACACCAGTACCGTTCCTTTCTCCGGAAAATGCAAGCTAAATCCAAGTGCCTTATTCAGGGTCAGGTATTCCGAACAAGGACGAGCATGTGCCACAGAGAGCCGTGGGCTTGGGACGCAAAATCTGACATAACTTGCGGTTTTCCAGCACCAGGCATGAGGCTTCCGATGTGCGTGCCATTTATCTTCACATCAAACATCTCCTCATGAACAAGAAAGAAAGCCGCAAGTTCTGGTCACAGGGGGCAATCATTCACGAGAAAGACCCACATGGGGGAAAGCACCGAGATCAAACCCACCCTTTCCCCACCATCCACCATCTTTCCGTCAGCAGCTTGTCGGACTGCCTTGGTCAAATCGGTAAGATACAGAGCTATAGAAAAAAGGCATGTGGTTTTAAGAAGCAATGGCAGAAAACCCCACAGAGAGGAGCAACGGATTCGCCATCAGCAGGAAACTTTTTCTCTCTCTCTCTCTCTCTTTTTTTTAACGGTTTGGCGTTTCCCTTACCTTGAAATCCACCAGCTGCTGGCTGATCACCTCCACCTCGGTGCTGACCACCCACTGCAAGGCTTCGCTCTCGTCCGCGGTGGCCATCAGGTGGTTCAGCTCTTTCAGCTTGTGGTAGAAGTCTCGGACCCGGGCCAGGGTGGCGTCCACCTGCTCGAGGCGGCTTTTGCCCCGTTCGGCCACCTTGCCGCTCTGCTTGCTCAAAGCCTCCAGCTCCCGCTTCAAGCCGACGAGGTCGGGACTGGGCTCCTCCTCCAGCATCTGCCGGCACTGCTCCTCTGAGGCCTGGATGTCCAGCCTCAGCCGCTGGAGTTTGCTCAGGAAGTCGTGGACATATTCCACCTGGGACTGGAGGCGGTCCATGTCCCTCCCAACAGGGCCCATGCTGTCCAGCTCGTCATCGAGGTCGGCCAGCTGGGAGAACATCTCCCGGACGTGGCTACTGAACTGCCCAATCCCTTCCAGCTTGCTCTCCATCAGGAGGCAGCACTCGTGGACTTTCTGCTGGACCGCTTGGAAGTCCTGCTGGGCCACCTCGGCTTGGCTCAGGAGGCGAGAGGAGTCTGACCCATCGGGAGCATCCTCCACCAGGCCATGGGTGAAGTTCTTCAGGTAGTCCACCTGCGGCTCCAACGCCTGGAGAGCCTCCTGTTGGCTTCTCAGCTTCTCCAGGTTCTTGCTGCTGCACGCCTGGGGGCCCAGCGCCTCGTAGATTTCCAGCTGGTGTTTCGTCCCTTCCAGCTTCTTCTCAATGCTCCTGAAGCTCTCCTGGAACTCCTTCAGCCTCTGAGACATTTCTTCCAGGGAGCCGGTCTTGGCTCGGAGCTCCTCCGTGATGGCGTCCATCTTCCAGTTGATCCCAGCTTTCTCGTCATGGACCTCGTCTTCGTCCATTTCCGAAGCGTTGGTGAGGATGTCCGCGGCGCTGTTCAGCATCTCCAGAAGGGGTCGGCGCTTCTCCACGTCGCTCAGCATGGCCTTGGATCTCAGGAGCGTGGCTTCCAGCTGCACGGGGTCTAGTGTGACTTTCAGCTCCATCATCTTGGCCTGGCAGTCCTCCACCCACGGGGAGAGGTCCTCAACGTGGCGCTGGTACTTCTGAGCCTTCTGCAGGCAGTCCTTCAGCCGGGCGTGGCGCTCGGCAATTTGCTTGCTGAGATGCTCCCAGTTAGCTTTCAGGTGGGCCAGGTGGCCCTGGAGGTTGGCCTTCTCCTCCCCACCAGGGGGAGCGGAGAGAAGGAAGGACTCCCCTTCCAGCACCACCATCTCATAGGAGCCGCTGTGTTGGTTGAGGCTCTTCTGAAGCTCTTCCTGCTCCTGGATCTGAGCCTGGAGCCTCTCCAGCTTGGCAGAGATCAAGCCGCTCTGGGACTGCTGCCTCATCTTGTCCTCCAGCCAAGCCTGGAGCTCGTCAAACATCTGCTGGAACTGCTGGGAGCTGGCCAGGGCCGTCTGCAGCCGGTTCATCCTGTCACCTGGAAATCAGGAGGAGGAGGAGGAGGAGGAGGAGACAAGTGGGCATCTCCTTTTTCCCGGGGCACTTCAGGGATGAGCTGGTACCCCATGGCCTGGATACGGGCAAGGCACCCTAGGGAGCCTTTGTGGCCACCACAGTCATGCAGGAAAGGCTGGCATAAGGGCTGGGCAAATGGGGGGGGGGCTTGGGGGGCATAAATGATTGCCCTTTAAACGCTCTACTCATTTTTAAGAGAATGCCTGAGACTTTTTGTTTTGCCAAGTCGCAAGGGATCTGAAGGTCCCATGAGAAGAAATGCTGACCGTTCTTGAGGATGTTCAGAACCCCTTTTCTGGTATTTTCTCCCTGCAAATTTTCTAAATGCAGCCCAACCCGTCTGGGAAGGAGGGCCACCCCTTGCATCTCCCAGGTATTGGAAGGTATCACCTGACCAACCCAAACTTCAACCTTCACCCACCCAACCCAAGTAGGAGAGCCCTCAGCCACAGGACGTGAGTTTCATGGGGTTGGACTTCACGCAGGCTCAGTGGCATGGAGGGGCCGCAGGCTTCCCTCCACGTGCCCAGCCATGGGTGTGGAATCCAGGCATCCTGTGGAGGGGCAGGGCAAGCCCCCCCCCCCAATCCAGATCCTCAAGGGAAAAGGCCTCTGCTCCCTCGCCCTGAGTGCTGCTGGGCGGGGCCAATGGGAGCTGTAGTCCAACCGCACAGAAAGAGCGACGCTCCGTCGACTCCCCGCCTAGGCATTTCCAGAGGTGGAAATGGCAAGCGTCCGTTGGCTCCTAAGGCCTCCCACCCAGTCCCCCCTGCAGCCGCCAGCCATGGCCTCCGGTCCCTTGGCTAACCAGGGTGACCAGCATCTCCAAAGGAGGTGAATAGGGTCCCAGGAGCTGCCTGTTAGAAGCCTCTCTCCACCCCCTGGGGTCCATACCTGCCAAATCTCCTAAGCCCTTGAGCGGGAGGCCCACCGCTTCCAGGCGCTTCTTCAGCTCGTCCTTCAGGTACTGCTCCCCGATCAGGGAGGAGAGCTCCTCGCACAGGGCCTGGGCCTCCGCCATCTCGCCCTCCAGCTGCTCCAGGTCGGAGCGGATCTCGCTCGTCTCCTCCAGCTGCTGCTTCACGGCCTCAGGCTGGGTGCCGACCGCCAGCTGGGTGCTCAGCCGCTGCCCGGCCGCCTTCACCTTCTCCGACAGGCCCTGGAGCAGCTCTTGGTACTGGGTGCTCTTGACGATGGCCTGGTCGATCTGGCTGGAGCGGGAGGCAAGGCGCTCGGTCAGCTCCGTCCATTTCCGGTTGACTGCCTGGAGCTCCTCTTGCATGTGGGCAGCGGCCGGAGAGGTTTCCCTAGGGCCAGGCAGGGTGCTTTGGGCGGCCTGGTTCAGCTGATCATACTGGGGCTTGCGGGCTTCAAATTCTTTCAGCATGAACTGGAACAGAGGGATGCACGCATACAGAGAAAGAGATTTTTAACAAAGGGACTGGCACGGCTTATATATGCATTCAACAGCACCCTGCCTTTCTACCAACAGGAATGTTCAAAGCAAAAAAGCAGCAGCTTAGGAATACAAACAAGGAACATTGAACAGAGATCTTAAAACCTGAGCAAAATCGCAACCACCGCCTCATCAAAACCTGCACCAGCTATGAGCCGACTGCGAGCCATGTCAAGTCCGTCTGAACCCTCTACCAAGGGACAAAAGGGATTGAGGCAGGCTGGCATCTCTTGACAGGGCATTCTAGACCCTGGAAGAAGCCACCACTGAGAAGACCCCCCCACCTCTCGTGTTCCAATCAAAAGTGGCCCTAAGACGGAGGGGACAGAGAGAAGGGCTTCTCCAGAGACATCTTAAAATTCAGGCATGCTCGTATGGGAGATGGCAATCTTTCGAACTGTTTGCTCCTAAGTCATGTTGCAATTTCAGAGGGTCATCACAGACCCTTTGAACTGGATCCAGAAACAGGCCAGTCACCCACCCCAGTTGTAGCTGGGAGTTACATGCTTCCTAGCATGAGCTTTCTTTTCCAAAACTTTCCCCCAGTTGGACCCCAGAGATGGCTCTCCTGTGATGCCACCAGGATGCAGGTAGGCATTCGTAAAAGGGCGCAGCAGGCGTATTGTTAGCAAATGAGTTTTTGGATCCTGGATAACCAGGATCAAAACAGAAGCCAGGAGAAACCCCCATGTGTGAGTCTTAGAGATTAAATCTTTATTCCTTAATCTGAGACATCAGGTCTGTCCGTCTTCCCAGTGACCAAAGCCTCCTTCCCCTTGATCACTGATCCTCAAGGGACACTTTCCACATTTGATTACTCTGAGGATGAGTCACAAAGCCAAAGCAAGGGTTTTAGGGTCTCTTCTTGGTTTATGCAGAAGTGCCTTAAAGTTGCTCCTAGGAACGGAAAGTGTGCCCAGATATGGAACCAACATTTCCTGGAGAGGCCCTACTCAAGAAGATGACCGCCAATGGGGTGGTAGGGGCCTCTTCACGCCCCTTCTGGCTGAGGGAGCCCTGATAAGATTGCAAGAAACACCAGCGTTTTTGGAAAATGTTCTCTCCCTAAGCCACAGGTCCCATCTAAAAATGGAGCAGTTGTCTTCATTCAAAGGGAGACTTGTTTTTAAGGGAAGGCATGCTTTTAATTGACGAGCGACTGCTAATGGTTGGCGTCAGTTCAGAGCCAAACGACTGAGTCACAAGACGGCAAAGAGCTCCGGCCGGCTGACAGCAGGGCTACACAAGCATGCTTTTGGCAGCACCGTCCAGCCAGGGAGAGTTTGGCAGCCCTTCAACGAAGCTGCAGGGACTCAGCTCTTCACGGGATTTTGGATTTTAAAAAATGCCAAGGATGGTGACGACATCCAGAAGACGCTCCGTGCCTCTGCCTTATTTGTCCCGCTGCTGCTGCTGCTCCCGATGGTATAAACACATTGCAGAGCGATAATCATCCGCTTTAGCTGGGAGGTTATCTTCCCTTCCGACAATGCTAGCTACAGGCTTTTCAGCGGTAAGGTTTATCCCCTCACCCCTGCAGCTGCAACGAGGGTGAAAAATAAAATATCCGGCAGTTTAAAAAATTGCTTTTAAACAAGCTCTCTCCCCCACCCCCCCCCACCCCCGCTCCCTACTGCCCAGAGGAGGCAAGCAGGGGAGCAGGGAGCTTTTGCCCCAGGGACTCTTGCAAGGCAAAGCATTGGAAAGGTGGCTCACTCTGGAAAGGGCCATCAAGAGCTGTTGGCTCGACAAAATAAACGACCGGCCTCGGTCCGCTCCTCACCTGGACCTGCTGTTTTTGCGCATTCAGCATGTTGGGGTCAATGGAGAGTGGGCCAAGGACACTCATCATGAGCTCCTTCTCCATCAGCCAGGGGCGCAGCTGCCCTTCGGCCACCTGGAAGCTTGCCAGCTCATTCGCCGATTTCTCCAGCTTCTGCTGGCGCTCTGCCGTCACCTGGTTTGCCCGGGACCACCTGGAACCTGTACGGCAGAAATGCCACCGTTAGTGTAATGGGCTGGCTCAACATTTACCCCGCCACCACCACCCAAGCTCACGGATGGCCCTTAGAGCCCCAATGCCCTGGCGGTCAGGTAGGGATATTCCCAGGTGCCCTCCCGTGCAGACTTCGGAAAGATGACGCTGGAAGTGGCACAAGGGAAAGGATCCCCTTCATCCCAGCCTTGTTCTCCAAGAGCCTTTAGCTGAAGATACTGGGATTAAAGCAGAATCCCTTAACGAGTTACTCTAAGAGGTTTCAGGCTACCCCCTGCCTGGTGGAGCTTTCAGAGGCCCCAAGGACGGGTGTCGCTCACTGGTGTCCATGATCACAATTTCAGAGAGATGCTGTGGCCAGCTGTGACAAGGACCACAACCGAGAGACTCCCTCAGTAAGCAGGAGTCACTGGAGCAAACTTAGAGACCCACCCTCAGCCTCCCGGGTTGGCCCTTCAGCATAAATATTCTCCGGGCTGTTTACACAATAAAATAAATATTATGTTTTTAAAAGCTTTGGGCTCATAAGAACATAACATAAGAACATAAGAAGAGCCATGCTGGATCAGGCCAAAGGCCCATCTCGTCCAGCTTCCTGTATCTCACAGTGGCCCCACCAAATGCATCTGGGAGCGCATGAGACTAGGTATCTGTCTCCTGATATCATTCCCCTGCATCTGGCCCTTGAAGTACCCTGGTTTTAAGACTGGAGATTGCATATCTCCCCATCATGGCTTGAAACCTGTGATGGACTTTTCCTCCAGGAATCTGTCCAATCCCCTTTTGAAGGCATCTAGGCCAGATGCCATCACCACCTCCTGTGGCAGGGAGTTCCACAGACTAACAATGTGCTGGGTGAAAAAAGGAGAATGCCTGTGTGCCTCTCCTTTCAGCCTCTTGTGCCTTGCTCATTATTAACCAGACACCCCACTAAACTTCATGGCAAATATCGGCTGGAATCGGTTCTGCCAATGGCCCCAGATCTGAATCAACCCTTTCTCAGGAGCCCCTGAGCCCCGTACTTAAGTCCTCCAAGGTCCGCTTCCAATTTCCAGCCTCTGGGGATTCGGGATGTTTCTCCAAGAGCCCAGACAGGGCTTCCTTTGCCTTCTGGACCTTCTCCGTGTTCTGCTCTAACTCAACCAGGAAAGCCTGTGGGTGGGAGGTGGGAACAGAGGCAAGTGGAAGGAAGAACATCACCTTCAGACATGGGAAAGGCTTTGTTGGTGGAATCAGATGCAACAATGGGAACTCCTGGCGGTGGCAGTGAGAAGTCCGAATACGTGTTCACTTATTTACTAAGAGCTGACAGGTTTGGAGACGATTTACCAGGGTAGACTTCCTAAAACAATCTCAAAGGAACCTGTTTATACATCACCTAACATCAATGGCTAAGAAGATTTCCCTCTTATACAACTGCAACCAAGAAATGCATCAGCAAGGATGGTCATGCAAACTGCGTTTTTGGGTTTTGTTTTGTTTTGTTTGCTTCCAGCGGGCAGGTGGCCTGCCCACATTTGCCAACGATGGCCCACTGGTCACACAACAGAGAGCCTGACAGAGATAGGAGCTGATTCCCATCATTTCTCTTCCATAACTGGGCCAACAAAGAGATTTCTGAACAATATGTTGGAAACATCCAAACTTTTTCCCAAACTCATTAAAGAGCACCTGCAATTTATTACCAATTATAGTTAATTGCTTATTTGAAATGTTTTGATCCTGCCTCACATCCTTTAAAAGGCAGCCTTGTGAAAAGATAAACCCTAACCTTTACAAATGGATGGGAACAGACTGTCCATTTGAACAAAGGTTATCCTCATTTTTGCTGCTTGTCCATTTTGCTGCTGACAAACCTCCCCCACCCCCTGACATGACAAGAGGCATTTATAAACAGACTCCTGTTAAATATGAATCAGCCAGATCAGCTCCGTATGGAGCACGTTTGGTGCCAAATCCTCAAAGAACAGTCGGTTGTAAAAGAAAAGTATTTTAATCTTGAAGGATGTATTATATAAGAATCTAGCTGGCAGCCATGTGCTGGAGCACAGGATAAACCAGAAGGCACTTTTAAGACTGTCTGTCTGTCTATATAAGTTTTCCTGCAGCCAAGCACACCTCATTTGACCAAGAAGTGTGCTCAGAAAGGGGAACACTTAGGAACAATAAAAGTGAGTAGTTCAGGCTTAAGAGTACAGCAAGGACCCTCCTGGATGCTCTCCTATAAAAAGGCCTCCTTCTAAGATGACAATCATAGGGTGGGGAGAGCAGGAGAGCCGGGTCTAAGTCATTGTTTTTAAAAACCTTGTTATGCTCCGCCTGAGCCCTCATGGTCTCGGACTTGGCCAGGGAGGGGGATCCTTCCAGTTCCATCAGCACTTGCTCCTTCTGCTCCAGCCACTGCAGGACGGAGGCCACCTCCTCCTGGGTGCCTCTCATCTTCGCCAACACATCCGAAAGCTCTTCCTGGCGGCCGCGCAAGGTGGCCCCGAGACCCTCGTACTGCTGGTTCACATCCGACACATCACACTGGATGTCAGTCAGGTCTAAATCCAAAAGGAAAACAGGTGTCAGCAGGGGGGAAGGCGTTGACCCAAACGGAGACCAAGGTTGAGCTCTGCCTCTGTTCTAACAAAGAGAAGCAAAACGCACGAAGCTGATTTGGCAGAGAGGATACAAAGCTTGGCATTTGCACCGTCCAAATGGACACTGGATGTAAAGGTCTAGGCGTCCCACATTTTCCTAAGGAAAGGTCACAGACAGTGAGGATAACACAGGACAGGACCGTCCCAAGATATTTGCCCAAAATATTCCACTAAGGACATGTGGATTGGCTACCCTGCAGGCAGCACTATATGAATCTTGAGCAATGTGCAACTAGCTTGAATACAAACAGTAAATAAAATTGTGGAAACACCCTCCCCCTTGCCCAGGGGAGGGAGTCTACAAGGAGGGGGCCAAGGATGATCATCTACTTCTGCCCTATCACCACCTTCGCCCTCTTGCCTTCCATCTATCAAAATAAGCAGCATGCAATGGAGAGCCTGCTCCTCCCCGGGGGGTGGGGGTGGGGGTGGGGCTGGGGCTGTGCTGGCACCCCTGGAATCCTGTTTTTCAGCCATGCTTAAATCTGGAGTAGAGCTTCCTTTGGAAGGAGCTGCTCTCTCCTCTGCCCAAGTGAGGAAGGCAGTGAGGCTCCCCAGCGCCCTCCTTCACTCACACAGCCGGCAAGCCAGAAGGGCACCCAGAGGTGTTGTTCGGAGGCTAACGGTCAATGCCGGGGCGCAAGGGGTCCCCAAAGGTATTTTTTTCCCACCCAAGGTCCTTGGCTGTATTCCTTCCCCTCCTGGCAGCGCCCACACCCTTGTTCTTTGGAGGGAATGAGACTGCCGCGCCCCCACGAGATGCCTTCCCATAAAGATGCTCTGCGGGCTGCGCTCCCTCACCTTTGCAGGTGTGGTATCCATTAAGGCTCCCAACCGCACTTCCCCCAGCAGGCAGCACAGCACCTACAGACGGCAGGGAGAGAGGCACAATGACATAGACAAGCAAGTGAGTGACGCAGATGTATGGAAAGCATGCATCGGCTGCGGCTTTGGCAACTCAACCTGTCCCCTCCCCTCCCGTCTTGGGAGAGCAAAGTGCGGACTCGGGCTACTCCTGGAGGCGGCTTCTGTCGCTAACAGGGATGTTTACCCACCACGGTTGGGTATTGGTGACTTTCCCAGTACGGATGAAGACCATGTCTGAACCTGGCCTCTTCCAAATCACAGGCTTCATCCACATAAAAAGAACGTCCCTGGGCAATTCATCCCATGAGTTCAGCTCATGTTTTCCTCTGGAACAGGCACATTTTGGTGGAAACTCCACCTTTCAGGTCCAGCAGCAGGATGGACCATCATGGTGCCACCTGGATATCCAGGTAGCCCCCCGCCCCCCCACACACAATCAAGGTTGTGTAACGGCAGGTCCTCAGCTCAGCATCCAAGACAGATGCAACGGAGATTGGGGATCCTGTTTTTCAGAAGTGCCCACCTGGTGCTACCAGCATCATCCTCAGAGACCACAGACTGGCTGTCTTTCCCAGAGCCGGCCCAATTGCCACTGTGCCTGCCCCTCCTGCCCAGGGGACAAGCGGGCACACACAGTGAGGCAACAAGGCCAGCGGCTGGAACGGGGGGAAGCCCACTGCCTTTGGCGATTCTTATTCTTAGTTTTTTTTCTTTTCTTTTCTTTTTTTCCTTTTCTCTTCTCCGCCATCATACGCTTTAGTTGATGAGGTGCCACTAGGTTTTACTGTTCTTAAATTTATTGTTGTAATTTTATTTGTTTATCCTTGTACTTGTATGGCAAACATAGCCCTTGTAAGCCGCTTAGAGTTCGTTTGAAGATAAGCGGGATATAAATGCAAAAATAAATAAATAAAAAATAAATAAATAAATGAGGGCGGTAGAAGAGAAGGAGGAGGAGGTAGTAGTAGTGGCAAGACTCAGTAGGGAGATGATTGGGGCAGTGGGGTGGACAATCCCCCTCCCAGCACAAACCCCAAAAATGAGCTGCAAACTAGTTCGCTTTTCAGGGGGGTTGTGATTCATGATTCGTGATTCACAAACCACGAACCGTCACGAACCACCTGTGTTTTTTGTTTGTTTGTGCCCATTTCTAATATGGTTCTCAGTGTGGTACCTCCTCCATGGGGCATGAGAACCCATTTAGAAGGTTGGATCTGATGGAACAAAAGCATGGGCAGCTCAGTGCAGCCCAAAGCAACACAGCCTTCCATGGCTTTCTCCTTGCCCATCTCCAGGCCAAGAAAGAGGGCTGCCTAGGAGAGCACGGCTTTGGGGTCCTTTCTTCTAGTTGGCCAATTGCTACAAAGCTCGAAGCCGAAGGAAACAACCCTTGGCCCAAGGAATGGACAAAGCGTACTAACTTTTTTTTGGGGGGGGGGGAGGGAATCTGCATTATATGTGTGGGATGTACACAAACCACTGATTTTTTAGATGTATATTACACAGAACATCACATTTTTTGTATAATGTACTAAAATAAAATATTTTGTTACCTGAACACAAGCAATCCTAATAATTTAAGGGGCTTTTTTGTCTAATTCTTAATTTTAATTATTGAAATAGTATCTCACAGGTGTGTTTGAAACTCATTATGACTCAATTAAAAATACAAATAAATTAATTATACTTGATTCAGTATAGATTGGAATATATCTTGAGAATCAGGTACTTTTGTGGGGTTTTTTTTATGAAAGAAGTAAACAGCAGAAGCTGTTTAAATAACAAAATCTTGCCAATGCTGTTGAAATAACAAAGGCTGCTGAAATGATTACAGAGGTAAACAAACCTGAGAAGAAGCTCGTAATGGAAGATAACTGAAGGTTTTCTCTGACAATCAACACTGAAAACACTTACAATAAACATACTGAAGAAAAACAACCCACTTTATCAGTTTGCTTCCACATTTCAGATGCAAACCATACACGTGTGTTTGTTTCTTACATTAAAAATATCTAGGCAGCATGAAGGGGCCCTAAGGAGAAGGAGTTTTGAATTTTATCTGGGACTATTTAAATCTTTCTAATGGAGGTAAAGTGCCAGGCATCAAACACCAGATTTTAATGCCTTGTGGGTGGTACAAATTGCTAGGGAAAGCTGCTACTCAGCAGCAGTTCCAGGTTTCCATGGATAGATTTTGAAAAAGGCCAGAAGAAAATGCTGAGAAGAAAGATGTTTATAGCTCTGAGCATATTGCGCAGTTGCCTTCCACCCAGTCGATTGATTTTTGCCCAGCTTGGTTTACACCAACTCCAGGATGGAATGAGGGCTCTTCACAGTTTGAGGTAAAGTGAGAAATCTTACAGATGGGCATGGACCGGTTTGTGCTGGTTCATAAAGGTGGCAACACAGGTGCTGCTGCAGCCCATCCTCCTCCGTGGCCGATCAGCCACTCACCAGGCCCAGCCTTCTTGCTCACCCCCTCCTCAGCGGATCTCCCAGTTACGAGCTAGAGCACAGGTTTCTCTGCCCTGCCCTAGGCAGGCAGGCAGGATAGATAGATAGATAGATAGATAGATAGATAGATAGATAGATAGAT
>JAHTLZ010000008.1:22147905-22209798 GCA_023846285.1 Phrynocephalus versicolor | reverse complement strand
AGATAGATAGATAGATAGATAGATAGATAGATAGATAGATAGATAGAGCCTCTGCTCCATCTCGGAAATATAATTGCCTCTTCTCAAGGTCTCTCAAAATCTCTGCAGCCACAAAACAAAGGTAAGGAACACTCCCTCTTGCGCCCTCCATCTTCTCAACTTGTACAAAGAGCACAGCTACAAAGCAGGATAAGCGCAGGCCGCCCCACAACTCCTCTCCTAAGCCTTCGGGTGTTTTGTTTAAACTGCCGTTGGAGGCCTGGACAAATTCCAGCCGACAAGCCACAGAAGGAAAGATGGATCTCTGAGAGAAGGAAGGGAAGCAGCGCCTGCTCTACCCTCTGCAATACAGGAATGCAATCACATTTGGCCCAGTGTGGTGCGGTGGACAAAAGATTTGGTTCAAAGATGTGGGTTCCGGCCTCTGCTTAACTGGACATGCACTGGCTCTCTCTCTCTCTTTCTCTCTCTCTCTCTCTCTCTGTCTGTGTGTGTGTGTCCATCCCCATATCCCCGTTCGTGTCCCTTTCTTCTACCTGTCTTGGCCTGTCCATCGGGAGCTGTGATCTCAACGATCAGATTCTCCAGGACGGTCCCTCGGTGGTTGATCTCCTCCACGAGAAGGCCCTTCCCTTTCCATTCTCCCAAGAGGACCTGGAAAGAGAGCAAAAGCAGGCTTGCGGGAACTGCAAGTCCCTACAAGAGCTCTGCCCCAAAGGGCCTCCTGCCTCCTTGGCCGACGAGAAGAGGCTCCAGGTGGGAACATCAAGGAAGCCAGGACCACTGCCACCTTTTCTCCGGTTGCTTGGCACAGCCTCTGATCCGTGGCTATTTCCCCCCACGTGCCTCTCCAAACCGCCCCCCCCCCCCCGGGAGGGACTCCTTCCCCTGCCCACCTCAATCTGCTGCTTGCGCTTCTCCAACTCATGGGTGCCCAAAGAGGTCTCCGTGACGGGGATGTTTCCCTCCGTTTCCTTCAGCCACTGCCGGAGGGATCCGACCGCCTTCCGGAATTCGTCCAGCTGGGCCTGGCAAGATGATGCTCCTTTCTCTCTGCAAAGTGGAGGAGAAGAAATTGAAGTGCTGGGATAGTAAAAAACAACAACAACCAACCAACCAACTAAACACCCAGCCACTCACTGATTGACACGCAACCTTTTCGGTCCATAACTTATGGCAGCCAGCAAAAATAAGAAGCAGCCACGTAGTTCAATAAAAAACAAATCCGATTTTTTAAAAGGAACCAAGAACACCATCTCTACCAAAAAAAGAGAGAGAGAACAAATGCTTGTCTCCATGGAAACTTTTATGCCATATTGTAAAACACTAGAGAAAGGCAAAAAAGTTCAGTTCTTATGGAGCATCCAAGAGAGGATGCACCTTCTCTTCCCATCATCCACTGAGCCTACACCATATCTGAGAAAAAGAGAAAAGTGGGGGTCCTGGAACAGATAGTGGGAGGCAGGATGGCTCTTAAGGCATTTTGGCTCAATTAGAGGTGGTTTATTTCTGATGATGAAAAAGCAGCAGCTGAGAGCTGTCTGGAGAACACCCATTCCGTGAGAGGAAAACACAAGCATTCCTACAAGAGTCTGGCTAAAGGGATCGCATTGCCCCAAGGGCCGGGTTTCTCATTATCTTAGCCACGCCAAGCCAAGGCAGAGAGGTTAAGGCACCCTGTCCACGAGGGGTGTGCATTTGTAGCAAGCTCAGCCAACCTGGTCCAGGTGCAGTCAGGGCATGGAGCTTCTCACCTCTCCCGCACCACCTTCTGAAGCTGCACGAAGTCTTTCCGCAGGCTGCGCACGCCCTCCTGGTGCGAGGAGGCGTCCGCCGCCAGAAAGTTGCAGGAACCCAGCTCGGCTGCCAGGCGCTCCACCACATCCAGGTCCCCCTGGCACTGCTTCATCTCCAAATTCAGCTCCTGAAATCGCAAGTGGAGGAAAAACAGGGGGTGGGGGTCACACGCAGCCCTGGGGGAAAGGGAAGCAGGGGAATGAAAGTGGACCAAGTATCCTAAACATGCTAATTTTTGTGCAGGCGGGGGGGGGGGGAGCTCGGCAGACGCTGAATAAGCAGGGCAACCCCTGTATTGAAAGAGGCTCTTCTTTCAGGGATCCAATTGGGGCGGACCACTCATGAGTGGCTAAGCGCAGCACCTTCCGAAGCTCCTTCCAGAGAGCCTCCGCCATCCAGCGGTGGCGGTTTCAAACCCTTTCCTCACCTGGATCTGCTGAGAGAAGTGAGCGATGTCACGGTCAGGCTGGTTTCCCGAGGCCAGGAGGCGTGCCTGGCTCTCCGTGAACTGCTGCAGCTTCTCTGACAGCTGCTCGTACTGCTCCA
The DNA here is from genome assembly GCA_023846285.1 of Phrynocephalus versicolor. Classification (NCBI taxonomy): domain Eukaryota; kingdom Metazoa; phylum Chordata; class Lepidosauria; order Squamata; family Agamidae; genus Phrynocephalus; species Phrynocephalus versicolor. The sequence continues at coordinate 22,207,455 of JAHTLZ010000008.1, read as the reverse complement.
TCTTGGGAAGCAGCTCCTTCAGGGCGTCCTCTTTCTCCTGTTGCCACCGCTGCAGCCGCCCAAAGCACGCCGTCACCTCGGCCAGCTTGCCCTGCAGGGCGGCCGTGGTGGAGCTGTCGGCGGTCTCCAGGAACTGCGTCACCATCTCCCGGGTGGCGTCCAGGCTGCTCTTCTGCCTGGCAATGTCCTGCTTCACTTTCTGTGCAAGGAGACCAAAGGATGGGTGCCGTCAACGCCCAAAGGACATTCTTGCCCGACAGTAATGCCCAAACCTCTCCTAATACAGTAAAAAGCTCAGCCCTGTGCCTGGAAATCTTTATGAACATGTCCTTAGCCTCAAAAAACCTTGGGCTTTAGATCGCCAAGACTCAAGGATCCAGGAGTGGTGAGTTAGCTCCGAGGCTGAGGTCTCTGGCTGTGGAGCCAGAGGAGGAGAGTTTGATTCCCCCCTTCCCCCCCATGGGCCTCCTGGACTAAATGATCCACAGGGTCCCCTTTTCAGCAACGCGGATCTAAGATCTTATTACTGCTATTCTGATTGAAACAAGGTCCTCTACAAGGGGAGGTGACACAGAGAACAGGCATTCCCAAAGGAGAGCAAGTTAACTGAACTGAAAGTCGTTTGCTGTTGCTTTAAATTGTGATTTGAAGAAAAACGAACAAGGCAGAACCCTGGAGAAAGAATCTGCCCCTTTGCTCTCCAATTAACTAAGAGAAATTAAGGGGGAACTCAGCAGCAGAAGGCCAAGAGAAGCAGCTTACCATGTTGGTGGCAAGCGCCTCCTGGATGGAGCTGGAGGAGAACGCGGCCACCTTCTCCTCCTGGAGGCTTTTCTCGATGTCCCCCATGGACTGAAAGAGGCTCTCCAGGCCTTCCTGGACGCTCTGCGAGTGGGCAATGGACTTCTGCAAGAGATCTGCCCGCTCCGCCATTCGCGAGGAAAGGCTCTGGAAATGGCTCATGACGGAATCTGCAAGAGGATTGAAACCCCTTAGCAACAAGACTGGAAGGGCCAGGACTTCACTCAGAGCAACGGGACATGGGTGACAGGCCGGATCTATCCCCTAAGAGCTGTTTGGCTCCACCGGACCCTGCCAAAGGAGGCCAGGAGAGGCAGTTGCCAGTCAGCTGCCCCTAACCCCACCCCCAGGCAAAAAGGATTGGAGGGAGGGTCTCATTGCACCTTAAAACTCAGGTGAGCAATTCTGTATAGCCTGAGGGCCAGTGTTCTCAGCCCAAGTCCCACTGGGAGCAACACAAGCTCAGAATATAAATGGGAAAATAACAACACTCAGTGCTGTTGGAAGTTCATTCCTGTTTCCATTTTTGTCCAGTGGGGAGAAGTGGGCAGTACACCCCTAGTTTCACAGCAAAAATCACCTTCCCAGAAATAAAAAAATTGTCATGATTTCACAAAATGGTCATTTATCTGGCAGAGGACACCCGAGAAAACATATATTTCGGATACTTCCTGCCTTGGAGTTGGACAGATCTGAATGACCCACGGTTGGTTTAGGTTCAACAGAGTAAAGCTTGTTTGACCTTCGGAGAAGGGAGGCCGCTGGTTCTGGCCAGTGTCCTCTGCTCTTACCAGTGGTTTCCTGAATCCCCCTGTGGTCCGGCACAGGTGAGTCCTGGATCTCCAAGAGGGACCGAGCGGCCTTCTCCAGTTTCTCCACCGGCACCTGGTGCTCTGCCAGATCCTCCTGCAGGTGCTGTGGGCACACAAGCCGGCCAGTGACCACGGAGCAGAAGCCACGGCAGGGGCAACACCACCTTCTTTCCAAGCACACCAGGTTCCCTGAAGCTCCCCTACACAAACACACCCACTGCAACAACCCCCACACCCACTGCGACCTCTGCCTTGGCAGCCGCCTGGCAGAGTGTGTGCTCTCGCTGTGGGTGTGGACATGGGCCCAACCGATCTCCAAGAGAGCATCTCCCTTGATGCCTCCTTCACGACCATCCAGGGAGGCGTTGCTGTTGGTCCCACCACCCTCACAGGTGCGTTACGGCGGGGACCAAGGACAGGGCCTTCTCTGGCGCTGCTCCCAAGCTGTAGAACTCCCTCCCACAAGAGGCCAGGCTTCCCCCACCCCCCGGCTCTTTGTTGTGGTCCAGCAAAGAGACACAGGGGGATCGGCATCCAAATGTTTGAAGCCAAGGTTAGGCCCGAGACCCTTCTGGCCCACTTACTTTAGCACTGGCCAGTTGCTTCTGCAAAACAGCCGGGTCTGAGGAAATGGCCTCTGCAAGGAGAGTCGACACGGCCACCTCAGAGGTCAGTAGCCACGTCCTGAGAGATTCCGAGACATCGTGGAACTGCTGAGAGCGATCCAGAAGCACGTTCAGGTGAGAGCCAAGGGCACCGCTCTGCAGGACACAGGGGGCGAAATGGACAGAGATGCTTGGAGGGCATTTGAGGTTGAGCCGTCTGTAGGGCAACAGCAAAGCTCCTGTGCTGCATGGATGAGCCCCTGACACCCACATCCCAGCACCTCCTGCATAGGGTCCTCAGGAAACAGCAGGATGGATGCCCAATAAGCAAAGCCAGTGAGAGTGGATGAACCAAGAGACGGCTATGGAGGTCCAGCAAGGACCTCCTGGCCAAAGGATAACCCTTACGGGAGCCTGCCTCTCCTTCATTGGAGTTTATTGGGTAGATGTTGGGTGGCCATCGGTCAGGAGTTCTAGTTGAGAATTTTCCCAGTAGAGTGTTGGACTTGACAACATCTGGGATCCCTGCCAAATCTGCCATTTTTATGGCACAGACTCTCATACAGATATCAACAGGTAATTCACCAATGAGGGTGGGATGGATGCCATGAGAATCAGGAGAAATGGCTTAGGAGTGGCATTTAGTAATAAATAGAGATGTTGAAAGAGACTTTCAAGAGAGAGTCTTGGAAGGTCATACAAGAATAACAAGCCTCTTTCTTCAAATGCAACAAAGCCATCCAAACAACATATGGGTCGAGGACATGTAAAAAGCCTTGGGAATCAAGTTCCAATGAGGCACGACACACACACCCCCGATGACACCCCCCCCCCGATGCTTGCGAGGAGAGGTTATGCCCATCTTTCCCGAGCCTTGTACCTTGGAGTGGAGGGCTCCGTATCTCTTGGTGGCATCATCCAGCTTGCTCTTCACCAGCCTCCTGGTGGCTAAAGCCTCATGCCCCGTTGGCCCACCAGCGGCATCTGCAGCCACCTTCTCTGCATCCAGAACCTTCTGCCCTGACATGGTGACGAACCGCAGGTCCCCCTTGTGGGAGATGACGTCCTCTGAGAAGCTGCTCTGCCGGAGGAGCATCGGCTGCAGGGACTCAAGGCGGGCGTCTCCCCGCTGCATCTTGGCCAGCTCCTCCTCAGCCTGTTCCAGCCAGGCTTCAAACTCCTGGAGGTCCTTCAGGAACACCTGCAGCTCCTCGCGCAGGGCCTGCACGTGCTTGAGCCGCACCTCCGACTGGGACAAGGCGGCCGCGTACTGGCTCCTCAACCCCTCGAGGTCCCCTTGCAGCCTCTGCTTCTCCTCCGCGGCGAGGTTGTGGCCTTGCTTGTCCAGGAAGGCTTGGGCCGATTGTGCAGCCAGAAGGACCTCTTGTTGCTGAGACAGCAGCTCTTGGTGGTGGGCCTGAAAAGACAACCCCGTGAATGTGGGCCCCTGTGAAATTACAATCCCCAAGAGGAGGGAGGGAGGAAAATCTTTGTTCATTTCTGAGGACATGATAGCTCCCCTCTGTGTGCTCGGTGGCTCCCTCAACTCTTGCTTGCTGGGAGCTTTGCTTTTTAATTTGGTCCAAACCTTTCCTGTTGGAAATGAAAGCTCTCCAGGTTCTCAACATCATGTGGTTCATATTAAGGGGAGAAGCTAGAAAGGGAGGTGGCCGTAAGGCACCAGTGACCTTCTGAGCCTGGTCTGCAACCCAAAGCTCAAGATGGGGGTTTGACCCTTGAAAGAGAATTGTGTGGAGCAGAAGATCTGCCTGGACTCAGGAACTGCGGAGAGGAAACCAAAGGAGGAGGAGGAGGAGGCTTAACTCTGGGAACCCAATGGACTCACCTTCAAGCTCTTGTAGTGCATATCAAGATTCCCCTCGGCTCCGTCCAGTTGACCATCAGGAGCATCCTGGCCCCTTCCTGCTCCCTGGCCCAAGGGATGGAGAAGGCTTGCCGGGAGCTCGCTTGGCTGCTCCAGGGACGCCATGCACTGCAGGAGGGACTCGATCCTCGTTCGATGTTCATCAAAGTCCTTGGCTGCTCTGACCTGCAAGGAAAAACCGATGGACAACAATGAGCAGAGAGCCCGTCAAGGACACCGGCCGAGCCTGGGGCTCCAAAGGCACAGGCCCTAACTTCATGTCTGGCTCAACTTGAGCCAGTGGTCCAGCTGCCTGCTAAAGCCGGGGATGTTCTGGGCTCCCGCCCTTTATGGAGGCTCCCACTACGATGGCCTATGGCGGTGCCTTACCTTCTCTGTCTGCTGCTGGACCGCCGTGCTCACGGCAGCCTCCAGCTCCTTCTGGGCGGCCTCAGCCCTTTCCAGCAAGGACTGGTGCTGCTCCTTTGCCCGGGACAGCTTTTCCTGCAGGGAGGCCACCCCGGTGGGGTCCAGCTTGGCCCGGTTCTCCTCCAGGAACTCCTCCGTTGCTTTTAAGATGCTTGTGAAAGAAGCTGCTCGGCTGTGCATGTTCCGCTGGAGCTCCTTAACACAGCCAGGAGGAAAAAAGAAAGAGCTCTTCGAGAAACTTCTCTTAAGGCAACCCATCTAGGTTACTCTGTCTATTAAGAACGGAGCACCCTTCAATTTTCCATTCAAACAACGGAGGCCGTATTAAAATAAATCTAAGATCTAAAAGGTCATTATCTCCTTCATGTTGTCATTACTCCCTTATGTACCAACACACTTATTCTTTTCTTTCTGGTGTATGCGGGGATGTGTGAGAACATCCAATTTGGTTTACTCTTTATTTTATGTATGTCTGCGCCTAATTTCTCCCAAGATTGGGGCCCAATTGAACAACCCAAGGGGCTCTTAAAATTTAACAAATACTAAGAAGTGCTACCAGGAAAAAGCCAGAAACCTGAACGGTTGGAGTGTTCACCTGTCCACAGGTAAGCACAGGTATGCCTGCCTTTGGAAAAACAACAACAGAGGGGCTGGTTCGGGAAGTGCCTTCTTGTCTTCTGAGTCAGTTTCTGATTTCCAGGCCAGGGTTGGTCTCTTTGCCTAGTCAGAGCAGTGCGACTCCTGCCCTTAGCACATGGCCTGGTTAAAACATTGGATCACTTTTGAAAACTGTGCATCCTTTGGGGAAACACCCCACCCTTCAAGAAAAACACCTCAATCCATTCTGCCTGCTGTAAAGCACCAGACGAGCCTCCCTCTACAAGCACTTCTTGACATAACTGCATCCCATGCCAATGGTGCATGAAGGACGGCAGCCAGCATTTGAGCACATTATTAACACACACATGATGTTGTTTCCTAATATTGGGAAAGATTGAAGGCAAAAGGAAAAGAGGACGGCAGAGAATGGGATGGTTGGACGGTGTCATCGATGCAACCACTATGGATTTGACAAAACTCCGGGAGGCAGTGGAAGATAGGAAGGCCTGGCGAGCTCTGGTCCATGGGGTCACAAAGAGTCAGACATGACTGAACGACTGAACAACAACAACAACAACAACAACACACACACACACACACACACACAGAGAGAGAGAGAGAGAGAGAGAGAGAGAGAGAGAGAGAGAGAGAGAGAGCTGTTTTCTGGGCTTGCAACGGACACCCTGAAACGTGGCTGCACCAGGCTCAAACAGAACACGCGTCCATGCAGCATGATAATCTAAGCGTCGCAGCTTCGTCGCAAGGACTGGGTGCCTCTTGTGCCTCCAGCTGCACCTTCGGAGGGGACCACAAAGGAGCACCCTCCTCTGGCCAGGCGCCTACCTTGATATCCCTCTGCCGCTGCTCGAGGGTGGCGAGGTCTCCTTCCTCTCCCCGCGTGCTGCCTTGCGAGGCCTGCAACTGGGCCTCGGCCTGATCTAGCCAGTGGCACATCTCCTCCAACTTCTGGCCGCGAACGGTTTGTTGCTCCTGGAGCGTCTGTTGAGCCCACAGGAGCATCCAAGGAAAGAGAAGACAACAGGAGCCTCTTAACGCCCATTTGTGGAACCGTTAACAGACAGCCACAAATGCAGTCAAACGAGTTACAAAATGGAAAAACAAAAGACATTCCAGCAGAAGACGCCAGTGGCTGTCAGGATGCATGGTCTCACTCTTCCTTCCCCTTCTCTCACCTGACGCCTCTCAACGTTTGGCAGTTTTCTTTTCTTTTTTTTTTAGCTCCAAACCAATTCTACATTCTGAGGTTCACACTGTCCACGTCCCTCCATCAAGGGAGTGTGGGGGAGCAGAACTGCAGCAACTTTTTCCCAACCCAGACTGTTCCCCCTTGGACCTAGCTTTGCCGAGATACGTTTCCAGGCCTGGAAAGAAATTGCCCCATCTTTTGCATTCCAGCTTCCTGCTGGACGGCTGCAAAGACACCTGTGGGGTTGCCCACAGACAACCTTAACTCAGGAAAAAAAGATTATTTCCAGGGACAGGGAAAGCGGGCAAGAGAGAGTGAGAGAATGCGTTGGACACTGCACCAAACCGAGTCCTCGATGGCTCTTTTGGCAAACAGACCCTAAGAGGAGCAACTGAGCATGATGCGTGAACCCTGGGCCCTTCCGCTTTCCACAACCATGCCATGTCTCTTTCCCTTCCACATATAACAAACTTGTGTAAAACGAGAAGCAGAGTTTTCCTCCCTGCTCTCTGAAGGGCTTTAAGCCAAAGGACAGAAGCAGTTTGAGGTGGGGAGGGGGGCCGGGATGGGTGAGAAAAAGAAAGAGAGAGAGAGAGAGAGAGAGAGAGCACACGCCTAGGAGGGCTCTCGACAGCAGCGCAACGAGATCTTCTCACATTAAGGATGGGAGGAGACTGAATCTGAAAAGGCAAAGCACACTGGTTAATAGGCACACAATCAAGAGGCAGAACAAGGACAACATCACAGCAGGTTTCACTGTTAAAACACAACGGTCCTCTCCGGAGTGTCCCGAGAGGAAAGGCATGCAGTTAAGAGAGGCTTCATGAAGGGATTCTTCGGACTGAGCCCGGAGGGTGCTTAGCAGCACCCCCTTCCCCAGGTGCCCTCCTTTCAGGCACAGCCAAAACTGAGGCTGAACTTAAGGTCAGGGTTGGTCTTGTGGACAGTGGGGGATGGATTAGCAGCAGCGGCAGGTGGGAGCTCCTCAAGGCCGTGGCCCATGGGCAGCAGAGCTTTTTCTCCTGTGAAGAACCCAGGTGCTTCTGAGTGGTTGCATTTGTTATTAATGCCAAGAGTGCTTTTGCACACTCTGAATATTCACTAGAAATTCGGTAACATCTAGAGCAGGGGAAGGGAACCTTTGGCCCGCCAGATGTTTTGGACTCTAACTCCCACAGTCCTTTATCATTGGCAATATAGGCTCGGGATTCTGGGAGATGCAGTCCGAAACATCGGGGGGGGGGGCAACAGTTGCCCTCTCCCGCTCTAGAGAATGCAAAATCGGTGGGTAATGTGGGTGGGGTTGAGATGGCGCCTTGCCAAAAGGACCTAAACCAAGGAAGGAGAACTCAGGGCCACTGGATGGTGGTGTGCCGGAATGCTCATCCGCCCCCCCCCCAGCCTGGCCCGTGGTGAGGCACGGTGGGAGCAGGAGTCCATCACGACGGACAGGAACCGCTCCCAATGGGCTCGCCTGAGAGGCAGGGCTTGGGTGCATTGGGGATTTAAGCACGGCCTCCCCATTCAGACCTGCAGCCTAAGTGGATGTTGGGCCAGGCATGTGTGACGGGTACACCCGCTTCCCTTTGCTGGGTTGCACCTACATTCTGTGTTGGTCAATGTATACTTAAGAGCACCTCTGGTGGACAGCTGAAAGCTGAGGGGTGGAGGTTTTACTGGAGGTCTTTTGCAATACAGTGTTCCCCTCCTTTGCCCTGGCAGGAGATTAAACCCAAATGCAGTAGCAACTGGGCTCCTCCTTTTGGCCTCGACCGTATAGTTCCTTTTTTTGTGCTGAAGGAGAAGACTGGGAGGCGCTACGGAGGGAAACAAAGGGATGAAGTGCCCGTTAGGTTTGGGAGAAGCAGCCAGAGGTAGGATGGTGCCGTGGCTCCACTGCAGACGGGTGCGCGCGGAAAACTGCACCAAGGGTAGCAGGCAAGTTATCGGCTTTGACCACAAGGAAAAGGGGACACACACACACGCACACACACGGAGGCTGCTCCTTCTGAGTCAAGGCGGGACGGCACCGAGGCCACCCCTCCACCAGCGTCACCTGATCCGTCTGCTCCGCTTGCTGGAGGCAGACCTGGAGGACTTCCGCCCGGGTGGCCAGCTTCTCTGAAAGCTCCCAGAAGGACCTCTGCAGCTCGTTCAGCAGCCTCAGCAGCTGCCGGCTCTGCTCGGGGGTCAAGTCTTGGGCACGCTCGGAAATGAAGGACTGAATGTCGAAGGCTGTCGCGTCCAGCTGAGCTTTCACATCTGCAAGGGGCCGCCTCAGCTCCTGGACGCATCACGTGAGGGCAAGAGAGAGAAGGGAGATTAATTAGTCCCAATGGCTTTGAGGCCACCACGGCCACCACCCGCTGCATTTGCCCGGCAAAATCCACAGCACCACAAGCTTTGACGATGGCTACCAGATGGCAGTGCATTTACCCACTGCCGGATAGGTCCGTGGTTTAGGTCTCTCGGGCTGCAGAGCCAGAAGCTGAAAGCTCAATTCCACACACACACCCAACCCCCCACCTCAGCCTCCTCGAGAGGGGATGGACCCGATGACCCACAGGGACCCTTCCAACTCTGCAATTCTAGGACGATGGTAAACTCACATGGAACGTTGTTACATAAACTGTAGTCAAGTTTTGAAACTCAGCTCAAAACCTGAGTTGGGGGATCCCAAGCAGCTCAAGCAGCTGGCTCAAGGTTCGCTCAGCCTTCCATCCTTCCGAGGCTGGCAAAATGGGTCCCCAGCTTACTGGGGGGGGGGGGATGGGAAGCCTGCACACTGTAATTAAAATTGTAAACCGCCCAGAGACTACTTGTAGTGGTATGGGGCGGTATATATATATAAGCAGAACACTTTGAATACTTCAATGGCAAACCACCCAAAGAGCGCTTGAGGCATGATCGGTGGTATAGAAGTGGCATCCTTTGCTTCCCACTTCATTTTCTGGCAGGATCGCCCCACTGCATCGAGAAATTGTAAGACAAACATGCAAGGGTCCTCTGCCAGGAGCTGAGCCTGGTCTCTGCCCAATCTCCCTTCTGCAAGGGAAGAGTCCAGCATGCGCTCATCAACGTCACCGCACTTCCACTTCTGGGGACTTGCCATACTTCTCAGAGAGTGTCCCACAGCACCAGCGGAGGAGGTGGAAGGCATTCTGCCCCTTAACAGAGGGCCATCTATTTCCCAAAAGAAAATCAGTCCTGTCTTTTCACACCCCCCAAGGATGTCCTGATACTCAGGACAAAAAAAAAAAACCCACTGTTGGCACTTGGCTCTGGCAATACATTTCCAGCGGGGAACAGCTGGCTACTGGAGCACCCATGGTCTCTCAAACTCTGGGCCAGGGTAACTTCGTTCCAGCTTCCCAGCCAGAGCTGTTGGGAAGAACCAGCAGCCAAGATGGGGCCAGCACCACTTCCCAACAATGCTAGACAAACCAGGGGGAAATGCCTGTCAACAGCTCTCATGGCCATAGATGGCTATAACGCATGGCTGCCGAAGTCTGCCAGAGACTTGTTATGTCTGCTGGCAGGAACCCCCCTTTCAAAGTTTGAACGACACTGACAATCTGCCAGATGGGGGCCTTCTAGCCAGCCCACATCTGTTTACGGGCCTGGACGCACCATGTTGGAGCGAGTCCTGGGGAGCTGGGGGGGGGAGAGATAAGAAAGGCACACCACGGACTTCTGCTCAAGGGTAAAAAGCAGAGAGTCTTGCCAAAGACTTTGGGGAGGTGGAAAAGGATGGACATTGGTGGTGGTACTGGGGGGGGGGAACAGAGGAGGAAAAGCAGAAAGAGAGGAAATGAGGAGGGAAGACAGCCTGACTTTCCCCCCTCTGCTCTGCTTTGCCATCCACCCTGGTTTCCAGAAAGGACTCACGGGGTATGGACACCACCACTTGGGCCCAAAACTTCTGAATTCCCCTCAGATATCCAGTGCCAGCAGGTGCCAACATCCTCAGCTGGACAGGCCGGATGCCTCTTCGATCGAGGACATTTTACATTGGAAACTGGGATCCATCATCCATTACCAGAAAGGCAAGGATGCCAGAGCAGGTGGTCAAGGGGGCTGGGACCAACTGAAGAGGCTGCCTTCTGTTTTGTTGCCGTTGTTGTTGTTGTTGTTGTTGTTGTCGTCGTCATCGTTGTCGTCGTCGTCGTCGTCGTCATCATCATCATCATCTTACAACTGCAGAGCTGGAAGGGACCCTCTGGAAGTGACGGGGTTCTCCTGCCCTTCTCAAGGAGCCCCCCTGGGGGAACTGGAAGGCCCAAGCCTCTGGATCCACAGCCAGAGAGCCCTAAAGCTCTGAGCCATCATCCCAGAGTTCATTCAGAAACACCTGCCCTGTGCAAACGCTGAACAGCTGAGAGGATGTGGTAGTTTCTGGCTCAAACAGACCAGGCACGACAGCTCCAAGCTCCCTTGGCACCTTAGAGCAGTCCTTCCCAGATGATCTTGGACTGCAACTCCCAGAAGCCTTTGCCACTCGCTGTGCCAACCAGCCAGCCAGGATTCCTGGGAGTTGTAGTCCAAGAACATCTGGGGACCCAAGGTTGGGAACCATGACATTCGGGGTGCCCACCAGAAAGGTGTGTGGGGGGGGAGGGGAAGGTGAAAGGAGACTAGGGGCACTGAACTTCCCTCATCCTGCCCTGCTGAGAGGCTCCCCACGGCTCCCAGCCTGGCCGAGCGGGTGGGAAGGTGAGGCTACCTGGTAGGTCTGAAGGCAGGCGCTCAGGGCACTGGGCTCCTCCATCGCAGCAGGCGGTCCCAGGCTCTCGAGAGCCTGCATGGTGTTGGCCACCCAGCTCCGCAGCTCTTCTAGTGTGCTCTGGAGCTTGCCACGCTGTGCTAGGATTTTAGCCTCAAAACAGAACAGAAGGGAAGGCAATTAAAACCAGGAAGCGAGCAAAACAGCCGAGCCCAGTTAGCCAGAGATGCTGACAAAATAGCGTGACTTCTCTCTCTGCCTGACTAGTTGCCAACCCTTCCAGGGAACCCTTTCTGACACAAGGAGGCCTTTGGGAGCCTTGGGATCTGGCGGGGAGAGCCAGTATCCCAAAACAACCCCGACCCCAGCGTGTCAGGATACCTTTTCTGCTTCTGCTGCTGCGTGGAGGCTCAGCAGCCAGGAGGCCAAGGCTTCGCTAGCAGAGTCAAAAGACTTCTGAAGGTTCTTTGCGTCTTTCTCCAAGGCCTTCATCAATTGCTCAGGGACCTCTTGGGGACAGCGGGCCACCACCCCTCTCACGGCATCCAGCTCCTGATCCACAGGAGCCGACAGGTTCTTCAGCTCCACGTCCAAGGCCTGAGCAGGGAAACAGGAAGGTCATTAAGCCAAAACATCAACCAGACAAAGCTAGGATGGCACGGGGGGGGGGGGGGGCTCACTCCCTCTCATCTCTTATTAAAGCTTCCTCAGCTCTCTACACGGCCATGTGCGAACATTTCACACATGTGTCATTTTCCAAGCATGAAGCAAAACCTGACCCAAGGGGATCAATCAGACAAAAGACCCCAAAACTCCACAGCTGTGAGCTAGTGCCAGAAATCCATGGAGCCCTTTGGCTCTAAAATCCGGAATGGGAAGTCTGTGAGGAGATGGGTGTTCCCCGGAATCTAGGGGTGTGAAGCTCCCACAACAGACCTGGACTGAATGGAAATACCTGTCTATACACCAATAATGGACACTCGAAGAGCTAGTAAAAGCAAGAAAGCAAAGTGTGTGCTGATATCCTGCCCCATAATGCTTAAAGCACCCTCTGGGTGGATTTACAATTATGCCGGCTACACGTTGCCCCCCACCCCACCCTGGTGAGCTGGGCACTAATTTTACCAGCCTCAGAAGGATGGAAGGCTGAGTGAACCTAGAGTTGTCTACCTGGGATTGAACCCCCAGTCGTGGACAGTTTTACCTGCAAGACAGGCATTTAACCACTGCACTAGGAGGCTCCTTTTGGAGCTCTGAAACCCATTAGATGCTTTGTGTCCCACTAATAATCCAGCCAGACATTCCGGGAAGGTTCCCAGGCACCCCAAAATGTTGATGGCCCTGCACTGGAGTGGGCTGGTGCAGGCTGGGCCAATGGCCGCTCTTGGCCTCATGCACCTGGCCAAATCCCCCTGAGGTGCCAGAAACAAGAGCAGACTCCACTTACCGCAGCTTGGCGGACGAGGTCTTGCAGGGTTGCGAGGCTGAGCTCTGTGAGCTGAACCCTCTGAATGCGCATCTCGACATTGCGCACCCTGGACAGCAGTGCAACCACTTTCTCATCGTGGTCCAGGCAAAGCTGCTTGCTGTGGAGAGCCTGTTGGGTCAAAGAAGTATGGAGCGGCACCGTCAGACTGATGCGGGGGAAAGGGAGGCGCGCAAAGCAGAGCCACCTTGGACCACCTTCTTAAGATCAACTGCATGCTAAGGGTGGCACCACTTCTTTGTTCTTGTGATAGATTCACAAGTGATTCTTTTAGCCCAACGACACATTCTCAGCAGGGGTTCTTGTCTTCGAGGGCTCCGTGCTAGGACTTAGCACGACCTGTCCTCCCCTTCTTTCACCTTTCCAACATCCAATGCACAAAGTTTGGGGAAACTTTTTAGCTGGCCTTTGGGTCTGCCCAAGCACCTTCCTTGATGGCCTTCTATTTGTACCACAAGGGGGTGGGGGAGAGGTGTGGGGGCATGAGCTCTTCTTGTTCAGTCACCGCAGCATTGATACCTCATTTGCATGTTTATTAGATCCTGCATACCTTGGTTTGCTGCTTTCTGAATCTGGATTCAGTTCACAAGGCAGGAATGAATTACATTTAACAGCAACACATCCAATGATGTGACCCCATCAGAAGCCTCTGAGATGTGAGCCTTTTAAGTCACACTTCTATGACAACTAAGATAACACCCAGGCTATGATGAGTCTGCTGGGGTTATATTTAGGGGTGTACGTTGCCCCCCCCCCAAAAAGGCCTGCCCTTTGGAGGCTGGGCTGGGCTCAGCCTTGGAATCAAGAATGTGGCTTTCGCTCCACCATGTTTAATCTGCCCCTTCCAAGAGACCAGCCACAACGTGAAGGAAGGCCAGGACTGCAAGGCACAGAGGAGAAGAGGTGTAGCCATCTCCTGCTCCTTGAAAGGTTCTATTTTGTCCCCAGGGAGCGACTCCTGTTCCGACCCCCCCCCTTCCCCCATCCGGGTCATCTAATAGGCCCAAGTGCCCAAAGATTGAATTAGATCACCTACCTTAGTCAGTGGGGGGTCCTCTTGCCGCCTGTCTCTCCCATCTTCAGCCATGCAGGAGGACTCACCAGTGCTCCCAGTTCCACTGGCTCTTTCCAGCACCTCATCCTGGCCCCTGAGTGGCAACTTAGAAGAATCCTTCTCCCCTCCTGGAAACTCCTGCTCTTGCGCCAACAAGTCCTGTAGCTCAGCTGTCCGGCTTCCCTTTGGGTCAATGGGACATGTCTTCTCTGTACTCACAACCAAAGAGAGCATTTTAACCGCACTGCTTCCATCCCGTCCTGTGACTCCCTGGACTACATCTTCTGGGGTTAGCAAAGGCATGGAAGAAGGACGGCTTGTCTCACCCTCTAGAATCTCTCGGCCTGGCAAGTCATCTGTCTGTGGCTCAGAAGGCATGCAGGACTTTGTTCCGTCTTCAGCATTCGCCTCAAGCCCCTGGTCATTCACACTTGCTTTGTCTCTCAACAGGTCTCCAACTTCTACTACAGCATCTAAGGAACCATGTAACGTTCTAAGGTCTTGTTCAGGCAAAGCTCCAAGTGTCTCCGTCTCTGAGGTTATGTTGACTTTCTGGTCATCCGTGATGTTCTTTGCTCTGGCCTCTTTTGGCTCTTTTCCAAAGGGTTGGTGATCTTGCCTCTTCACCCCACCAGCCTGATTGCTCATTAGCCTGCCAGGAATGGTCTCTTGAAAAGATCCTTGAGCCCTTGAGGTTGATTCTTCCTTAATCCTTCCCATCAATGTTAACTCGGCACCTGGGACAAGGAGGGGCAGTGTCTCCTGGGATGATTTAGTTGGCCTCACTGGTTCTTTCGAGACAGAAGCCGGGGTTTTATTCTTTTTTGCCTTCTTATTCTTGGAATTTTCTAAACAAGTGTTTTCTGGAGTGCTTGGGGCTCGTAATTCAGATTCTGGTGTCTGTGGTCCGACTCTGGTGTCCTTGACCAGCATTTCATTTGAGGCATGCTTTTGGGACTTAGCAACAGCGGCCAGTTCTTCAAAATCCACACCCATTTTTTCTTCCTCTCTTTGATCTGAAGCGCTGAGTTCCTTGGACGTGAACTCTTTCATGGATTCTAGGCAGACCCCTGCCTCCATTTCCTCAAGGGCATGAGTTGTGCTACCACCCTCTTTCCGAGCAGATTTTCCCTGCTTCATTTCCTGGCCACCCTTCATTTTTTGGCCCATCGTGATACCGTCCTGGAAGGAAATCCCCTTCCACTCCTTCTCAACCCCATAATCACGTCTTGCTTCCTCTTCCAACCCTCCTTTCAAGAGGTCCTCCTTGGTCAACTTGCTCTTCCTTCTTGTTTCCCTTTTCTGCGCCGTCGCTCTCTTTACCCCTCCAAGAGGGACTAGCATCAAGGCAAGCTCAGGAATCAGCTGGCTGTCTCCTAAAATCTGACTAGCCAAACTCTCTGGGGCAGAAGTCAAAGGAAGAGAAGGTGCCACTGACTGACTAGCCCCCATGAACATCTCCTGAGTTCCTTTCAAAGAACCAGCAGTAACATCCTCGGAGGTCCTGGGGCCCGTTCCTTCAGGCAGCGCTGCCTGCCTTTCATAATTGCACTCCACAGAATAGTTACCAAGGGCCAGTAATTCAGCTCTGGAGGTGCCATTGTGCAGCGACAGCTGTGGAGGGTAACCAGCATGGTCTTCTGAATCCTCTTGTCCAGACCCCTTTTTGCTTCTGGAGACAATGTTTTGAATGGCACTGGCCAGTTTCTTGCCAATTAAGCCTTTTACCACGGCCTCCTTTAAAGTCACTCGCTCTTTACTCTGAGCGTCAACAATTCCTCCACTCAAGAGCTGGTCAAGGGCAATAGCTTTTGCCATATCTTCATCTATCACCTCTCGCTCCAAAGCAGCTGCCAGAGACAGCCGCCGGCCCGTGGACGGTTCCAGAATCCCACCCGTCTCTGCTTGAGCCTGCAACAACCTCAAAGCAAGCACAAGATCTGCCTTTCCAAGTCTGACCGCCTGAGAACAATGAAGCACATCTCCTGTTCCTTCATCTTTGAGGTCTCGAAAGGGGACAACCTCCAAGTATCTCCGACCCGATTCAATGTCGATTTTGCTTTTCCTGACCAGTTCTAAATAGGGCACCAACCGACAGCTGTCTGGATAAATGATGGCGTGCTTCATCTCAGAGGACCTCATGGCTTTTCCCACCACTGCTTTGGGCATCACCTCTTCTTTCACTGCTTGAGCCAATGTGAGTTTCTCGTGAGAAACTGGGTCAAATATGCTGCCGGTCGATGCTTGTATGGCTTGAATTTTGCTGTGAAAATCTGAGCTGATCAAACCCAGGGCTATGGCTTGAGGTAAGGACATGAGTTCCTTCGTCTCTGGGTGGATGTAGGTATGAAAACATACGCTTTCGGCCTTTTTGAGATCTTCATAGAACACCTGGTCAATCAATCCATGTTCCATAGCATTGTCTACTGAAAGTCTCATGCCGGTTTTGTGATGAAGGATCCCTCCCTCAGCCACCTGTTTGGTTAGGAGATGGCAAGCTTTCTCCTTGGAGAGAAGACCCTTTTCGACTGCCTGGGTGATGGTCAACAGCTCCTTTGTTTTAGGCTCAATGATGCCACTTATTTCTGCTTGCAGAGCAACTAGCTTCTCTTTGGTTTCACGGTCCGTGTTTTTCCCCTTTGACGCTTTCTCCAACTTCTTCAGCTCTTCCTGAGTGGGCTGATGTACCAGGCCCAGCTTTGATGCCAACGTCACCGACAGTTTCTTTCCACGCTTGAAATCCACAATCCCTCCGGTGACCACTTGCCCTTCCAGGATCCGTGCCGCAGTTTCTTTGTCCAAGAGACCAGCTTCAGAGGCATCCTTGATGGAGTAGACAGTTTTGCTATGTGGGTCTACAACACCGCTAATTGCCGGGTCTGAGGCCAGCACTTTCTGCAGAAGCTTCTCATCCATTAACCCTTCACTAATGACTTCCTCGGTGGTCAACGAGTCACAGGTCACCATGTCAAAAAAGCCGCCAAACATTTCCAGCTCATCCATCAGTTTGATAGCTGTATGGCTTGGCACAACTCCACAAGCAATGGACTCATCCAGGAGCATCTTCCTCCCTGTTTGTTCATTAACTATGCCGCCACTGTGGAGTTGAGTCACCAAGATATTCAAATCACTGTCTTGGTCAACTTCCGTGAGCTGTTTTGGCAACCAAGGACTGCCACTGGGACGGAGGTGAACCAATCTTTCTTCTGCACCCACCTGCCTTTCATTAGGATGTTCACTCCTAGCATTCCTTTCAGGCTGATCCAGGAGCATTTCTACTGAGCCATTCTCCACTTTGTCGACATGTGATCGATCAACCATCTCAGAACCTTTATCTATTACCAAAAGAGTCACTTCTTTTTCATTCACATGCTGAGACTTCTCCATCTCCTCCAAAACGCCAACAGACAGACGGGTTTCTTTTCCAACAGAGCTTCCTCTGATTTCAAAGACTCCACCGTGGTCCTTCGAAGCCACCTTCTCCTCTTCTGCTACTTGCTTTGCCGATCTAACATCTTCTGGCAGGACTGCTGTGGCTTTGGATTCTATTTCCAACATTGAGTCAGTTACAGATTTCCACTCTGGCAGTTCCATGTCATTCCTGCTTTGGACCATCATCACTCCTGGCTCTTTCTGGGAATCATCCTCTTCAGCTCCAAAGTCTCCAACGGCAGCCTCTTCTGCTTTCTCTTTCTCCACAGTCATACTGCTTTCTGTGTTCCTCACTGGGGTGGACCTCGTTTCTATTTCCTCCTTTTTAGTTGCTTGACAACCCCCTGATGGCAGATTTCCTTCAAGTTGGTTCTTGGAAGCAGGTAAATTGCCTCCAAGCTCCTCCCGAGCCAAGTCACTAAAAACTGGTTCTCTTTCCATCACTGAAGTCTCTTTGCCCTCCACAGCATCCCAGGCCCGGGCCAGGTGTTGGCTCCCTTCTCCAGGGTGAACATCAGACTCATTCTCTTGTGGGGGCTCAAGGATTTCAGCGATTTGGGTCAACTCCCCATCGGCTAGGAGCAATCTTTGGCCACTCTGGATGTCGACGTAGCTGTGGCTCATCAAAAAGCACAGCAACTCATCTTCTGACCTTTTTACTGGAGACCCACTTCGCTCTGAGTGATCCAATGAGATCTCTGAAGCCAGGGTGCTTTTTTCAAGCACTCTGGGTGAATCTACTTGGGGCACATTTGGCATAATGTCTGGAAGGTGGGGGTGTGCTAGTTTTTCAGTGGCCCTTTGGCTCAGGAGACCACGATCCACAGCTCTCTCCCACGGCATGACTTCTCTGGTTTCTGGTACGTAGAGGGCTTGGACAGATTGGCGGCTGTTTAGAATTGTTTGGGACAGCTCAGGAGACAGGGCCCCTTGGTCCAGGGCCTCGGTCAGTGGGAGAATCTCCCCTGACTCAGGCCACAGAAGACCCCTGAGAGTCCCAAGATGTTCCAGGATCACCAATGCCATTTGGGGTGAGACCAAGTCTTTCCTCACTGCTTCATCCAGCGGTAGCTTCTCTCCTGTAACCACATCAATAATGCCACCTGTTTGCAGTTGTCGGGCAAGAAGGGTACAAGTCAGATCTTGGCAGATCAAATTACGTCTCACAGCTTCATTCACAGGCATTCGGTGGCCACTTTTAGGGTCTACGATGCCTCCGGCAGAGAGCTGAGCTTCCAGTAACCTTACGGTTGCTTGTTCCTCTACCAACCCTTTCAGAACAGCATGGAAGGGGCTGGGTTCCTGGCCTGATTTTAAGCTCCCCATTCTAGCAGGTAATGGGGCCACTGGAAGCAGCTTCAGTCCTGTTTCTTGATGAAGGACGCACTGCTGCAGCAAGTCATGCAAGCCGTTTTTCTTGGCCGAATGGGAATCAATCAAATCCTTGGATGAGCTTAGGCGAGATGCCAACTTGCCATGCAGATGGGTGGCAATCATGGCCCTCTGGAGAGCCTCTTCCAAGCCCATTCTCCCATGGCCGGAAGGGTCTACAAAGCCACCGGTGAGGAGCTGCACCTCTAAGATTTTCAGACCCAGGCATTCCCTTATGGCTCCCTCTTCCATCGCAGCCACAACAGGTGGGACCGGCCGGCCTTTCAAGTTGGCGCCCTCAGTCAGCTGCATGGCACTCTCCAGTTCTTGCAGAAGCTGGTAGATCCTGGCGTCTATGATGCCCCTTGCCAGGCCTTCTGCCAAAGAGAGCTTCCCATTCACCCCGGGGGCCATCAGGCCACCTGTAGCCACCTGGAGTTCCAACAGCTGAAGGCCTCGTTCTGGGTCCAAGAGACCTCTCTGCATGGCCTCAAAAACGTGGAAGACTTCCATCGTGCCCAGGTCTAGCACTCCCGCAGCAGCAGCAGCCTCCATTTCCTGCAGGAAGGGGGGGAGGGAAGAGGAAGAAGAAGAAAGAAAGAAAGAAAGAAAGGGCCAAAATGAAAACAACTAGGAGGGCAACAGTGTTCTCAAGGGCAGCACCCGGAGTCCAAGGATGTCTCAGTCCGTCTTTTAAAGGCATTGCAAAGACCAGGCTAGAGAGCAGAATTGCAAATGGGTAGAGAATTGAGGCCACCCCTCTGGGGTTTGGCTGGTTGACAATTTAGGACTTCACAGGATGTTTCCCATGACACTTTGGAGCTCCATCTAGCCAGCCAGATGTGGCATCACTGAGACATTTCGGGCACTCGCCCAGAGCAGCAAAAGCAGCAAAAGCAGCAAAAGCAGCAAAAGGTGCTTTGCAGCTGCGTTTGTTCCACATGAAGGCAAATGGGAGGAAAGAGAGAGGGGACGGACGGACGGACAGGCAGAGAGAGAGAGAGAGAGAGAGAGAGACAGACAGACAGACAGAAAAGGGACCAATAGCCATGCATTCACCATGATGCCCTTTGCCTTTTTATAGCTATCCCAAGGGGGCCGAGAGGGTTCAGAAGGCACCGAGCAACCACAACGCGGATCCAATACATGAAGCGCAGAGGGAAGGAGCATTAAGGTACATTTTGGCTTCCTTCAAAGACTGCACCTGCTTCCCAGGAGCACCAATGCTGGGCGTGCTTAGCTTTTAAGGCTCAGGATGTCCGAAAGGCAGAAATCTTGATAAGAACAAGCCCAGATGGGGAGAGTCTGGCATCGATTTTTTGGGCTGTGGATGCCCATGGAAACGCTGGAGCTGATTCTGCACATGGTCACTTTCCAGTGAATAAATTGGTAGGTTTTAGGAGCCAACCAGGACCTTGGGCTTCACTCCAAGCCAACAACCCTGCTGGCTGGGAATCCCAGGAGTCACAGTAAAAGGTGGCACAGTGCTTCAGTACCTCCAGTACCTCTGTGTCAAGCAAACAGAGTATTTCTGTTTGTGAATCTGCCTCTAGGAAAACACGGAAGGAGCCTTGCCCATTACGGCCACAGGTAAGGCACCCTCGAGACCAAGACTGAGAGGGTGAAGCTGCACCTTGTAGGCTGACAACCCTCCTTCCCATGGTCACCCAAATGTCCCAGGAAGGAACTGCTGTCTTTCTGCCAGAGGGAAGAAGCTCTTGTTTCTGTCCTGATGGTGCCCTGATCTGCATGGTTCTTGTCTTATGACCCAGCAGGGCAGGCAGCCAGACCTATTGGGAATGCCTTCAGAACCCTCTGGCACCACCACCGGGGCTCCCAACATGCATATCCAGTGACTGAAACCAGTCAGAAAGGTCACAGAAAGAGAAGAGGAAAAGGACAGGAGTCATAAAAGGCTGTTTACTTACCAGAGATTGTAGGGTTTGCCATGAGCAGTTAAAGACAGAGAGCCTTTACGGAGCAGCTCAGCCGTAGGGCACGCACACAGTGTAAAAGCTGGGGGTTAGCGTCCGGCATGCGACTGACTGTTTGTTTTGCACAAAAAAAGGTGGAAAGAACACACACCCCACACACGCACCTCTCAAATTGTCTGCCCACCCGCCCATCCACCCGCCCTCCCACCAGCCACCTCTTCCCTCATTCCCTTTGGTGGCCTTCAGGTGGTTAGTTATATATAAAAATGACAACAGAGAAGTGGAAAGCAAGGATGGCCGTTAATCGGGACAGTTACTCAACGTGAGACAGAAACCTAACAGGAACACATCATGCTCAGTGCCAAGAGTTTAGCCCTTCATGAAGGGCGAGGGTGCTGGGTGCAGTTTCCTCTCCTCCACACAACACTTGGACCTCTTTCAGCCACTTGGGCTGAGAGCCTTCTAGAAGGAAAATGTCCCAGAAGACAAACCCCAACCCACATCCCACCCAACCCAAGATGCTCAAGCAAGAATGAAGCACTTGGAGAAAACCAGCCAACACACTGTAAGAGAGATCTTCCTTGGCAAGTGGGGGGTTTGAACCATCCTTGGGGGGGGGGAATCAGCCCTCTTGGGACAGCTTCCATTAGAGCCATGCGGTCTTATTCAGACGGCAGCTGTTTTGCACATCAGGCGCCCCCCTCCCAGAAGCAGGCAGCATTGAAATCTGCCAGCTGAGACACATTTCTCCTCTCCTGAGTTGGATGGGACCTCTACCTTTGTAAAGCTGGAGGTAGGGAGGCCACTATTTATGGGGGTCTCCGGTGGCAGATGGATAGCTTTGCTACAGCACCGCCTGGACGCTCCAGCAGCCAAAGTACCCAGAGTGCAAGACTGCCACTTAGAAATGGGCCTCCTTTTGCTCTGGGGTGCGCCCCCATTAAAAAAAAAACCCATCTGGCTATGGCATCTGCCCTGGCTGAGTGGGTTCCCACGTGCTTCGAACTCCAGGAGCTAGCAAGCATTAAAACACCACTTCACATAGAAATACATGTGGCATGAGACACATAAAGAGCACATTTACATACACATGATATACAAGGATGACCAAGTAGGACTCCAGAACAGGGACAAACCAGGAAGAGAAGGCGGGTGCGTGTTTTGAGATGTTGGTCAAGTGCACGAGCAAAGATGGCTTAAAGAGTTGCTCAAAGGGGCGCAGGAGAAGAGGCTGGCAAGGTGGACGTTTCAGTCCCCGGAGAGACTTTTGGGTGGTGGTAGAGCTTTTGAAGATGGTGGGACATTGGGGAAGGGAGGGAGGATGAGAAACGCACTTCCCTCTTACTTATCTCTGGTTGGAACCACAAACTAAATATCCCCTGTGTTTCCCTTGCTGGATGTTCTACTCCTTCTCCACCATCTACCCCTCTCTGTGGCTCTCATGCCACGGTTCCTGTAGTTCCACTCTGCTGTCCCTCTGCCGCCCTAATCTTCACCTTCCTTGCCTGTCCTTCACTTCGGGAAGCCACGTTCAATACCACTGCTTCTGCGCTGGTGCCCCAAGGCTGGGCGGAGGTCAACTCAGAGCAACCCCATGGAAGGCAGCCTTGGAAACGTCCAAGCTCCCGTGGTGGATGAAGGAGCCTCCAGGACATGGAGAAGCAAGAGGAGCCTCCTGGGACTGGGACGGGCTCCTCAGAGCCCAGAGAGATCACCTTCAGGAGACTGCGGGTGCAAGGAATCCTCAAACACTGCAGGGCATTCCCCCACACCACCGATGGTGGGATGACCATGGACTAACCCTCGCCTATTAACACTCCAGTTCTCTGCTGGCCTGGACATCAGCCTAGAAGATACCTTTCCTGAACGCAAGAGAATGGGGCAACCGTTGGCTGGGATCTGCACAGGAGGCGGCGAGTATCCAAGCACAGGTGGTCTCTCCTGCACCTGGGAAAAGAGCACAGCACCCAGAGGAGCTCCCGAGGTGGAGCGAGCAGGGCTACCTGGTGAGCCGTCTCCTGGGCCATTTGGCTTTGCAGTTGCTGGAGCTGTTCTGCCAACTCAGCGCAGAGCTGGTCGTAGGTCTCCCGCAAGGTGCTCAGCTGTGATGAGATCTGCTCCTTCTCCGGACCCGAGAGCCTGCCGGTGGGGAAGCAAGAAGCCAACATTAACGGCGGCGATGGCCCCACAACAACCTCTCAGAAGCTGCTCCTGGGGCCAGACCAAAGCAGGGCTGTCCAGAAGTGGCTGGGCTGGCAACTCCCAGCTGCCCCAGCTGGCAGCACTGACCACTCGGAGCAGCGCCAGGGACTTGATCCTTAAAAGAGCGAGGGAGGCATGCTTTGGCCACTCTTGTCCTCAACAGAAAGATGTGCCTACCAAGGGATGCACCAGCCCTAACTTTCTTAACCCTTGGTGGGAGCAGCTCCTCAACATCTCCAGCACTGGAGCTGGGCTAATGGTTGAACTCTCGGTATTTTCGTCAGACACTCTTTTGGTTTTACAGTGCTCTTTACCACCTTTGGATCTGAACCAGAGAGCAACTCAAAGAGAAGGAAGGGGGTGGGGTGGGGATTAAAACCAGGAGGGCTAGAACCCTAAAATCTCTTAGTCCAGCAGGGGTTTAAGAGCCTTTTGCTCAGCCAAACAGCCACACTCTTCCCAAGGCATTCTGCTCCCACAACTACACACACACACCAGCCCTGTCACTCACTTGGGGCTGTGCTTAGCCAGGAAGATATGGGCTGCCTTGATGGCTTCGGAGACCTGCTCCTTCTTGGCCGCCAATTCCTCATTCAGGACCTGGCAAGAAGAAAGGAAGCACAACGTTCACAGGAGCCAGGAGGAACGTGGAGGCCCCGGAAACCTCAGCCAGGCAAGAGGCCTGAGGAAGACTGAGCGGCGGGTGCAGAAAAGCCCAGCCAGCAAAAACAATCTGGGTGACATCCTGTCCCAAAAGACGTAAGTGGAAAGGAGATGGGGGAAACCCTCGGCCACCTCCCTCTCGCTGGCCCGGACGCACCTGCTGTTCGGAGATGGACTTTCCAATCTCTCCTAGGGCTTTGGTCTTTGGTGGGACGCTTTTGAATTGTGTGCTCTGCTTAAAATTCGTCACCCAGCCCAGAAGCTCCTTCACCTTCTCCACATGCTCCTGCTTCTCTTCCTCCACCATTTTCTGCAAACGACAGTAACGAAGCCACATGGAACGCTGGCTGTATTACTACATGGAGGAGTCCTTCTTCCCAATGCAATGGACGTCCTTCTTGCAGCTTCCAGAAAGGTAAGAATGGCCCACCGGCTGTCCACCTCCTAAGCCCTGCCAGATCTCTGCAGAGCTGTAGTGATGCTCCTGAATGTTCACAAACATTTTAACCCATAGTAGAGGTGTCCAAAAGGGAAGGCGAACCATGCGGATTTTGAGACAGCAACAAGCATCAGTGTGTTCTCAAAGGGTTTCACAGCTGGGATCTGATGGCGGTTGTGGGTTTTTCAGGTTGTTTGGCCCAAACATGGCCAAACGGCCCGGGGGGGAAACCACAACCACCATCAAATGCTTACACTGTTTATATATGATGCAAGCTTAAGTGGTGAGTACCATCACATGGAAAAAGCAAAGTATGACAAATGGGCAGCTTGTCCAAGCAACTGGGGATCTCAAGATGGGACTCAGGCTTGGCCTCGCCATAAATTGCCTCTAAAGGATACCAGTCACAAGAGATTGTAACAAAGAACAGTACCCTACAGCCGTGGTCCTCAGCCTTGGGTCCCCAGTTGTCCTTGGACAACAACTCCCAGAAATCTTGGTAAGCGCACATGGTGGTGGAGGCTTCTGGGAGTTTTAGTCCAAGAACATCTGGAAACCCATGGCTGGGAAACCTGTCGTAAAGGAAGGAGGAGGAAAGCAGACATCCTTTCCCACCATGCAGACCTCCGGAACTCTTCTAAGAATTTGTGCCCCTGGGTGAGTGTTAAAGGGTCCCTCTCTCTTTGTGACCAAACAAAAGCTAGTGGAGTGGGATACCTCGACTTCAGAGAAGGTGCACACTCCCAGGGTCCCTGGGGTCAAGTGAGAACAGATGTGTGTCACCAGCAAAAAGCCTATGGCACTGTCATCCGTCACTGCGCCTCTTGTGCCTCTGAAGGTCCTGCTGTCTCCGACAGGAGCAGATGCTGAATTCCAAGGTCGCAAAAGGCAAATCCCTCCGGCTGAGACAGGCAGACAGGCACGAGACCACGCATGAGGCAGACCCAACAGGACAGTCTTTGTGACCTTCAGCCTTACCTCCTCCTCTTCCAGGCGTCTCAGGGCGTCGCTGATGTACTTCACATGCTGCGTGGTCAGCGTCACCAGGGCCGTGTAGCGCGTCCGTAAATCCATGAACTAGAAGGAGCAGGGCGAGAGGAAAATAAAAGGGGTGTGAGGACCAGACCTGTCAGAGCTGCAACGAGCAACGCACTGGGTGCATTCTGAATGGAGCATCTTTCCTGCTGGGAAGGTACACAGGGCGGAGGGCAGTGACACAGACCCAGCAAGAAGGGAAGGGCTGCTCTTTGCTGGAAAGCAACCGAGGAAGAGGGACGGATCTTGCCATCAAGTCCATTCTGTGATTCTAGGTCCTTGGCTAAATATTCCCTCCCTTGCCTTATTATGGTTGTTGGCTTGGGTTTCAGTTAAACTGGCTTGACCCTGGCTTTACGCGCTTACCCTACTCTGTTTAGCCTGTGGGCTCCTGAGGGCTCAGCACCTTACATAAGAACATAAGAAGAGCCATGCTGGATCAGGCCAACGGCCCATCTAGTCTAGTTTCCTGTATCTCACAGTGGCCCCACCAGATGTGTCTGGGAGCGCATGAGACTAGATATCTGTCTCCTGATACCACTCCTCTGCACTTGGCCCTTGAAGTACCCTGGTTTTAAGCCTGGAGATTACACATCTCCATCATGGTTTGTAACCCGTGATGGACTTGTTCTCCAGGAATCTGTTCAATCCCCTTTTGAAGGCATCCAGGCCAGATGCCATCACCACCTCCTGTGGCAGGGAGTTCCATGACTAACAACGTGCTGGGTGAAAAAATATTTTCTTTTGTCTGCTCTTACTCTCCCAGCCCTCAATTTGAGTGTATGTCCCCTAGTTCCGGTATTTTGTGAGAGGGAGAAGAGCTTCCCTCTATCCACTTTACTCATGCCCTGCATTATTTTGTACGTCTCAATCATATCCCCCCTCAGGCGCCTTTTTTCCAGACTAA
This sequence comes from Phrynocephalus versicolor, assembly GCA_023846285.1. Taxonomy (NCBI): domain Eukaryota; kingdom Metazoa; phylum Chordata; class Lepidosauria; order Squamata; family Agamidae; genus Phrynocephalus; species Phrynocephalus versicolor. The sequence goes on along the minus strand of JAHTLZ010000008.1, from coordinate 22,181,891 downwards.
AGAGCCCCAAATGTTTTAGCCTTTCCTCATAAGGGAGGTGCCCCAGCCCAGTAATCATTTTCGTCGCTCTCTTCTGCACCTTTTCCAGTTCCACTATGTCTTTCTTGAGATGCAGTGACCAGAATTGTACACAATACTCCAGGTGCGGCCTGACTGTCGTTTTGTATAATAACCTTCTGCACAGGATCAAGAGGAGGCAAAATTGTGGTGCTTTGCAGAAGGTGTGCCTTGTCCATTTGCTCAGGAACTGAGCAGCTCTTCCCTTTCCCAGTCCCAGGGTGAAAATGCATTTTTAAAAGATGCAAAGGGCCTCACCTCCTGCGTGATCATGTCGGAGGAGGAGAACACCCGGCGGTGCTTGACTGGAGACTTCTGCTGGGATTCTACAAAGGCACGGTATGTCATCAGCTGCAGCTCGTAGTCCTGGGAAAAAAAGTCCACCAGGATGGCAAAAAAATGGAATCTGCACAGAGATTCTGCACTTAGCTGTGATGCTCAGCAGCAGCGTCTTCTTCTGAAGCAAACAGTGGGTGCCTTTTTAAAAGCATGTTCAATTCTACTGCCAATGAGAAACCATGGTTTTCAACCGTATTGTGCTCTGATTCAGCCACCTAATGCCAACATTGTTCATAAATGCTCCACATGCATGGCAGGGGGTTGGACTAGATGGCCCTTGAGGTCTCTTCCAACTCTATGATTCTATGATTCTACGTATGCAGAAGCAATGCACAATTCCCACAGGGGATCAGAACAGGATCGACCCTAAGGTGCCCTAATCCTTTCCCACCTAGATCTGATCCTCTGCCTGTCTAGCCAAGATTTCCAGCTGTGCTGGTCTTGTCCAAAGCCATTGCTCATGTATTAAGAGTTGCAGGAACATTGTGTTACCTTGACAGCAGCTGAATACTGCTGGGACAATTTCTGACATTGGTCCAGTTTTGCTTGATTGGCTTCTATTTCAGCAAACAGTGCCTGGAATTGAAAATTAAAAGCATTGTCAGAATCTGGGTTGCAAAGAAGTTCACCTTCTTCTCTCTTAACTTTGTACACGTGGGTGGGGGTGGGGGTGGGGGTGGGCGGGAGGGGGTGTTAATCCCATGCCTATGCAACCTGAGAAACAATCTTGGTACCTGCCCAGCGGAGAAACCCTCAAATGTGCTGTTTCCATTTTTTATGAACTTTTTCATTAACACTTAGCCATTTCAAACTCAAGTCTTCAAAATGGCTGTTTGGAGACCATTTTATCTGTCATTTAAAAAAGCCTAGGATGGCGCATAGGATTGGAAAAGGCTTCCACATGACTCTCTGTGCATGTGGAACTCTGGCACACATCCTGCTCCTCCTAGTAGGGCTCAGTCAAAGCATAACAGGATGGCATGCCCCCTCCCCCTCCCCCTCCCCCCCGAGCCCTCCAGATTCGTTCTGGCCCCGCCAGGCTCACCATCTGTTGCCTGAGCTGCTCCGAGAGCACTTGGCTCTCCTCGGCTTGCCCGGGTTTCATTTGTTCCTGCTGGGCCATGGCCACCTTGATCCACTGGACGAGTGCCCCGTGGCAGTTCCGGTAATCATTCAGGACCTCCTCAATGCCCTCCAGCTCCGATTGGCTGAAAGGCGTGAAGAAGAAGAAGGAGGAGGAGGAGAAGGAGGAGGAGGAGGAGGAGAGGAGAGGAGACCAGACAAACAATGAATACCAAGCAAAAGCCTTGACATTAAGAGGAACTTTTACTTCAGTTTTGCGGGGGGCGGGGCTTGGAAAACTTAAAACAATGAGAGATCCCTGGCATAAGGAACAATTGGCCCGGTATGGTGCGGTGGACAGAGATTTTGGTTCAAAGATGTGGGTTCCAGCCTCTGCTTAGCCAGACATGCTCTCTCTCTCTCTCTCTCTCTCTCTCTCTCTCTCTCTGTGTGTGTGTGTGTGTGTGTGTGTGTGTGTCTCACACCAAGTATCCCTCCAAAACCCTAACAGGGTTGCCTCTTTGGAAGCCACCCGAGAGCAGCCTATAACAATCCTGTGCCAGACAGGGAGAACATCCAAAACCAATTCTCAAGAAGAGTCCTCATGGAAGAGTCCCTGGTGAGCTGGGTGCTGCTGCTCGACCTTCCCCAGCCTCTGGCTGACCCAAAAAGAAAGCAGCCATCCGGCGGGGCAGCTGCATAGACACTCACCGCGTCTCGATCTGCAGGCTGACCCTCTGCCAGCGGTCCCAGAGCTGCGTGCCTTTCTCCTGGTAGCGCTCCAGGTCGGGACTGCGCTCCTGCTTCAGATGGTACAGCTGCTCGGCCACGCCCTTGGCCCTTGCCAGATCCTCCTCCAAGGTGGAGAACACGGCATTCTTCTCACTCACTTCACTCACCCATTGCTGTGTTGTTTAACAAAAAGGGACACAAAGAGAGACAGACAGAGAGAGAGATTAGAACTGGCTGGACCCACAAACAAGCTAGCAACGTACGTCCGGACACCTGCAAATCAAGCTGTCTGCTCTTCCTTGGTGTGTTTGTTGGTTTGTTTTAAAATTACTTTCTTTAGCATTTGGGGCAGCCTTTCATCCCAGGACAGATGGCTGTAATTAAAAGGGGCGAATCATCATTGCAATCCACACAAAGGACAAGTCGATAAAACACAGAGGGGCAGTACACCCTTTCCAAACAACTGGGAAGCTTCCAAGTGTCGCAAGGGAGGTGAGAGGCTGCTCACCTGGGGGAGAAGTTGACAAGAGCCACCCAGCCCACTTTCTATATGATTGATTCAAGTGCATCACCCAAAAGTCCCAGACTCCAATTGCCTACATTGGAGATGTTTTGCCTGCGACACACCTGCAGGTTTGCCCCCCTCCATGTGGAAATCTGGCTGAGGAGCCAACGGCAGCTCTATGGAGGGCTACCCACCTGCAAGGTGGCCCGGTGACTCCGGATCACGGCCAGGTCAGCCGGCACAGCCTCCTCCTGGCTCAGCTTCACCTCATATCCCTTGACCAAGGACTCAGCCCCTTGCGTGTTCCGAATGATCACATCCACCTTCTTCAGCCTAGCGAGGAAACAAAAGGGAGGACACTCACTCCCTGGTGCCACAACGGCTGTGCTTTGTCCCTGCTTCAGAGAGGAAGCCTTGGCTGCCGCAGGAGGGAGAGTAAAGCGTTCCACAACAGGCGATGGCAGAAGGAAGCAGAGGCCTCGGGGGGGGGGCAAGAAGCCAACATCCCAGGGGGCCTTCCTTGTTGTGGCCCCTCTGGTGCTATGGAGGACCCGGTCTCATCCCCAGGGTCAAAGCATCTGCCAGCCGGTGGTTACCCCCCTTGCTTTGCTTCAGGCAGCAAAACGAGGCCGGCCTCCCGGGGGGGGGGTCCTGATAAAAGCACCCTCTGAATTCCACACACGTTTTGGGACCGAGGCGTTGCTAAAAGGGCAAATAAAGTCTTAGGGTTTTTAGGCTCCAGATCAACATTGGTCAGGTGCTTTCTCTACTAACCTATTTGTACAAAAAGTTGCTCATCTTTGTTGGCCTCAAGAAGGCCATTGTTGCTTTGAAATCTCATCTTCATTGTCTGTCACTGCACTCCCCCTCACTCCCAACACACACACATGCACAAGCACACACACACACACACACACACACCACACACACCTATATGCATATGCATACACGCACGCACGCATGCACACCAGAATGTACACATGCAGATAAACCTCTGGCTAGATTCTGAGGCCGCAAGCCTCAAAATATCCCACTGCGACATGCCTGCTCATTGACAAGAGGCCGTGCATCTCTTTGCTTCCAGCTTGGCTTTGTTGTGTGTTACACCTGGTGGTGTAGAAGTTGGCAAGCTGCTAGAGAGATACTAAGGGTGGCTTCTAAAATGGGCACAAAGCAGCAGCATCACCCATTTCCCCTGGGAACACTGCAAAAATGTTTGTGGATTCCCTCCCACTCCATCAACCAGGGAAATCATGGCTCATCCTCCTACGCCATGCTCTCTGCATTTTGGAAAAAGGACCTAACAAGCTGAGCAGCTGACAATGCCACAAAAGATGCTGGCCGGAGTTCCTAGGACCCCACCTGAGACCCAGGAAAGCATCCCCCATTCCGTGCCCAAAATGGCACATCGGAAGGACCCATGATCTGACCCAGGTGGAAGCTAGCTTCCCCGGTCAGATCCTCCTTATGCACCTGGTCTGTGTCTCTCCCTCTCTGGGATTGGGACCGAGAAATACTCACTTGTCCAGGTAGACAGAGGACAGCCCGTAGACGTGGTGCATCTTTTCCACCAGCAGGTTGAGCTCAGAGTGAAGGTGTGGGGTGCTGGACCCTGTCGGGGATTTGTGCAGGAAGATATTGCATCTCTCCAAAAGGTGTTCCATGTCAGCCTTGAGGCTCTGCAAATCCTCCTTCAGCCGCTAGAAGGACAACAGGTATGATTAGGGAGCACGAACAAAGAGGTGGAGAGATATGTTCTCAGGGTTATCTCTCAAGAAGAATGATCTGGAAGGAATGAGGCAGGCTGGGGACCACTGTGCCCAAAGCCAGCGTGGGTACCATTTGGAAGAGACAACAGGAGCCGTGGTTTGCCATTTCGTGGGAATCATGTTGGATTTACACAGTGACAGGTTGGTGGATTTATCACCCGATTGGTTTATATACCACTTCATCTGGTGAGCAAAATCAGTGGTGGTACCCCCAAATTCCCAGCAAACTTTCTCTCTCTCCACCAACCCCCATTCCCAAGTTGTAGAAGAGCAGATGTGGCATTTGCAGCTTTAAAGATAGGGTGCCAAACTCAGTAACTGGTCTCAAAGGAAGTAAACCAATTGAAACGACAGGACTTACATAAGTGTCAGCTTAGTAAATCCTTTGCTAACAACCAGCTCTTGTTGCCTGCATTCAGTATCTCACTATTTATGGTAGAATTATGATTTGTTTAGATTTAAATGTTGCAAGTCACCCTGAATGTTACATGAAGGACAGATAAGATGTAACAACCTGACAGCCAATAGTTACTGAATTTTGAGCGACCCGCATGTAAGGCTGCATGGGTGTGTGACTGTTAGTTGTTTCTGTTGTGTTTGCGGTTGTTTTGCAGAGGCAAATTCTGCCCAGGCGTGGCACTGCCACAGAAGCAGCCTCAGGGAGAAGCCTTAAGAACATAAGAACACAAGAAGAGCCCTGCTGGATCAGGCCAATGGCCCATCTAGTCCAGCTTCCTGTATCTCTCAGTGGCCCCACCAGATGCGTCTGGGAGCGCATGAGACTAGATCTCTGTCTCCTGATACCACTCACCTACATCTGGCCCTTGAAGGACCCCAGTTTTAAGCCTGGCGATGACACATCTCCCTCATGGTTTGTCACCTGGGATGGACTTTTCCTCCAGGAATCTGTCCAGGCCCCTTTGGAAGGCATCCAGGCCAGTTGCCAGAATCACCACCTCCTGTGGCTCAGGTGGACTTTCACCTCTCTTGCGGCAGGGCAGAATGGGGGGGGGGTCTTGGGCTGCCTCCCTGGGGGGCCACCCTCCTCCTCCTCCCCCCACCCCTCCCACCCCTCCTTCTCCCGCAGAGGCGCCCACCTCCTGCTCAGCCATCCGGAAAGTGTTTTCTTGCAAGGCATCCCCGTCCGTTCTGGTGCTGCTGGGGGTCCGGATGGTGCCCACCAAGCGCTGCTCGCATTCCTCCAGGTGAAGGCGGAGGTTCTTCAGCTCAGAGAGGTGGGTCCGAGAGGCCGTCTCGTCTTTGTCCTCTAGGGGCGCACACACACACACACACACACACACACACACAGCAGGAGAGCTGGCACCGACCTCCTGGCTGGGGTCCGAAAGTTGCCGGCCACTTGGGAAGCCTGAGGCTGGTCTCAGTCTCAGGCTTCAGATCTCAGCCCCAACTCCTGCGGTCATGAAGGGCGAGAAAAGGCAGCAGCTCTCCCTGAGCCTAAGAACTGAGGAGGCAAGGGGTGCAAAACCTGCAAAAATCCCCCGGTCACGCTGATGGGAGATTCTGGGGGTCCAAAACAGCCCTTAAAACCCCGGAGAAGCACCACTGGTCTCAACCTAAAGCAAATCCTTCTGCAAGACAATTTTAGATGGCAGATCTAGCTCAGAACACACATGGCTCGTTTCCTAGGAATTGCATGGAAGATTGCAAGAGACAACACTATCAGGTAACTCAGCACCACTGGAAAGAAAACCCTCCCCATCCATGTTATCTCCACCTCTCCGTCCCAGGAGCCACTTCTCTCAGCCTGCTCCAACTGTCTGAACAACTGCAGAACCATGGGTGGTGGTGGTGGTGTGACCACTGACCATGGCCTGTGGAATCAAAGCTGCTCCAGAGGACCAAGCGCTCACATTTGGAAAAATAAGGCAATCCCCCATCTTGGGGGCTGGGGGGTGTCATAAGGAGAAAGTCATGACCAATTACTTTATTCAGAAAAAGTGATATGGGCCAAATCTTTGATGAAATGTGAAAATCCTCCACCATCTCTCAGTCTTACACAAGACACAGCCAAACAGGGGCAGATGAAACTGTGTGGAGGGCCAGGTGAGCAGACCAGCTGTTGGCCATCTGTGATGCGTGCATTGCTATCTTACCCTCCACCTAGTCCCTTCCCCATCCCCAAAGCTTGACTCAGGTTTCCCCTTGCTTACCGTTTTCCATGGACTGCATAAGGCGCTGGAAATGCTCCTTGCAGGCGTCCACCTCCTCCTCCAGGTGCAGCCGGTCAGCATTGGAGAAGACCTCTGAGTCCTGGCTGTCCTCCAGGAAGTCCTGGTAATGCACCTCCAGGTTCCTCATGGACTGGTGGCACTCCCCAGGGGCCAAGGACCTCAGCTACGGGAGGGAGGCATCCCTGCTCAGACCCGGCAGGCTCCAGGCAAAGGTCGGGCTTCCCTTCCCACTCTCAGCCTGCCTGGCTCCAGCTTCCAATCTGGCTTCCCTGCTCAACCAGGGGTTCCCCTCTAACTGTCCTGGGTTGGCTGTGTGCTCTTTTCAAGAAAGCAGGAGTGTCAACCAAGTGCTGCCCCCTTTGGGGATTTCTTTCTTTTTGCAAACGTACCTTCTCTATATTCCAGCTTTGCACCAGAGATATATCCTTCCTCAAGTACTTCCAGGAGACCAGGCTCTTCATGTTGACATGGAGCTGATGCCACAGGGCCATCACCTTCTGGTACAGCTGCTCCACCCTGCAGCCAAAAGACAGAGGCCAAGGTGCTTGGGTCTCCTTGGATCCCCTTCCAAGGGCAGAGCATCCACTTTGCAAACACTGATCTTCTAACTAGGACACTTGAGTTCCGGAGGATGCATGAGCTGAAGGAGGGATGCTCAAGGATTTTGTTCAGACCTCACTTCTCAGGAAGTCTGCTTCATTTGCACTGCCCAGCCTGAGATATACACTTATTTATTATATTTATTTACTTAAAATATTTCTGCCCCACCTTTCTTCTTAAAAGAAGCGCATCTGGCTTACACCATTAAAGGGCAATATATGCATCAACATGCAATCACCTTATGAGTGATGGGTTTCTCTGAATTTCACACTACATTTCCCTGTCTAAAAAAAATATGCACCATGCTGTTGAAGCTGAAATAAAATAGAATGCACACAAATGAGTGCAAGGGAGTCCCAGTCATGATCAGAGAGGGGAACCACTTTATATTCTTCTGACATGACTGAAGGCTGCTACTTACACACGTGCACACACACACACACGACATCTTCAAAGAGGTAAGCGGGGGGGGGGGACCCACAGAAGGCAGACATTATGCAAACCTCCGTAGAGAGGAGAAACCGCTCCAAAGTTCCACCCTTTTAAAAGATCCCCTGCCTCCTCTAGAGCCAAACGAGGACTCGTTACACAAGGAGCAAGCAGCTGGGTGCTTGGACAGGAAAAGGCTGTCCTTCACCCGTCCAAACTTGTGATTCTTGAGCAAAAAGGACAAAGGAACCTTTAAGGGTGGGTGAGAGGACCCAGATCTTGGGATCCTGTAGATTTAGCTGAAGTACTCTGACATCCACCACATGGACATGTATTAACACACATAGCCCAGTTCAGACCTCTCACAGCCCCAAATTGTTTGCAGCAAACCTGCCAAGAGCGACCTCCAGGGAGCTGCCCCCAACCCACAGAAAACAGGCATGGTGGTGTTGCTAGGGGCAACCTACCTGTTGGCCACATCCAGGGCCTCTTTGTTGGGAGGGGGCACCAAGAAGCAAACAGAGGGCACCATGGCCTCGTTGCCGGTGGGGCTGATGACTTTCCACTTGGTCCTCTGAGAGTTGTCCTCCAGCACGCACTCCTCGTTCCGGCAGATGGTGATCTGTAGGGGCCGTCAAAGGGGTGCTGTAGCCTAGCCGTTGGCCAAATGGTCCCATCCCTCCTCTTTCCCTGCAGCTGCCAAGGCACAATCCAGGCCAGGGGCTCCAGCTGTTCCCAGCCAGCTGTCCCCATCCGCCCAAGCCAACATGGCTCAAGAGGAACCACCTGGCACATTTCGATGCCAAAACATCTGGAAAGCCCTGCCCGAGACAGACCAACCGGGTCCGATCTGGAGCAACTCTGGAGCCGTCAACTTTGCACTGAACAAAGGCAAAAAGTCCTGCCAGACTCCACCTTTAGACCTCATGGTTGCTGCAGTAAACCAGCCGGTGGCCTCACATGCAGGCAATGATGGATGGCCATTGGCTCCCAGCCCTGGGCCTCCCAGTGTTCTTGGACTACAACTCCCAGAAATCCTGGCCAGCACAACAAGTGGCCAAAGCTTCTGGGAGTTGTAGTCCAAGAATATCTGGGGACCCAAAGTTGGGAACCACTGTTCTAAGGCATATGAGCATACAAGCAGGGAGTCGATTGTGCCTCAGAGGGCAGGATACTTCCATGGGGGGGGGGGAGCACTATGGGGGTATTCCAACCCTATTTGCTTTTCAAGTGAGGTACAACCCCCCCACTGAAAGCTATCCACTTGGTCAGTCCTGGACTTGGCATCTGGAAGGGTTCTGACATCCCAAAGGCACGTCCCTCGAGACAAAATTCTTCGCACAGCAGATCTACGTCATCGGCAAAACCTCCATGAGGTTTCAGGTCACCTCACCTCAATTTGGCGATAGTCACAGATGGCCCTCACGGAGATGGAGCTCTTCAAAGTGTGGTCAGGGTTTCGTGGCTTTAGCTGGACAATGCTTTTGGACCGGCCCACTAAACTGGCCACTGAACTCTTGGACTGGATCAGCTGCTCCTTTTCATCCTGTGCAACATTTTAAAAAACAAGACAAAAGAAAAACAAAGGAGAGTTGGATCCGGGGCAGGAAGAGAGAAGGACACCCCCTCCCCCCCCCCCCCAAAAAAAAGCATAACCCACATCATCCACTGCAGCACAAGTATTTTTGTCAAAGAAAGTTTGGGAGGGCTCTATACAGGTCGGTTGTGTGTCAGCCTGGGCATGTGTGCATCAGGCAAGGTTGTATGCAACTTTTGCAACTGCAGGCCAGAGGGAGGAGCTCAAACCTCTCTGTTCCCAGGCCCACCCAGGAAATGGCACACACCATTAATAGGTCGCTACCACACCTAAAATTCAAAATTCTCTGCGCAACAGCCACCACGAGTGCAACAAGACCCAACCCTACTCCATGTCATCAGAAAGAAAAATGCCCAGGTTTTGCAAAAGGAGGGAGTAAAAGCAACATCAGAACTGGGCGGAAATAAAAGTTTTTAGGGAAGCAATCAAGTTACACAATCACTTTAAAACCTTGCCAGAGAAAAGGTGGTGCAAATTTCAAATTGATCAAGAAAGAAAGAAAGAAAGAAAGAAAGAAAGAAAGAAAGAAAGAAAGAAAGAAAGAAAGAAAGAAAGAAAGAAAGAAAGAAAGAAAGAAAGAAAGAAAAGCTTAAAATCAAGCTACCTGTGCCTGTCCCAGGGGAGCATGATTGGAAGAAATACAACTTTAACTCACTCATTATGATCAAGGAAACATCTCTCACACACAGGGGTCTAGGGTTTCATCTTAGACAGACTGTGGAAAAGCTGTGCAGGCGCTCACAACACACAGGAGAGCAAGAGGACACGGAGGGCAATTCCAGGGTTTCTCTGACTGAAATTTAGCAAGGTAAGGGATGTCCTGCACGGAGGCATCCCCTTGAGTCCCTGGCATAAATCTTTGTTTGTGGCTGCAAAGTTAAGAGCCAGATGAGCAGGGCTGCTTTGCCCTGGCCTATCCTCACATCCTCATCACCACTGGCCCATCCCCCAACAGGGAGGGCACCTCCTTCCTCCTTCCTCTCCTCCAGAGAGCTGAGCGTCCCTGACACGGACCTAACAAGACTCCTGGGCAGCGTCCAAACCAAACTTCCAGGCTGCTCACCCACAAAGTTCTTCTCCTTCCCGAACTTCCATTCCCCATTTCTCTTATGCCATGACGGTTCTGCTCCAATCAGGGGCTGTGCAATCTCCTTCGCTTTGGAAGGTCTCCATCCAGAGGCCAAAGGCCTTCAGGCAACTGATGATCGCCCAAACGTGAGGAGCCCCCTGCAAAAGAGCTCCTGCAGAGGGCGCTCTCTACCCTGCCTCCTCAATATCCAGGGCTGCCTACTTACCGTGCGGGTCAACATGGGGAGAATCCGAGGATTACCCTGGGATGCAGGCAAGGTACGGAGAACCTCTCGTGCCATGGCAACAGAGGAAACAGACAACCTTGCCTTGTGTGTCTTGTGTGTCTCCCCATCACCCTTTACGTGCATCCATTGCATTGTATCTCCCGGCACGCAGGCCTGACCTTCATCCTCCACCTGGGACCCTCTTCCTTCCTGCTGACTTATAATGCTTTCTAAGCAATGGGAATGCTGCATTTCTAGCCGTTCTTCCAATCCTCCACCCATTGCTCAAATATCCCTCTTTCCTGAGACCTTCTGGCAGCGGTCAGATAAACCTTGACGTGGGCTCCCTGGCTCTTGGCGTCACCCCCTTCCTTCTCTTCAAAGCCAGCAGCAGCAGCAGCAGCAACCCCATCTGCATGCTCCTTCACTGGGTGTGGAATTAGAGCTGGCAAGTCCGAGGGTCTCCAGGCCCCAAAGAGCTTCCATTTCCTACACCACGTCTTGCTTGAGGTAAGTCCGTGTTGTTCCACAGCAGCACCACTCCATGGGGAAGCACATGCAGGCTGAGCCCCACGGCTGCCAGCGAGCAGAAAACATGGGGCTAGGCAGAATCCGTGGGTTGAGCCACTGCCAAATGGGAGGCGTGGCAGCCCAGTGAGAGAAAGAGCACATGCTTCCGAAGCAAGACCCTGCCTTCAAAACCCACAGTCAGAAGAGCCGGCAGCGATGCCCCTTTGCTAGGCATCCAGAAGACACACCCGCAGTTGTAACGGGCCACACAACAGTGGGGGGGGTGTCGGCAGGAGACATCACCATCAAGCAGGCAGAGGAGGAGGAACCAGGTGAGCAGAGGGGGAGGGAAAAGGCATGCTGGACTGCGGGGTGTACGCTTTGGCAAGAGGTGGAACCGACGACACACAAGGCTAGCTAAACAGGGCAGAGCCAGGGGGGCTGAGAGAGGGAAACAAGGATGATTTGAGTGGTTGGGGGGGGCGCATGCTCAGAGCAGGGAGCAATCCTAGAGTTTCTCTCGCAAGGACACAGCGGGGAAAGAAATGCTCCAGAGAGGAACGGACCCCAAAGACACGTACAGGTGAGGCTGGAGGCCAGGCTGACAAAGGCTCCAGGGACCTCTGGCCGCTTGGGGGGGGGGGGCTTCCTTGCTGGACAGGTGGCCTCGACCTGACCTCGAGAGGCACCCCAGGAGTACCCACCATGGAATCCTGGAGCAGATCCTCCAGGCGCGTCAGGCTGGTGTTGCAGTCACACGAATACTTCCTCCAGATGGTATCTTGGAGGTTCTTCAAATAATTCTCAGAGTCTCGGGCATCGCTAAAGAACTGCAAGTGCATCAGTTTATTTTTAGCCCTCATGGAATAAACGGTTGGCCAAATGTTTCCCGTAAGACATCTTAAACTACTTTTCAAATACAGTGGTACCTTGTATAAAGGAATTAATTCGTTCCAAATGAAACTATGTTAAGCAAATTTTCCTTTATACAAATTCCCATAGGAATGCATTGAAAAAGGAGTGATCCCATTTTTATGTTGTACGGATTTTCCCCATAGGCGATTATGTTAAGCAAATTTCCCCAATCTCCAAAAAATTTTATGTTGTACAAATATTTTTTTTTTTTTGCATTTTCAAGTGTTTATTGTGATTATATTTACACAATGAGCATCCATCAATAAAAATCAAGGCAGGGGGAGAGATATTGATACATTGTTACGATTACAGTTAATGTCTTCACATTTGAAAGTTTTCAGAGGAAAAGGGAATTTATATTTCAGTTCAAAAGTCAACCAGTATCTATATGGTTACTCCCCTCTAGTCTAACTTTGTGGATTTTTATGATTTATTGCCACCTCCTCTTTTACACTGTCTTTAGTATCTCATGGCTTGTTATATTGTTTATTTTGATCACAATTCTCCCACGAATTTCACTTGTCTAGTGTCTTATTGTACCACTCATAAAATAGTTGCCAAGTTTGTGCATAAACATTTTCTTCTTTGTTATGTATTGCATTTGTCAATTTATTCATCTCGGCACAATCTAAAATTCTGGAGATTATTTCTTCATCCTTGGGAGATGTTTTCAGTTTCCACTTTTGGGCCCAAGCTAACCTTGCTGCTGTTAATATATGTATTATTAGATAATTTATTTCTTTGGGATGTTCACCAGTAGTCAGTCCTAATAGAAAATATTGTGGCTTAAAGGTTATTGTTCTTTTTGTTATTTCCTATAGCCAATTAGATATTTTGATCCAATATTTTTTTGCTTTTTTACAAGTCCACCAGCAGTGGAAGAAGGTTCCCTTCTTTTGTTTACATTTCCAGCACTTATCAGATATTTGTCGGTTGATTTTGTGTAGCCGCTCAGGAGTTATGAACCATCTATGGAACATCTTCAATAGATTTTCTTTATAAGATGCAGCTATGGTTGCTTTGTAGTTAATCTTCCATAACCTTCCCCACTGCTCTAGATTTATTTCCTGATGGATGTTTCTCGCCCATTTAATCATAACATCTTTTACTTCCTCATCCTTTAACTCCCAATCTAACATAAATGTATATAGCTTGCTAATGACGTTAGCCTCCGTGCCCAATAGTAACTTATCTAGTTCTGATTCATGATTTTCTATCCCAATTTCCTTTCTATCTAGTTTATATCTCGCATTAATTTGGTGATACGGCAACCATGATTTAATGGTTCCTGATGTGTGTAGTTGGTCATATGATTTTAACTGTCCTTTACCATCTAATAGGTGTTTATATGTAGGTAGTGTTCCTTGTTCTATTAAATTAGGATGCATAGTTGCCTCTAGTGGCGAAAACCATCTAGGTATTTTCCTATAATATTTCCTTTCCAACTTTGAGCGAGGGAACTCCTAATAAAGTGACTATTAAAGGTCTTATTTTCGGCTCCCCTATGCCATAAATAAAAATGCCAACCCCTCTGAAGGTTAAAACCCTCTAGAGTTAATAATCTATTGTCTCTCAGCAAGATCCAGGCCTTTAGCCAAGTCAATAAACACGCTTGGTGGTAAAGGTGCCAGTTAGGTACTCCCCAGCCTCCTCTGTCCTTTGACTCCTGCATTAATTTGAGTTTGATCCTTGGTTTCTTCCCCGCCCAAATAAATTTATCTGTCATTTTGTTCAATTCTTCAAAAAATTTCCGCCCTAAATTAATAGGGAGAGTTTGAAATAAGAAAAGTAATTTTGGAAGCACGTTCATCTTTACTGTGGCTATTCTTCCTAAAGTTGACAAGTGTAGTCTATCCCATTTTTTTAAAATCCTCTTTTATTTGATTTAGTAGGCTATTATAATTGTCCTCTTTCAAAGATATACACCTCGCCGTCAATTGGATTCCTAAATATCTAATTTTCTTTATTATCTTTATTCCTGTTCTTTCTTCTAGTTGATATTTACGTTGGCTTGTAATGTTTTTCGTGATAAATTTGGTCTTATCTCTGTTTATCCTCAAACCCGCCACCATTCCGAATTTTTCAATTTCTTCAGTCACTACCAACAAACTATCACCTCGGTCGAGGAGCGCCTGCTCCACCGAGTCAACGGCCACCGCAGCATACCGGAAGTCTATGTTGTTGTACAAATTTTATGTTATACAAGCTGTTTGTTATACAAGGTTCCACTGTATATAGATATACTAGCACACGATTCCAAGAAGGAAACATTGACTCAGCCCATGTCTGGTCAAGAAGACAAGAGGCAATGCATTCTCTACGGAGCTACTTGATCCATGAGGCTTTAAAAGTGGGATTTGGGTTTGCAGAAGAGAACCAGAGCAAGGCTGGGGAATTGGGCATGTGGCAATGGTTGGCTGGTATTTCCCCGGCTACACCGTCAGGCCCAGAACGTCACCTGTTTTCATACTTGTTCAGTAAGAGGAATCAGGAAGGTAGGAACAGAGTGGAGATTGAGGAAGGACAGTCAGTAGACACCCTCCCTTCAAGAGGTGGCGGAGGACACACCTTCCATTGTGTGTGTGAATGCACAGATGTAGATTGAGATTCGTGTTGCATCAGGTTCTGCCTCCCCCCTCCCCTGAATTCAGTGGCCCTGAGCAGCCACCCGGAGGCCCCCTCCGTACCTGGAAGTAAGCCGTGTTCTCCTTCACGTGCTGCTCCACACAAAGGCACAGCTGCTTGATCCACTGCCACTGTGTTTGCACGGCTGCACTGTACGCCTGGGAGAAACAGAGGGAAAGCCTGACTGTAGATTTGGGGGCGGGAGGGGGGGCTGGATCCTGCCCAAGCTGCCTGGAGGCACCCAGCTAGGCTTCTGGACACAATATGGGAAAGGTCAAAGGCTCACCACGACCAAATGGGGGGGGGGGGCAGGTCAGCCCGGTCCTGCAAATGCCACTTCAAGCCCCCATGATGTCCTTTACAAAGCAAGAATCTGGGCTGTTTCATATTCGAGGCCCACAATCCGCTGGGTGTTCACGGACGGCACGGACTACTTGCCACAGCTAAGAGCCACTAATTGACAGGGTGCCAGAGATCATGTCTACTGCCTGCCCTACTGCGCCGCTCAGGTGCCCCTTGCAAATTATCCATGGCAATTTACCCAACCTTGACATCAACACCAGCAGGATTCGGGTCAATCGAGCAAAAGCAGCAAAAAAACTGTCCAAACCTGACTCTGTCATAACTTCAAAGAAGGTGATCCTCCCTCTCACCATCTGGTTAGGACCTTGCGACAGGGAAATTGTGGGAAACCTGAATGAGTGGCTCCCTCCACCCTACCTTTAACTCTCTCTCTCTCTCTCTCTCTCTCTCACACACACACACACACACACACACACCTGGAGGCACAGAGCTCTCCCCAAATGATACCAAGAGTTAACACATTTCCTAACCACACATGCTTTAAAGGGAGAGGAAATGGGCCACAGCGCTGTACAAGGCATGTCTCTGTGCCACACATCCATTCGGCTGCCACGTGGCCTTTCCTCCGTTTGTTTTGTGCAAGACCCGTGGACCCCAGCACTGGCCTAGCCAGCATCCCTCTTTACCTCCACCGTTTGCTTGGCCGGGTGGTTCTCCAGCGACAGCAGCTCGGCCGTGTCTTGCAAGGAATGGAAGACATCCTGTTTCTCCTCCAGCTCGGCCGTCATCTCCTGTGGGCCAGAGGGAGAGAAGAGGCGAGTCGCCACCACCGGGCCAGCCCCTCTCAGCCATTTCAAGGCAGGACCCTGGTCGCCCAGCACTTCATCCCTTCACTTCCTGCTTAAAATCTTCTGAGAGCCCTGAACTCCCTGGCCAAGGGAAACATGTGTCCAGCACATCTGCTAAGTAGCCAGAATCCTGACATCTGGATGTGTGAAACCAGATGTTTTCCCTTTAAAACCTGGGGTGCGAAGCTGAGAAGAGGATTTAAAAAAGGAAGGGCGACTCATCCTACATGGGAAGGTGTCCAACTGGGACAGTCCAACCCATGCCTAGAACCCAGCAAGGCTCCCCAGGCGTGATGTGAAACCCTCCCTGTGGGTAAGAGTTACAGAGGGCTCCACCCACTTTGCTTTGGCTCCACCCCATGTCCTTAGCCCCGCCCATTGTGGATGCAACACATCCTCTTGAAACTGGTCTTCAAACCTGGGGTTGAAACAGACGTTCCTGGCTTGTCTTTTGAAGCTCCCAGGTGGACAAAGCAGACTTATGAAAAAGCCCCAGTTCTACTAAAGCTCAAGAATCAGAAGGTTGGGGTGGGAGGAACACACAACTGAACATCTACATGAACTGTACTAAAATCTGGACCTTACTCTAAGGGCACAATTTGACTGGGAAATCAGGCACTCTGTGGTTTAATCCCTCCCATGGTTGTTGACTTCCACCTTGGCCTCTGAATCCATCACCACACAAAGACAGGGGGGCTCACCGGGTCCCTTCCGCCAGCTGCCACTCACCAAGAAATAATTCCTCTTGGCAGCCATGTTGGGGTTGTTGTCGCTCCAGTCATATGCCAATTCCTCTTCTTCCTTCTCATTTAGCCAAATCAACTCTGTGGTGGCCCGAGACACAAACTCGTACAAGCTCTGGAGGTGACGCAGTCGGAAACTGGAGGTCTCCTGCAGAGAGGGGACATCCCATCCATGGCTTCCTTCCTAGACATCCTTTTTAGCCAGCCCCGTTGCCAAATAGTGTCAAATTGCTCCATAGGAGCAGATCTTCCACACACTCCATAGTGGTGATTTAGAATGAACACAAAATGCCTCAAACACCCTTTCTCAGGTTTGTTCACAGGCAGGAGATGTTCAGAGCTCAGAAAAGCAGGTGGAAAACGATTTCTCCACAAACAAATAAGATGCAAAGCAAAAGGATCAAAGCACTGTATGGGTATCGGGGGGGGGCAGTTATAACACCTGCCAGTAGATACATCGCAACTACATCTAAAAGGCTCCCCCGGACCATGATGCAGCTGGTGTCCTATGCAAACTGATCCTGCATGCTTGGTACCATTATACGGGGTGAAAATCATGAACACGTATGAGTAAAACAAGTCTCATTGAATAATAAAACAGTTGCTCTTTTATAGCTCCAAGTGGAAACTTCCATAGTAAAAACTGAGCATGTGCAGGCAGGCATTTAAAAAGTAGCTACCGAACAGCAACTACAACAGAGGTAGCTTTCTCTGTTAGACTGTATATAAATTCCTGTATCTGCCCAGATATGGACATATCCACATTCTTTCATGCCCTTCAAAGGCATCTCTGAAGAAGATGAGTGTTCTTAGGCATAAGGGAGGGTATGTAGTGGGCAATGAACCTGAAACAAGGAGCATGCAAGTTCTTATTGCAAAATGAATGCTTTGCATCCACACAGCCTCAGATGGACAAGGGGAATAATAAGGTAAGAAGGTACCATGAGAGCTTCCTATGATCTTGGAACATGTTCTCAGATGCCGTGAAATCCCCTCAGCCCAGGAATAAACCCACAAAGCTCACTACTCACCATCAGCTTGCTGTACTGGACTTCCAGTTTCCCCAGCGTCTCTATGTAACTTGTGCGGAAATTTTGAGACATTTTACTCTAAAACAGAAAGAAAAGACATGATGCAGACAGGTGGGAGAAAATATGTTCTTTTAAAAATCCTCTCCTCCTCTGCCTCCCATTGCCCTCAAAAAAGCAGTATTTTATCTTTAAAGCAACATAGCCAAAATCCCACCCACCAACAGCAGCTGCACCCTGAGAGAGAGAGAGAGAGAGAGAGAGAGAGAGAGAGAGAGAGAGAAGGACCTCCTGTCCTCCTTTTGGGGATTTCCCTCCAGGTGGTCCTGGAGAGCTTTCCAGACCAGGACCCTCCCACGTACCTCATACATCCGCGCCTCCTTCACGCTGGGCCCCAGGCCTTCC
This sequence comes from Phrynocephalus versicolor, assembly GCA_023846285.1. NCBI lineage: Eukaryota > Metazoa > Chordata > Lepidosauria > Squamata > Agamidae > Phrynocephalus > Phrynocephalus versicolor. The sequence continues at coordinate 22,163,934 of JAHTLZ010000008.1, read as the reverse complement.
ACACCGCTCTGGATGTGACGCTGGACCTCCAGCTGGGATTCCACGCTGGGCAGGTCACTCCCCCATTCAGCCCGCTCCAGTTTCATCTGAAACCAAACAGGCAATTTGGCACCCATCAGCCTTGGGAGGTGAGAACGACCATTGTGCTAAACCACATGACAGGCTGTCGCCAAGGTGGTGGAGGAGACTTGGATTTCTGCCTGTCCCAGGTAGGACTCAAAGGAGTAGATTGCAGTGGCCAGAATATACTGGAGATGGTGACTAAACATTAGGAAGAATTTCCCAGAAGAAAGAGCAGCTCAGGAGACACTGACTGCTCCTCCTCTAGAGCTTTCGAGACCGAGGTCGGGTGACCACCTCTCAGGGATCCATTTGCTGGGGGTTTCCTGCATCAGCCTGGAATGAACTGGATGGCTCTTGGGCTCTCTTCTGGCTGTACCCTTCTAGCGCTTCATGACTAGTCAGCTTCAGCACAAGCAGACATGGGTCTCCGCACCCTCTCTTTGCCCATCAAGAAATGGCCTAAGTCAGGCATGTCCAAACTTCAGCCCTCCTGATGTTTTGGACCACAACTCCCAGAACTCCAAGCCTGTATTTCCAATGGCAAAGGACTGTGGGAGTTGTAGCCCAAAACATCTGGAGGGCCGAAGTTTGGACGTGCCTGCCCTAAGTGCGACCAAAGCGTCTTCTGGAGTTCAAAGGAAAGAGCCCCCACTTTCCTGCTGCCTGCATGATTTGAGCAGTGTAAACCTAAGAAATGTTAAGTTTTTAATCATGACGATTTTTAAAATCCACTCGACAGGTATGTAAAGCAGAGGACAGAAGGAAGGAAGGAAGGAAGGAAGGAAGGAAAGGAGAGAGGCAAATTGCACAGTGAACCCTGTGTGAATGCTGCCCATCTCCTAACGCACCTGCATCTCTTCCACCCAAGAGAGGAGTTCATATACAAAGCGCAGGTTGCCTTCATCTTCAGAGGACGAAATGGCCACTAGTTCGGCACGGCTCATTGGCTTCCGGAACCAAGAGGTAGAGGCAGCGGCGGTGGTGGTGGTGGTGTGCGTCCCCTTCAGTAAGGGGTCGGCCTTAAGGTGCCGGGTGCTGAGGGAGGAAGGCTGGACCAGATCCAAGGAGGATGGTGAAGAGAAGTGCCCCTTCCGGTAAAGGCTGGTGCACTCCAGCCTCAGGGTCACCAGCTCATCCTGAAGGCGGACGATTCTGGGGAAGAGAGACATGAGAGGGGAGCCGAGGGGTCACAACGGAGTGGTCAGATCGGAAGGCCGTGAGCTTCATCCCCTCACCACTGCCTGCACAGCACGAGCACAGAACATGTCCCGTCCCACCCAGGTTGCTCCGGTGGCCGACCTGCTGCTTACGAGCTCAGCCTGCTACTCACTTGAAGGCCAGTTCTTCCAGCTGGTAGTAATTCTCATCTCGCAGGATCTGGACGTCCACCTGCAGTTGGCGGAGGAGCCCTTCACACTCCTGGAGGTACATGACAACGTCCGACTCGTACTGGACCGGCTGGCCACACCCCAAGTGGGCTTCATCCTGGTGGGAAGGGAGTCGAACTCAATGACAAAATGCACGCAGCCCACAGAGAAGGAATTTGATAGGAATAAAACCTGCTGGGTTTTGTTCCTGGCTCACCCTAATTCAATGCTATGGATTAACTCCAAAATGCTCTGTTACTGACTGGTTAACCTACACGCCGCTGGCTGGTTAGCTCAAGGGGTGAGGTCTCCTCCTGCAGAGCCAAAAGGTTGGGGGTTTGATTCCCCCACTGGGTTTCCAGGGAAAAGACCCAGCCTCTGAGACCTTGGGCAAACTGCCTGGTAGTCTCAGGGTAAACTCCCCCCCCCCTCCCCAGAAGAGCCAAACCAGGAATGGAGACTCACCGCCTGCAACGTGTTCCTGGCCAAGGTGAGCTTCTCCTCGCAGCTGAGGGTCCCGTTCTGGATTTTGTTCGCAATCTGCAGGAGCAACTCCAACCTGGAAGAAAAAGTCCCATCAGCGACGCACAGCGATGCTGCCTCTTGTTCCCTTTGGAACCAGTCCATTTGTTTATGTGTACCTATTGGCTGCACATAAATGAGATGATGTTTATATCTAGCAGAGCTGCTGCTTCACAGTAAGGGGAACCACAGGAAGCTCTTTTGCCTTCAACACATATCCAGCTATTATAATGCCTTCTGATAACGTCTCAACGTTAGCAGCTTCCACAAACTCATTCGCATGCTGCTTTGCAATGGACAAGCTAGCAGGGACAGAGGCCGGATGTGTCCTGCATGGGGCATCACCCCAGGGCTCCCTCCCTCTCTCTTTGGGGCTGTAGGGTGCAGCACAGCAGCAACTGGGCTGAGGTTCCCACGGCTTCAACACAATCCACCTCACTCAGGGAGCCCTATAACTTTGGGGGAAGACTCGAGTGTCTCAAGCAAAGGGCTTGGATCCCCTGAGCAATGGGAGCCACAGTGCCCTTTATAAAGCCAGCAATGTGCTATGCCAGAGCAGCTGCTGACGCCACATCCTCACAACACATGCCATTTCCCCCCCCACACACACACACACCCCACCTTTCCACTGCTGGGCGCAACAACTTCTCATGCTCCAACATCTCTACGATGAGCTTGCCCCACTCCTCTTCCACATCATTGGGGTGATAGCCCTGTGGGAGCTTCAGCCGGCCAAACTCGATCCAGACCTGGGAAGCGCAAAGAGAAGAGGAGCCGTTTTTCACCCGGTCTTGATGCAGAACAAAAGCTGCGCAAAGGCTGCCCTCACTTCCCCTTCCTCAGGTACAGTTAGAACCCCCCCCAAACACACACACACACACACACAGAGACAGAGAGAGAGAGAGAGTATAAGCCAAGCCAAGCAGTTACAGATCTCAAGAGGCAAAGAAAGACAACTTCTTGCACCTGCAGCTTCTATATTGGTAGATTATATGCATGCACAATATAGATTCTACAAATATAAACTATGTACTCTATATTTGCATCTGAAAGGACAGAGAGAGAGAGAGAGAGAGCAGCTGACAGATATTTTAATACAGTGGAACCTTGACTTACATACTGCTTGACTTGCATCATATTTGACTTGCAGCAAGAAGGGGCCTGTTTGACTTGAGTCGCAGGTAGACATGGGCACGACTTGGCGAAATTCTCGTTTCCGTTTCCGTTCCTCGTTTCCGTTACGTAACGGAAACGGTAACAACAATTACTCCACCAGAACTCGAACTCGAACCGATAAGAGAAAACTTGGGTCTGATTTGTCGTTGTCGTTCATGCCATCGCGGCGATTGCGCGATGCCAAGCGGCACAGAAAACAAGTTTTAAAAAGTAAAAAAAAAAAAAAAAAGATTCCCGGCCAAAAAGGCAGGTGAAAATATGGCTGCCTGAGTGAGGGCACCTACCAGAGGGGGGGTTTCTGGGGGGGGTCCCCGGCCTCCCCCCCTCCTGTCCTGGGCTGCTCTGGTGGGGGGCATCCTCGTCATCTCGCCAAAGTCGCCATGCCATGCGGTGCGGGCGGGGGATCCAAAATGGCGAGTCGGCGACCGCAATATTTATTTTGAAATCGTGGCCCAAAAACACACCAAAGCACCACATAAACATGCGAAAAGAGGGGTGCTTTCGGGGGGGGGGTCCCCGGCCTTCCCCCCTCTCCTGTCCTGGGCTGCTCTGGTGGGGGGGCATCCTCGTCGTCTCGCCAACTCATCATGCCATGCGGTGCGGGCGGGGGATCCAAAATGGCGACCACAATATTTATTTTGAAATCGTGGTCCAAAAACACACCAAAGCACCACAGAAACATGCGAAAATTAGCTATTTTAACTGCCTGAATTTTTACAGTAGCAACAGTGGGTTTGTCTTGCAATAAAACGTCTCCATTGATTTTATTTTATTTTATTTTTATTTTTTTACACCTGCGCAGTGCGCAATGATGGTCTGGCCATGGGATGGGACCATGCAAACTTTTTGGAGCCATTCCACCAATCGCATGGCCACTTGGCCAGGTTTTGGCTGAGACTTCTGGGATGTGCCAGTCGGGCATAAAAAGCCCACTAACCCTAGCCCTAACCCTAACCCTAACCCATATGCCAGTACACTGTCCTTCTTAGTGGGTCAGAGGCACCCAGAGGTGCAGCCCACTAACTCACCCTAACTTTACCCGTAACCCTAAATCTAGCCCTTGCCCTAACCCCAACCCTAAGTCAGATCTGTACTCGCATTGCACTACTAAGCAAGTACACTTCCCTTCTTGGTGAGCCATAGAGCGCCCAGAGGGCTTCGCTCCCCACCCCAAGTGCACCGAATGCCAGTATGCCAGTATGCTGTCCTTCTTAATGAGTCAGAGTAGAGGCACCCAAAAGAGAGGTGCCTCTGCCAGTGCCACTTGTACGCATACGCACGCAATGGCTACGTGTACTTTTCCCTTTGTAGCGGGCCAGAGGAGGCACCCACCCCAGAGAGGTGCCTCCAGGAGCCCGCTAAATGCCTTCCCTTCTTAGCTGGCCAGAGGAGGCACCCACCCAGAGGTGCCTCCAGGAGCCCGCTACCCTCCCCCCCTAAACCAGTACTAACGACAGATGAAAAAACGACAAACGAAACGACAAATTTTTGAAAAATTTCACGACAAACGGAAACGAGCCGAAACGGGCCGGCTCCGACACACAACTCGAAACGTCATTTTTCCTGGTCGTGCCCATCTCTAGTCACAGGCTTTGACTTACAGCTCGGAGCCCCAGGGCAAGGCACCGGAATCGGGCAGCAGCCATGACCCAGCATCGCAGCTGCCGCCTCCAAACTGCTCCTGCCTTCTTCCCCTCCTCCGGCAGCAGCGGCTTCGGCGAGGCCAGCTCAGAGCACCTGGAGCTGGTCCTCAGCTTCACCAAAGCCACCACTGCTGCCGGAGGAGAAGAAGGGCCGGGAGCTCGGGGCTGGCCTCGCTGGTTAGACAGTCTGCTCAGTCTTGTAAAAAACCTGGCTGCAGAAGTCTGGTCCACAATTGAAGCATTTTAGTTGGGGAGCTGTACAGTTGTGGGACTCTAATGTAAGCATAGAGTTGTTCAGAACTTGGAACGTCAGGTTAAAAATCAGTAAAACTTAAATGTTAGACATTGTTGCTATGAACATTAAAAAGCGAAGGTGTATAACTTGTGGACTATAATTCCACTGCCTCCTCCTCTCTTTGAAGAGACATTTCATTTACATCCCTGGAAGAAATCTCCTATCCCAGTCAAATTTGTGTTAAATTGCTGTTTTCGGGGGTCTTTTTCATCATCTGGAACGGATTAATCCACTTTCCCATTACTTTCTATGGGAAAAGTTCATTTGACTTAAGTCATGTTCGACTTAAGTCTAGACCTCTGGAATGGATTAATGACGTAAGTCAAGGTTCCACTGTAAAGAGAATAAGCAATCTTATGTCTGATGAAGTGGACTTGTCCTCAAAAGCTCACATTAAAACAATATAAACGTTCGTCTTTTAACTTTGTCCTTTTATGTTGCTTTCACCAAGAATAAATAAAGACCCCTTGGGGGTAATCAGAACTGCCTCTCAGGAAGCAGGCACTCTGCTGCTAAAAAAGTCATTTCCCAGTTCCAGAAAATACACACGCGCAAGATAGGTCCAGCAGTTTAGGAGCAAGTCCACCACCAGTTAAGCTGCTGTAGCTCCAGTGGGGTAAAGTGGTGGAAGCTTTCCAACACAGCTTGCCTTAATGGCACCCCCCAAGGAAGGAGTGAGTGACAATGGCAGGTTTAGAGATCTATCAAACCACCCAGCCACAACCAACACCCAGGAATCCACTGGAGGCTGCCCCAACCTGCTGCCGGCAGCAGAGCAGGGTTGTATGTTTAGCTAAATTCCTGCCCTTTCAATAGGAGATGAAGCATGGATCCACCATCTCTTACAGGAAGGCAGGGGTTCAGCAACTAGAGGCCCAGCCCAAAGACAGCTGGGTAGCTACAGCAACACCTCTCAGTCCCAAGTCCATTTTGGGCAATTCCCTAACTTGCTGTTTTTTCTGCCTTCAAAGCAGCCTCTTTCCAGGAGCACAGCTGCTCCACCTTTAACGTTCTATCACTAAAGCCGTTTTCTTTCCCACCGGCTCCTACTGGAATCCTGACACATACTGAAACTCTGTGTTGGCATTGACAGCTGGGTCTTTTTAAAGCTTTTATTTGTTCTTGGTTTTGTCTTGTTGCTTTTCTGTGTTTTTTGCTTTGTTTGCTTCAAAACAAAGCCCCAGCTTTTTCTCAACATCGCTCACATCCCCATCGGTCCACGAAGGCCCACCTCTAGCAGCCTGTACAGCTCCTCTAGGCTTCTTTTCTCCTGTTGCTTTGCTGGGATTTCTGTCTCTTTGAAGTGGATGTACTGGTTATAAAGTGCCTGCAAGAACAAGGAGTCAGGAAGTCCTCTTAGTCAAGGAGAAAAGAAGCACACAGCCTTATTAAGCAACATGGCAGAGGGGAAAATGCCGTGCCTCTTCTCACTGATGTAAGAGACTACAACAGGCATGTCCAAACTTCAGCCCTCCAGATGTTTTGGACCACAACTCCCACAGTCCTTTGTCATTGGCAATCTAAGCTTAGAATTCTGGGAGTTGTGGTCCAAAACATCACGAGGACCAAAGTTTGGATACGCCTGGACTATGAGAAAACGGCTTCAGGGGGTCAGAAATGGGGGGGGGGGGATCCCATGTTGACTTTCCCCAAAGAGTCTAGGCCACCACCTCAACATCTTTTTACTCAGTTACAACCTGGAGCAGGAGAGAAGTTTCTCTGGACTTGACAGATGGAGCACACGGAGGCCAAGAGACTGTGAGCAATCAACAGCCATGCAAGGAACCCCCTATTAGGAAGAGCTGCAACCCTAATAAAGAGGTTCTTCAGACCTGCTTTGTGGGAAAAGCTGCCAGCACACTGACCTTGAGCTCTACCGGATTCTGGGGGAATGATTTGTCTGACATCGTTATCATGTGTTGCTTAATCCATGAGATGAGTGTTTCTACGTTGTTCTGGTATTCTAGCCACCTCGTGTCCACCTCCTGCAGAAAAGAGGGTAAAAAGGAAGAACTTTTGAGATGGAAGACATGGTTAGGAATCCAGAGACCCCAGGCTCTGCTTTGGGTGAAATATCAAGCTCAACGGTGGTCCATCAAAATGGAGAAAGTCAAGGAGGCCCTGAAGATTCTGAGAGGAGCCCCGTCTGAACTGCTTAAGTTCTGAGGCCATGCAAAAGAAGCAGGGTGAAGGGCTTGGACTTAGTCCATAAAAGCAGTAGGAGAAGGCAGCGCAATGGACTGCAGCCTATTAAAAATGCATTTCCAGCACAGGCAGGATGATTGGACGGCGATGCCTCTTCCAGCAGCGGATTCTAACTCCCATGCGCAGAAGCTTACAGCCTGAGTTCCCACTGGCCAAAGTGCTTGTCTTTTCCAGCTCAACGGTCCTTCCGATATAAGGCCATGGGAACATGCCACCCTGAAGAGCTGCCTCCAAGGCTGCTCGGAAGGGGCCATCTCCAGAGCCATTCCCAAGCCAGCCAGCAGGGGGCTGCCGAGGGGCCCAACCTGACACGGCTCAACTTACGGTGGCGCTGATCCCTTCTCCTCCCTCGGGGACTTTGGGAAAGGCATCGTAAATTGAAGACACATAAGTTATCACGGACTTTTCGTCTGGCGAGGGCACGTCAACATCTGCGGGAAAGGGAAACAGTCAAAGAAGAGGGTAAGAAGAAAAGCCCTACAGGACATCATCTGAATTCTACCACATCCAGCTTCAGCAAGAATTAGGAAAAGGCCACGGGGTTCTTAGGATTACCCAAATGCAAGAGGGAAGCAACACCTGTAGAGAACCACTAAAAAATTAAACAAATTGCAAGCTTTCATGGAGGGAAATACCACCTCATTGGGCTGCACACCACCTGTTCATGAACAGCGCGTGTGCGCGCACGCACACACGCACACACACATATTGAGATAGTTGTTGAATTCACTAAAGGGGAGTTTTAAAAAAAGTAACTCCCTGATTACAGTCCTGGATGTGACATAACATGTATTTTTCTCCCCTCCTGTAGCCTGAAGGGTAAAACCTTAAAAAAAACCCCATACAGTTCTGATTTTGAAGCAGATTACAAGGCTGGGCTTGGGATACAAGAAGCAAAATCATCAGATGAGACCCCCTCAGTCAAACCCTCTTTATTTGAACCCAACCAGCACAGTAAGCCAGTGCCTGGCAACGGTCCTACATGGCACGTTTGCCTCGGGGGTGGGGGTGGAGGGTGGCCATTGCTCCTCCATCCTGGCTTTCTTCTCGTTGCCTCCTGTTCTTGTCCTGTGCTATCCCCCAGGGGGCCCCTGGAAGCTTCTTGGGGACAAAAGAGGCTGCCTTGGAATATTCTGAACAAGCAAATCCACCCATCTAGAGCAGCGTCAACCACTTGGGTTGCCATGGCCAGTAGGGAGAACTGGCAAGCGCGAAAGGCAAACACATCTTGCTGCCACATTGGGCGCTGGGGGACTCGGCCAGGCTCATCTAGCACAGAAGGTCCAAAGCTCCCCGTGTTCTTGCAACTCCATGAATGAGGAGCCGAGAGCTTACTTGGCAGTTGCCTAGAGGAGGCCAGACTACACTTGCAATAACGGTACTCCTCCTTTTGGAAATTCCTGTTTCGGAGAAGGAAAGCACTCCCCACCACACACACGCACACACACACCTTGTGTGCCTCTCGCTGAGCAACTTCAAACACCAGGCTCCCAAGGAAAAGGCAAGCGAGACTTCACTACTAGCACGGGAAAGCTAAGGACTTCAGGACCCTCATCTTTTGCCCCCAAGGAAGTTTGCCATCCAACCCACAAGGTCCACCCCACATCCCAGACTGTGCCCCCTCTCTGGGCTTATCTCAAGGAAGCTCTTCCACATCGTGGTGAAAGGACACCTCTAATCTCTGATCAGAGCTAATAATAACAACTGGGTTTCCTCTCCCAACATGACAGAAAACTTGGTTCCAGCACCGAGCGCCATTTCTCTATAACTTGGCGAACAACCTATGCTCTTCTCTTGGATCACCGACTGGAGATAAGAGTGAAGATGATCAAAGCTATGGAAAGCGTGCCTCTCCCAGCGGGTTGGAAAGAGGGCCATTTTTCCCTCTGTATGAACACAATCATTCGGGAGGACCCTTTTCCTTGTGCAGAGAAGCACCAGGTGGGGTCAACACTGCCTCCGCCCAGGACCAGAACACCTTCCCTCCAAATCACCTTCTGCATCCAGCAATCGGGTGACCCCGAGCCGCTCGGCAATCTCAAAGGCCTGCTCCAGATTATCTCGGCTGCTCTGAATCTGAACTCTCTCCATATCCACGAGGTCTGGTCTGCAGGAGAGAGAGGAGAAAAAGGTGATCCTTTAATAAGGAGGAGGAGGAGGAAGAAGGAATCTGAGATTTAAATGGCAGAGGGTCCTTCTAGGATGTTGGAGGGAGGGACACACCCTCATACCTGTATCTATGGATAATAGCGTTGAACATCTTTCCGTCACTCCAGCAGGAAGAGAAGTTGGTGCACTTCACCCCCACGTAGCCGGCTGTCACTTTCTGTGTCCAGAGGAGGAGCTTTTCCTTGGCGGACATGTCCCCGGATTCTCCGCTGATGTAGATATCAGAGATCTAGAAGAAAAAGGCACTGCCATGAGGCCCTCACCCCACTGGAAAAACAACATGACAGGAAGCGGGGGCCGTTCCAAAGACAAGGAGCACCTCTGGAGTAGGGAATTAACTCCCAGAGAAGGGGATTGGGGTTGGAGGGACTTTTGCAGGCACCAAGGTAAAGCAGCTGCCCCAGATGCCAAGGCAGTGGTCTTACGGTGGGTGTTTTCAAGAGGGGCAGGATGGGAGAGAAACCGGTGCGTCTCCAGCACGAGACATAACCCTTAGCAGTGTTCATTGGACGAAACTGAATGGGATTAGATAGGAAGGGATGGGGACAGGGGGCAGATGCTTCTCCTCCAGAAACAAACACATACGCAGTCCCTGTGTAGCACGGCTGCTGTCAGTCAAAGTAGCCAACGCCAGCTAGAAGGACAAAGGCTCTGGAGGGGCAGAAAGTTTTGTAGTGCAGAAGTCAAGCCTCTCAGGGCAAACAAGGTCTCCTTGTTGAACAGAGGGAAAGGCGCTACTTGCATTTTCTGCCCCCCCCCGAGGAACCAACATTTCACAGGCTAGCTCCGAGAGAGGCAATACAAGCCAATAGCCTAAATGGCTGAATAATCATTTTTTCAAGCAAGCAAACGAGGGAGTTGAAGGTCAAGAGGTCACCATGACCAACAGTGAGAAAGGCTGCTCCTTGCCCCAAAGGTTGGACAACCCACCGGCCTGTCTCTCCACCAATCCCACACAGATAATCTGTGCCCGGAGACAGAGAGTGGAAATTACAAGGACAAAAAAGGTACACGCAGGCAAGACTCAGAGAAACCGCTCAAGGAGAAGGCCCAATCCTTAGGGCCAAGTGCCAGTCTAAAAAGAAAAGGCAAAACCCAGGGTGTGTGCATGCATGCACATGTAGAGCCACTGCAGGACCAGAATATACAGATCAATCATCCTCCAATATGACCCAAGGGAAATATCACTTGAGGGAGGGGAAAAGATTAAAATTCAAGGGTTGTGTTGCCTTTATCACTAATTACAAGGTTATCCTTAGTGCATCACAACACACTTTCTCAGTAAGATTCATGAAATCATTTCAGTGTGAGCTTTTCTGGATAGCAATCTACTTCTCTGGAACCCCTAGATTTTAATCACACTAGATTAATTCTGGAATTCTCAACAAGCAGCAGCAGGAGGAGGAGGCAGCCAGTGGCTCCCCAGTGACCTTGAAAAGGTTGATCCATCTAGCAAAAGACTTGTCGTTGGGCAGATCGAGAAGGCCACCCTGCTGTTTGGAAAACATCTGTCCAGCCGTCTGCGAATCACCGCCAGCCAGGCTGTTTCTCCCTCCCTGCCCCCAAACAAAGACTACCGATGGCTTAGCATCCAACACTCTCCACTCGCAGCTACAGAAGACCAGCCAGGGAAAGGCTGGGCATCTCTCCGTGACCAGGAAGGCCAGCAAGTATGATCTCCCACAATAAAGCCGCTGCCTGCTCTACAGCAGCATGGATGGGAACCCGCCTCCAGATGTTGACGGACTGCAACTCCCTAACACTCCCCACCCCCCAATGCCAGGGTAGGGCTAATGGGAGCTCTACACCCCAAACCTCTGGAAAAGCACCCTCACCGGCCCCTTCTTGACACAAAGAAGAGGTACAAGGTGTGAGTCTACATGGATTAGCTCTAACTCTAATCTTAAACCAGCAGGATTTTGGTCCTCGCTGGATGGGTTGGTTTTGTTGATGATATTTAGTGATAGTGATTATATAGTGACTGATCAATGCTGTTATGGAAAGGTGCCATCTCCTGGAGCGTGTTGGACATGAAACCAGCAGATTTCAAAGGAGTATGTTTGAGACCCATTCAACTAATTATTAACAAAGTTAGCCCAATCTACATTTGATTTAATATACAAAGACCTTCCTCTTCAGGAAAGCTTTCCCTGAATGAGGGACTTCCTATTATGTAACTTTATATGGATTACCAGTTCTTGGTACTCCACTGTTACCTTTTAATGTTCTAAGATGCCTCTTTTAATTCCCTGTTCTTAACTTGAATATGTCTTAAATGTTCCAGGCTGTATATTGTCCCTCGTTATTGTAAGCCACCTTGGGTCCTTTTCCAAGGAGTAAGACGAGGTTAAAATATTCAAAATAAAATAAAATAAAATAAAATAAAACATCAAATCACACTAAAATGAAGCTGTCATCTTTTACTGAGAGGGCTTCATCAAAATTTGATTAATAATATATCATCCTTTCCAAATCCCATGCTCATTTAAACTGCCGGTATACACATATTTTATAACACGCACACATATTATATATACACATTGGCCAAAATCCTATGGCACCACTACATGTGAGAAATGCACAAGTGCGCATGCTGTAGCTGTACTACAGCCAAGCTGGAAGTGCTATCCACGAAGCACTTCTGCCAGCTTATTATGCAACTGGGGAATTGATCTCCCTATGTCCAGATCCACAGCCAGATACCTAATTCACTGAGCTATCTAGGTGTGTGTGTGTGTGTGTGTGTGTGTGTGCATATGTCGATTTCTTCTACCTGTCTTGGCATCAAAACCTGGAGAGTCAACTGCAGCTCGCCTTGCAGAACTGAGAGCTTCTTCTCCCACAGCCAGGATGGCTCAGCCTTCAGTCCGAAACAGACAGAGTGGGGATAAGGTGGCCTTCGGGACCCTGCCAGGCCACAGTCCCCATTCGCGGCCCAACCAAGCAGGAGGGAATTGAACTGTGTTCTCCCGGGGGGTGGGGTGGATCCCATGGGATCCTTGGTCCTGGCCCCAGGGACCGTGAAGGATACACCATCAGGCCCACAGCTAAAGCATGAACTGAAGCGTGTTTGCAAACTGTGGAGGGTGCATGAGTAGCAGGATGACTCTGGCAGGCTATGGAGTCTGGGGGTGCCCAGCTTCTCACGGCACCTCAGACATTCCTGCCTTCAAAAGGCCAAGGCTACCAACTTCGCCAGAGGGCTTGCTCTTTCTTAGGAAGGAAAGCAGACTGGTGGAAGGGGCGGAAGAACAGAACCAGAGGCAGGCAGGCAGGCAGGCAGGAGGGAAGATCTCTCTCTGGCTGGCTGGCTGGCTGGCTGGCTGGTTGGCTGGTGACTCAAGGGGCAGGAGGGGTGTTTAACAGATGAAAGATACCATTTGTGTGCCGAAGGCAACTGAGGATAGAAGGGAGAAGAACAAAGGCTGAAGGAGGCATACATGAAGTCTCACAAAGGCCTGCCATGGTCTCTGGGTCTTTGCCCGGCCTATGGGCAGCACGGCCTCCCATCAGACCCCAGGAGCTCCCAGATCCAGGCTCCTCTTTCGCCGTGGAAGCCAGGCTTTCTCCCCACCTAAGCCGGCAGCTGGAAGGGATGCACAGAGGAACAGTGATGACGACGGCATACTGACCCAGTTTCCAACAAAAGGAGAGGTGGGGGGGAGGGGGAGGACAGGGAGAGGCAGGGATAGGTTGCTGGATGATGCTTGGCATGTGCGTGATAGCGGATGCACACCTTGAGGCGCAGGATAGGTGCCGGAGATGGGTGTGCTCACTCCTCTTTGCTGTAACTTGCATTAACACTTCTTAATCAAGGGGAAGGGAGGGACCCAGCAGGCAGGCATTCAGCTTGAAGAAGGTGAGGATGTTTTGGGGGTTTTTTTTTGGGGGGGGGGGGATGATCCGAGCACACATGCCAGTTTCCCTAGCACTGCATATCCTGACAGCTGAAACCGTCCTGGCCACTGAGCTGTGTGGCACGGACTGGCGCGGGTGGGGGGGGTCTGCATCCCTTTGGAGATGCTGGGCATCAGCAGGTGTTTGTGTAAAACAGCTGCCCCCAGGGGGGTGGAGGGGGCAGAAATGCCAGTTTTCCCCTAAGAGCAACCTGGCCTCAGGAAGGCACAACCCAAGTGCCTTCTTCCTCCCCGACCCTGTGTCTTCCACAGGCACCTCCTGGGTGCCCCCCCCCATGGCTGCTCCACCCCAGTCGCTCGCTCCTCTACAGAATGACCTCGCCTCCCCCACCCCCTTTTCCTGCATCCCACCCAGACCCCACACCTGGTCCCTCTGCATCCTCCCTCCCTCCCTCCCTCCAACCAGCAAGAGTGCCCCCCCATCTCCCCCTCCTCCCCGTTGCCCTGGTGACATCTTCAAAAGCCTCCTCCCTCACCCTCAAGCGGTCGGCTTCCCCCTCCTCCCCTTTCTTCCTTGACCCCCCAGCGGGGTCTCCAGCCAGGCACCCCCTTGGTTGCCCAGCCACGGACTTGGGTTGCAGGTGAAGCCCCAACCATCTTTTGGGGGTGGGGGTCACAAGGGGGTGGAGAGGCAGCAGGTGCCTTTTTAAAAAAATATACCAAGCCCCCAGACCCATTTCTTGGGAATGACCCCAGCAGGGCCTTGCTCCCTGTTCCCTGCTGCTCCAGAGGAAGGACCTGCTAGCTCTGCTGCTCCCCCTTTGGTGGCAAATGCATGAGCCTCAGGACCGAGCAGGGACCCTGAACCCCCCAAAGGCCTGATAGGTCTCTTGTCCATGGACAGAGTGCCATTTTCTGCTTTTTGGGGGGGACGGGAGGTCAAAATCCCATCCATGTGACCTAAGAATCCCAGTTCTGCACAACAGCTACCAAAAGCAGGTGACTGGTTCCAAAGCAGCAGCCTGGCAGAGAAAGAGGGCCAAGAGAAACCATCATCCTTCTCCAAAGGCAATGCGATGTCCCCTGCTAGCCTGGCCTGTGATCCGTGGTTTTTGCCTCACCCACATTTCCTCTGGCATGAGATTATTCCAGGCCTCTCTGTGCTAAAACCTCTTCCCGGATTCAGCCGGAGCGGGGGGGGGGGACGAATGTCTCCTGCCGAGACCCAGAACGCTTCTGGACATGCGTAAAGGCCTCCCCCTTTCTCTGTGCATCCAATGGAGAAGGCAACCTCGCCATTTGTATTCTGCTCCTCACTTCCTTCCTTCCTCGCCACCCCAAACCCCACCCTGCCCTGCTGCCATCATTATTGCATAGAAAAGCCGGCCTTTGTCAGCTGCTGCTGCTGCTGCTACACAGCCACCTCCCGTTTTAGAGAAGGCAAAGCTTTTTGCTTCAAAAAAAAGTGGGGGAGAGATTAAACATTTACATCATCTTTTTAAAAAACACTCACGGAGCCTTATGGCCACGATTCTCAAGCCAGGAACGTGGCACAATCGGCAACCAAGGTTCGAGACTGCAAAACACAGAATCACAGTGTTGGAAGGGGCTTCTAAGGCCACGGAGTCCAATCCCCCTGCTCCCTGGTCCAGGGGGGCCCTTCCGGCTCGGCAGTTCAATGGTTATTATACTATATGAGACAGACATGTCCCGTGGACTCCTCCTCCATCAGGAGGGCACGCAGAGCAGGTGGGACCAACTCAAAAAGGCTGCAGAGAGACCCCACTGGACTGCGCTGGGGTACTCAAGGCCTTCACCCAATTTAGGAAAGGACAAAATAAATGAATGAATGAAAATGTGGTTCTAAGCAGGGTCTCCAAACCGAGACAGGGTGAGTTTATCCACGCCCGATGTCTCCCCTCTCTTTCCATAGCAAACCAGGCTTCAGTGTCTGTGGCCGTTCCAGAAGGCGTGTTTTATATTTTGTTGCTGTCGCCTAATGTAGCAATGGGCTAGGTGGGTGGCAGAGACACAGAATACATAAAAATAAACAGACTCTCTTTATGGTCAGGCTCCCTGAAAGTTCAAAGGCACCATGGAAAAGCAACAATGAAACAGAGGATGGAAACAAAAGGAGCCCAAGCACCCAGACAGGTTTCAACTGGGGTTTTTCTCCTCTTAATCCTGTGCCTCTCTCTGCACAAATCTTACAATACTTTCTTTTTAAAAAGTAATGAAAAGTAGAGTGGAAAGAATGCAACAGGTTACTTCAAGAAATAAATTCAAGAAATGAGGTTATACCCGATTTACTTCTAAAACCTTCCCTATGAACCTACCCGGCAATTAAGATCTAGCCAGGAAGTCCTCCTGAGGTGGAGGTGAAAGGTTAAGTCTCTAGGGCCTTTTTGGCAACTGCCCCACCGACGCTATGGAACACCCTCTCAAGTGAGGGCGTTCCAACACAGATCACGTTTCAGCGCCAGGTAAAAACCTTCCTGTTTCAGAAGCTTTTTGAACTGACCCAAGATAGGTTGTGGGTCCTGATGGCAATTTTAGTGCTTTGTATTTCAATTTGTTATTGTTTTTAATTGTTTACTGACATTTTAATGTTTCAGTT
This sequence comes from Phrynocephalus versicolor, assembly GCA_023846285.1. NCBI lineage: Eukaryota > Metazoa > Chordata > Lepidosauria > Squamata > Agamidae > Phrynocephalus > Phrynocephalus versicolor. The sequence continues at coordinate 22,148,020 of JAHTLZ010000008.1, read as the reverse complement.
GTTTTAACTGTTCATTTTAATTGTAAGCCGCCCAGAGACCTTTGGGTGGTGGGCAGCATATAAATTGCATAAATAAATAAATAAATAAATAAATAAATAAATAAATAAATAAATA
>JAHTLZ010000008.1:22115902-22147318 GCA_023846285.1 Phrynocephalus versicolor | reverse complement strand
ATTATTTTATACATCTCAATCATATCCCCCCTCAGGCGCCTTTTTTCCAGACTAAAGAGCCCCAAATGTTTTAGCCTTTCTTCATAAGGGAGGTGCCCCAGCCCAGTAATCATTTTAGTCGCTCTCTTCTGCACCTTTTCCAGTTCCACTATGTCTTTCTTGAGATGCGGTGACCAGAATTGTACACAATACTCCAGGTGCGGCCTTACTATTGTTTTGTATAATGGCATTATAACGTTGGCTGTTTTATTTTCAATCCCCTTTTTGATAATCCCTAGCATGGAATTGGCCTTCTTCACTGCTGCCACACATTGGGGAGACACCTTCATGGAGCTGTCCACCAAAACACCAAGATCTCTTTCCTGATCGGTCACGGATAACTCAGAGCCCATGAGTTGATAGATAAAGTGTTGATTTTTTGCCCCAATATGCATTACTTTACATTTGGCTACATGAAAACGCATTTGCCATTTTGTAGCCCATTCCCCCAGTTTGGAGAGATCCTTCTGGAGCTCTTCACAATCTTCTCTGGTTTTCACCACACGGAAAAGTTTTGTGTCATCTGCAAACTTGGCCACCTCACTGTTTATCCCTGTCTCCAGGTCATTTATGAACAGATTGAAAAGCACCGGTCCCAGGACAGAGCCCTGGGGCACACCGCTTTTCACCTCTCTCCATTGTGAAAATTTCCCATTGACACCTACTCTTTGTTTCCGGGATCTCAACCAGTTCTCAATCCATAAGAGGACCTGCCCTCTTATCCCCTGACTGTGCAATTTTCTCAGCAGCCTTTGGTGAGGGACTGTATCAAAAGCCTTTTCAAAATCCAGATAGACTATATCCACCGGTTCACCCAAATCTACATGCCTGTTGACCTTTTCAAAAAATTCTAAAAGGTTTGTCAGACAAGACTTACCCTTGCAGAAGCCATGCTGAGTTTCTCTCAGCAAGGTTTGTTCTTCTATGTGTTTTAAGATTTTCTCTTGGATGAGGCTTTCCACCATCTTCCCTGGGACAGATGTAAGGCTAACTGGCCTGTAGTTTCCCGGGTCCCCCCTCATTCCTTTTTTAAAAATTGGTGTGACATCTGCCATCCTCCAGTCCCCCGGCACTGTGGCCATTTTAAGATACAAGTTGCATATTACCGTTAAGAGATCTGCAATTTCATTTCTCAGTTCCCTAATAACCCTTGGGTGGATGCCATCTGGGCCCGGTGACTTGTTAATCTTCAATTTATCAATTAGTCCTAAAAACAACCTCTCTTTTAACCTGTATTTGATTTAATTCTTTAGTCAAGAGGGGCTGTTCAGGCAGCGGAATCTGCTCAAGGTCTTCTGTCGTGAAGACAGATGCAAAGAACTCATTTAATTTCTCTGCAATTTCCAAGTCCTCCTTAATCTCCCCTTTTCCTCCCTCACCATCCAGAGGGCCAACTGGTTCTCTGGCAGGTTTTCTACTTCTAATATATTTAAAGAAGCTTTTATTATTACCCTTTATATTGCTAGCCATGCGTTCCTCAAAATCTTTCTTTGCCTCTCTTATCATCTTCTTACATTTCTTTTGCCAGAGTTTGTGTTCCTTTTTATTTTCCTCATTTGGGGGGGGCATTTCCATTTACAGAAAGACCTCTCCTTGCGCTTTAGAGCCTCTCTAACTCCACTCGTTAACCATGCCGGTGCCCTCTTGGACTTAAATGAGCTCTTCTTTCTTTGTGGTATGCACTTGTGCTGGGCCTCTGTTACCGTTGTTTTAAACAGGTTCCATGCACTCTGAAGAGATTGGATTCTTCCAACCTTCCCCTTCAATTTCGTTCTAACTAGTTTCCTCATCTGAGGGAAGTTTGCCCTTCGAAAATCAAGAGTTTTTATGTCTGATTTGGTTGACACTCTTCCTCCAACATGCATGGCAAAGGAGATTGCAGCATGGTCACTGTTCCCCAGAGGCTCAGTGACATTCACATCCCTGACCAGGTCTTGAGTATCACACAGTATTAGATCCAGAGTTGCCTGTTCTCGGGTGGGCTCCATGACAAGTTGCTCTAAGGCACAGTCATTCAGCAAGTCGAGAAACCCAGTTTCTCTTTCTTGCCCGGAGCTCACATTGACCCAGTCAATGTGGGGATAATTGAAGTCCCCCATGATTACTATCCTATCGTTCTGAGATACCTCCATGATTTGTCTCCTCATTTCAAGGTCCCCCTCAAGTTTTTGATCTGGTGGGCGATAGCATACCCCAACTATCACATCACTCCTGGGACCTGGTAGTTTAACCCAAAGTGATTCTATGGTGGAGTCAGACCCTCTGTCAATCTCCAATCTGCTGGATTTTACCCCTTCTTTAACATAGATTGCCACTCCCCCTCCAACCAGCCCCTCTCTATCCCTTCTGTAGAGTTTATAGCCTGGGATTGCTGTATCCCACTGGTTCTCTACATTCCACTAGGTTTCTGTTATGGCTATTATATCTATGTTATCCCTAGCTGCCAAATGTTCAAGTTCTCCCATTTTTGGTCGGAGGCTTCGAGCATTGGCGTAGAAGCACCTGTACAGTGGGTCCCGCAACAACAGCTGCTGCCTTGTTCTTTTCCCCTCACAGCTTTTATTTTCAGTAGACAAACTGTCACAGTCCATTATTCTCCCAGTGCTAATACCTGCTATGTCATCTCTATGTGATTCTCTACCCTCTCCAACCTCGTTCCCCGAGGATGAGGTGTTCCAAACCGGATGCCACTCAGCTCCTGTCGGCTTTCCCCCAGTTATCAGTTTAAAAGCTGCTCTGCAGCCTTTTTGAGGTTGAGTGCAAGCAATCTGGTCCTATCATGATTCAAGTGCAACCCGTCCCTCCTGAACAGGTTTAGCTTGTCCCAAAATGTTCTCCAGTTCCTGACAAATCTAAAGCCCTCCTCTCGACACCATCGCCTCATCCACGCATTGAGGCTTCTGAGCTCTGCCTGCCTGGCGGGTCCTGCACGAGGAACAGGTAGCATTTCTGAAAATGCTACCTTGGAAGTCCTGGACTTCAATCTTCGTCCTAACAACCTGAACTTGGCTTCCAAGAATGACCACTTGGCCTTCCCAACATCATTGGTACCAACATGCACCATGACCACTGGCTCCTTCCCGGTTCTCTCTAACAAGCTATCTAGATTTCTTGTGATGTCTGCAACCTTTGCACCTGGCAGGCAAGTGACCATACGGTTATCATGCTCATCACAAATCCATCCATCCGTATTTCTAATTATAGAATCCCCTAGCAGAAAGACCTTCTCTCCTGCAGCCTGTTCTTCTACATGTACCTGATCCTGTATCTCATCAATTGTGATGAGGGAGAGATCCTCAGGTGGAACCAGTTGTTCCTCAGTGTGTGCCTCATGAGGTGTGATGAGGGAAAGAGCCTCAAATTGATTATGCAATATGAGACTCTCTGAGCGATCCCTTGGCCTTCTACTCCTTTGAGTCACATTCCTCCACACATCTACCTCCTGGGTTGGGGAAGTGTTTTCATCCTCAGAAGTGTGCCCTATCTCTTCCTGGATAGTCTGTTCCGCTCTGTCCAAGAACCGCTCAAGCTCCTGAATATGTTGCTGGTTCGATATGCGGGCCTCTAGCTCCTGGACCTTCTCTTCTAATAGTGCAACCAGCTTGCACTTGCAGCAAGTGTAGTTCTCTGTGCGTTTTGTCAAGATGACAAACATGGCACAAGTGTTACAGGTAACTACAGCTGCCCCCTCAGACTCCATTTTTAATGAGTGCAGTATTCTTGGCCTTGAAGATTTTACAGTGTTACTACCTACTAATCTAGAAAAAAATAATCTAGTACCAATAATCTAGTACCAATGTTCCTCCTTTTATGTTAAAAATAAAATCTCAAATGCTGAGGCTCAAATGCTTCATCAGGGGGCAAACACTTAGTGTAACTCCACCCCCAAGCTCAGTGGAAGCCCTGCTTCCTAGCAACTTCCTTTGTTTGGGTGATTAATGGCTCTTTGTATTTAAATGAGCAGTTAAAGTTAGCAGAGGCAGAGGTAAAACAGAGGTCAAACAGCCCTAGCTGAACTTTTCCAACCCAGAAACTTACTGTACCAGTGCTGTCTTCTTTCTCTTTTTCTCTCTCTGCAGTAGCTCTGCTTGGTTCCACACACCAGGCTCAAAATCATGACTGAGGAGGGAAGGCCAAATGTGGCCATGATTCTGCCCGGTCAAGATTGGCACGTGGGCACATGTGTCCTCTGGTCCTTTGCTCTACTGCCCCATCACAGAGACCAAAGAGATCCATTTTTCAAACATAAACCAACATATCCAAGTCAACGTTGGCCTAATAATCCCTTTAAGCTACCGCATCCAGGTTAGTGGTCACTCTGAATTCTCTCCTCTCTCTGGGATCAGCCTTCTGTCCACCCTCTTAAGTCCTCATCCAGCCAGGGCCCTCTCGTTCAGCTTGCTTTTGCTCATTCTTGAGCTTCCACAGGGCTGTTAAAATGCAGGCCATGCCCCTCCACCCACTCGGCCCCAGGAGCAGAAGGGTCTCTCTCTGCTCCCATCCCAGGGATGTGTTTGCACAAATCAATGGGAACACCAACAGGCGTATCCCCTTGACAGAGGGATGCTTAAATCCCCTTAAAAGCCTAGGGTGGACGGTGCATGGCATAAGATGCCCTGTGGCATGAGCAGCAGAGGGTTGATCATCCAGGATAAGGCTCCTGGACTCTTAGGGGCATCCAAAGGCCCTCAGAGCATCTAACCAAGTGCTGTGCTGGATCCTTTCCTTGCCCTTGGGGGAGCTGGCACTGGGAACTTAACCTGGGCCATCCCTGGACAGGCTGTGCATAGCCGCCCAGTCAGGTACAAGCAGCTCAAGCAGATGTCCTGACCGGTGAGATGGCAGCTCGTGTTCCCTTTGTATGAATTCTGTTTTAGAAAATCTAGGTTGTTCCAATTGTTTCGAAATTCACACGGCCACACTCTGGAAAAGAGGTACAGACCCAGAGCAAACCAATTCAAACAGAGCTAGCCCTGTACAATGTTCATAAAAAGGGGGGGTGGGGAATGGGGACAATAAGCAGCCAGATGGACCCTTCCGTTCCATCTGAATTATTTTGGATACTGGCTACAGAATGGGCTAGAATTTTGCCCTTCTGACTTTTCAGATAACGTTTTTCAAAAAGTCAATGTGACAAGGATGGATCCTTCTTGGTGCGGAGTTTGCTTCTTCCCTGGTCAGCAGCATCCTATTAAACATCCCACCAGCGCCTGCCTTCCATTGGGGCTGGCTGGGTCCACAGCTTCGCTCCCTTCTGCTGCGGCTTCTAACTTGTAACCAGCATATCTGAGGAGGGATCAGGTCTAAACCATTCTTCCAGACACCCTGGGGATGGACTATCAGGGTTCATGGCCAATGCAATAGGACACGGGCCACCTCGCCTAAGAGGTGGAGAGGGTGGCTTTAAGCAAATGACCAACAAAGGTGCTTGCCACCCAGAGCCCTGAGGAGCAAGGATCCCTTGGAGAGATGAGAGCGGGACACACCTTGGATGTGGCCCCCACACCCACCAAAGGGGAGCTCATCCTTGCTGGCTGTCAAATCTGGAAAGATGAGTCAAAAGGATCCACAAGGCTCAAAAGACCTTGGCTGGCATCGAGTCCACTGAACTGTAAAACCACCCAGTATATAAATAAACCCAGCCTTCAGTGAGAGACTGGCAGATTTGGAAGAATGGCTCAGAACCGCTAAGGGCGGCGGGGGGGTGTGGGTCTTCTATTAAGCAGAAAAAAGAGGGGAGCCAGTGGGACTGAGGTGCCTGAAAAGGAGAAGGGAGGCAAGACTCCTTGTGAGGCTTTCTGTCTGCCAGGAAACCTGTCCCTGTGGCCGGAGCCCTCCTGCAAGCATTTGATCTGATACACCCACCTCCTCCTTTTAAACATTTTGATAACCTGGGTTTCATTTTTAACTTACCAAGCCCATAACGAAGGTCTTTCCAAGGTGAACAAGTCTGAGAAATGTGATTATTACATGAATTTATGGCAGCTAGAGCAAGCGGGTGGCCCCTAAGGGGTTGCCCTTCTCCAGCACCCAGATGAATGAGGTTATACCCTGGCACTCAATTTCTACATGAGACTCACAGCCATATCCCGTCTGCACTCGCTACCTTGGGGCATCAGGGAAGTATGGGTCTTCAGGCCCCCGTTAAGTCCACTCTCCACCCCTAGTCTGGCACTGCTTCCTGAAAGCCAACCTGACACACAGCCTGGCACCTTGCCGCTCCCCGGGCGTGGGTGCTCTCCAGCGCTTTTGTCGTTACTTTTTCAAAGTACAGTATTCTCTTCCCAACTTCACCTTCTTTGCCTTTAACCTGCACACAAGGCCGGGGCTGGTTCAGAATCCATGCAGCTCATTGTCACAGTCTGGATCTATGCCTAGGTTTTTATAAACTCCCAGAGAAAGTGGGCGGACCCAGTCATGCTAAATTAAAATGTTGGGTTAGGAAGAGGCGCCGACTACAGGTTTAGGCAACATGTTCTGCACATCCAAAACAGATGTAACCCTCCAAATGCAGTAAAAACTACAACACCCACCAGCCCAGGGCAGCACAGCTGAGAGGGAGGGATGCTGGGTTGTGCAGTCCAAAACAGCCACTGGCTCTTGCCGCTTGCAAGACAAAATGAGGACCCAGCTGTGGAATAATTTCTCATGCCAGCCTCCAGATTCAGGAACCACAGCAATGAGAGAATCTGACCATGCGCAGAGTGTCCTTCCCTTATTACAGAGTAACTAATGGCATCAAAAAGATTTCACACTTCTGGATGGATGGAAAAAGGAAAAGTTGCTTCCAGGTGCCTTTGATATTAGAGAACAATCACTGTGTAGTTAATCAAAAGCTGAATTTGGATCACCAAGGAAATGAGAGAATCCCCAGCCTCTCCTGCCCTCATCAGGTGTCACTCTCCCTAGCCCCCAACTTATAAAAACCATTGCTAATATGTAAATGATAGAGAAGCATAACAAGGCAAAGGTGGCAGGTCCTGCCTTATACCTTTCACGGCCATGAACACACCCACCCACCAAAGCCACTCTTTGCTGCCCTTTTAATGCCAGCCAATCCCCGGGCACCCCCTCTCAAGCCTCCCCCCCCCCCGTGCCAGCCTGCCACCCCCTGTCCCAAAGGCACATTTTGGGCACGAGCAGACCAGGCACGCTGGCCAGTTGGCAGTCCATGCTGCAGAAGCAGCCCAGGGGGTGTCTCTCAGCACATGCAAGCGGGGGACACATGTGATTCGGACAGGAATTCTGGAGCAAGCATGGGGCCGAAGTACGTGGCGCCTCAGTGGCTGCACGAGAAGCAATCGCCACTTGGGCTTCAGACGAAAAAAAGGGCGACCTCTGAGAGGCTCCTTTGTGCCGAGCCAGGTGAGGGACCCTTTCTCTGCCGGGCCTGCTGTCCAGACCGTTTCAAGGGTCCACGCGCAGGAACCAGGGCCTTGTTGCCAGCAGCTGCTCGTCCATCACTGTCACCTTGAACATAAGGTTGCCAACTTCCATCCCAGGAAGACATTCTGGCCACTGCGAGGCACAAAGAATAACCCAAGAGAGAGGAGCAGATCCCTCTGCCTGCCACCCTTCCGGCTGCCTCCCGACCCGCCAGAGAGATGCTTGCCCCGAGCTCAAAAGATGCACCTTCCAGACAGACTGGGGAATCTAGGCAGCCCTTCTGCAAATCCCCTCCCCCATGGGATGCCAGAGGAAAAGTGGGGTGGGGACCGAGTGGACCCATCAAGAAGAGAAGCCCAAGCTCCCAGGCTGCACCCTAAAAGACCTGCAGTGAGTCTACAAAAGAGCTCGGGGAGGATAGGGGCATAGCCCTTTCCACCCAGAATCTGCGCCCATGAGCAGAGTAGCTAAACAGAACAACTCACCCAAGCATGGGCAAAGTGCCTTTTACCTCAATGCAAAGTGTTTCCCCTCAGTACAAGATTGAAAACGAGTCCTCAATGAGTCCTCCAGCTCCTGGGACAAACCTACCTTCTTAATTCCTGCCAAACGAACAGCAAGCAACTGGGTGTGCATTTGTGTGTGCCCATTATCTCCCAAGGTGCACCTGCCGGACTCTCTGGTCCCTTGGAAGGAAATCCTGCGCACCCTAGGCAACCACCCTGCTTCCCAGGAGAGCAGTGGCCCCAAAGGCAGATGGTGTGGCTTCCGGGAAGAGCTCCCCAATCAGGAAGTGGCATAAAGGCGGCTCCCAGGCCCCCTCGCCCTTGCCCTTCCCTCCCTCCCCCCCCCAGGAGGCAGCAAAAGGTAATCGCCACTGACCCCTCCTTGCGCTGGTCTGCTGGTCTCCTTGGCGGTGGGCATCCTCAGTTTGGGACCTTGTGCCAACTGAGAAGAGGCCGAGACGTTGCCAGGGGTTGAGCCAGGGTTCGACGCAGCCCCGGAGGCCTTGCCCTGCTGTGCGGCTGAATCGCTGCCGTATCCTGAGGAGGACGGGAAGGTGCCAGAGAGGGACTCGCTGAAGGAATGTTTGCTTTGGGAGGCCGGCAGGCTTTCCCAGAGGCCGGTGGCTGGGTCGGGAGCAAACGGCGGGCACGGCGGCCTCTCTGGGAGGTGGCCTTCCCCTGGGTCCACCATGGGGGACGGCGTAGACAGCTCCGAGAGGGTGCCTTTCTCCACGGTCCACGAAGCCCCCCACGTGCCACTCGACAAGCTCCCGTTGCCGTCTTCGCTGGGCCATCCCCCGAGGACCACCTCCTCCTCCACCAGGGGGGTCTGCACCGTCGGCTGCTCCCAAGACCGGCAGACCACCACCACCGTGGGGCCTGCCTCCTCGTCCTCCTCGTCCCGGGCGCTGTCCGCCGGCCCCTCCGGCTGCAAAGGCACCAAGATGGCTCGGCTGCTCCCACATCCCGGCCGCTGGTGGGCCACCAGCCGGCGGGCCACCTTCTCCCGGTTCTGCTCTGCCGGGTTGTCCAGCAGGCGGGCAATGACCGTCATGCCCTCCTCTCCAGGGAGGTGGGGCATGCAGCCCCCTGGTGGGCCGGAAGCCGGGGTTGCCGCCACCAGGTGGACCTTCTCGAGTTCCCCTTGGAATCTCTCCCTCACCTGGACGACCTGCCCGGGCTCCATCCTTTCCAGTTCCACCACGGAAGGCGCCTCCTCCTGCCAAGGGATGCTCGGAACCAGATGCTTCCCGCCAGCCTGTGCAGGGGTTTCTTGGAACTTCCCTGCCATTGTCGCGGCTGCTCCTGCATCGATCTTTGCCCCTTTGGAGGGTCCTTCTTCTGCGACCAGATTGCCTCTCCCCAGCGCCATCCTCTTCTTCCTCTTCCACTTGAAGTGGGCTTTCCTCTTGGGGGACAAGGGAGCCTTCCCTGCCTCCCCGGGGGGCTCCTTCTGCTCCTTTACACAGCTCAGCGTATTCCCCATCCCCCTGGTGCGCAAGACACCCGCGACAATGCAGCTAAACTGGCACCGGGCACCGGGCTAAATCCCAACCGCCGCTTCATCAGCTTAGAGGCACATTTTAAAAACACAGACCGCTGCAGCAGGCATGCGCTCGCTCGCACAGACGGATGGATGGACACACACACACACACACACACACACACACACACACACACACACACACACACACACACACACACACACACACACACACACACACACACACACACACATGCACCGAGGGAGCCAGACGAAGATTCTCCGCTGCCAGCCGCTGCCGTCTTTAGACAGCCATCTTACGAAGCCGGGAGCTAGGTGAAGACACATTCAAAGCATCTCACTGCAGTTCAGAAATTGCTTGACCTAAAAGCAGACGGCACCCGGATTGGCTGCAGCTTCTGCTCTCCAAATATGAGGTAATGGGGGCGCTCCCCTCCATAAGGCAAACAGAAAGCCAGACAGAGGCTGGGAGGCGGCCGCGGGAGGGAGGGAAGGAGGGAGGGAGAATGAGAGAGAATGAGAGAGAATGAGAGAGAATGAGAGAGCGATCGGCAGGCACCAGCAGGCAAGGCAAGGAGAGGAAGGTGCTGCCGATGGGGTGTGGCACAGGGGCAGTGGGGTGGCAATCCAGGAGCAAAGTTTCTCTTTTTTCCCACAAAAACAAAAGCAGACACGCACAAGAAGAGAGGGGTGGAATGAAGGCAGCACCCAAAAGACGGGTGGGTGGGAGGGAGGGAGGGAGGGAGGGAGGGAGAGAGAGAGAGAGAGAGAAAAAAACCAGCACGCAAGCTGGGAAGGAGAGAGGCAGCAGGCTGTGCCTTCCAAGGGGAAATGCCCGGAGCTGCCAGGCTGTATAGCAAATACGGAGAAGAATTTGGGCAGAACCACGGCAGGCACCCAGGGAGGGCCAGGCTCGGCAAAGCTGGCAACGGGGGAAGAAGGCAGCTTCACCGTACAACTGCTTTGGCCGTGCTGGATTTGGATCTCAGCCTCCGGGGAGGCCTACCCACCATCGTCACCCCCACCCCACCCCACCCCACTGACTAGGACCCAAAAGGGTCCACCACGGACCATAGGGAAAACTCAGGGGTGGGTCCTTGGCATGCAAGGAGTTTGCCAGAGGTGGGATGATGTGTGTTGAGGGCGGAGAGGCAGGCTCAGGAGGAATCCTGCCCAGAAATTGGATGGGAAGCCTTGCAAGGACTAGGAAAAAACGACACACCCAAGGAGAAGATGGGTCCTCCTCGCTTCACCCAGGCAGTCAATGGGCTCTGCAGCTTCGAACTCCACCCGTGGAAATGCAAAATAACTGCATTTCTCCCCCTGTTTATCTGAGACATCTGATCAACATTTCTTTGAAATAGCCTTCTAGAACTGACATGCTATGACATTCTTGTATTTAACGGACACAGCATGGTTCTTTTCATGGAGACAGTTCACCAGTTTTCCAATATGTATTTTTTTAAAGATATAGGCTACAGCTGGGAAAACACCTTTTGCTTTAATTTTAAGAGAGATCGCAAAAATAAGCCAGCTGAAGGAAGGACCCCACAAAGATATTCTCTCTCTCTCTCTCTCTCTCTCTCTGTGTGTGTGTGTGTGTGTGTGTGTGTGTGTGTGTGCGTGCGTGCGTGCGCGCGCATGTGTGCGTGCTGAACTTGCACTGGGAACTTGGGTGATCTGAGTGTCTGTTTAGTGCCAGTTCTCAGTCACAGAGGAGAGGAGAGCCAGCAAACGGAAGCCCAACACAAAGCAGAGATGCTCTTAACAGCCTGGGTAGATGGAGCACAACTGGATCACATGAAGATCCTCTCGGATCCCTCCTTGTTATCAGAAGCACACACAGCCTCCGTGAACTGGAGCATCTTCTGTTCATTTGGGGTGGGAGTGGTCTACCTCTGATCCCACCTGGATGGACAGAGCCTGGCAAAGTTCTGGCCTTCACCTCCTCCCCGCCCTCCCGAGGTCCATCCCCCTACAGCCCAAGGATGCCATTATTTAAGCACTTGATTAAAACGTGTCTCTCCCTCTCTCTTTTTGCTGGCATCTGGATATTTTCCATAGCCCCAGCTTTGCGGGTTATCTTTGTTGTGGTCTCCTATGGGGACACTGGTCCTTTGTTAAAATCACAATAAATTATACATTAAAATTTATTCAGTGTTTACTGGAAAAAAACACATTTTAAAGATGATCTTGTAAATTGCATGGTACTAAATGCATATCAATGAATAATTCATTGTGCTTTTAATTCTACTTTTTTAACATTCCGAGCTGCCTTGAGTCCCTTTAGAGGGAGGAAAGGCAGCCTATATATAAATAAGGCCAACAAACAAACAGACTGACCAACTATATGTTGCATTTGGGGATTGGGGATTCCCCCACCCCCACACCTTCATCCTTTTACCCTGGAACCTGTTCTGGATCTAAGATGTGATCCACAAATCTGATAAAAGAAAGTATGTCTCATTCAAACATATTGGAATAACTATACAGAGGTGGGGGGGATGCCACCAGTTGTGTATCAGTGGAAGAGAAATGGCAAAAGAAGCCCCACCTTTAAGCATCCTTGTAACCTCTGTGGGCACCATGTGCTCAAGACAAGGAGAGCCGGCAGAACCAAGTTTCCCCATCTACTTCTGGGGGAGTGACGCTCCCAGGGTTATTTATTTATTTATTTATTTTAGAGTATTTTAAGCCCGTCTTTCTCCTTGGAAAAAGGACCCAAGGCGGCTTACAGTAATGAGGGACACTATACATTCCAATACAATTAAGACATATTCCAGTATGGAGAGCAGGGAATTGAGGGACATCTTACAGCATTAAAAGACAACATTAAAGCTAAAAGAGAATGCGAGCAGTTAAGGAAAAGAGAAAAAGAGTCCATGATGAGAGATGGAGGTAACATTGAAAACATAAGTATATCGATGAAGTCAGTCAATGCAATCATGTATGGTGGACCATCTAAAAGTTATGAGGGGTGGAAACTAACTACTGAGAACATAGTGTCAATGCAAGCATACAAGGAGATATATAAACACAAAGTTATAAGTGGTTCTAAACGCAAAGTCTGTGTAGTCATGTATGGTAGTTCATATAAAGGCACATAATAGGTGGTCCACCATTCAGGGAAAGCTTGCCATACTGGGCAAAATTTCTAAAACTAGTTATTCAATATCATAGGTCTTCTTCCATTTTCTTCGTTCTAGAACAGTGTTGGCGAACCAATGGCACAGGTGCCAAAGTTGGCACTCAGAGCCCTTTCTGTGGGCACCCAACTTCGCCCCCTTCACAGCCACCTGTGTTCAGGTTAAATTGCTGTATTAGCATTTTGCGAAAAATTAGTGGGTTTTGAATCGCAGTTTGGGCACTCGGTCTCTAAAAGGTTTGCCGTCAGTGTTCTAGAATCTCTTGTCCGAAAACACACACCAGTCCTTCAGGTGCTCTTCCATTGGCTTCCCTCATCCTAGCCAAGACACTGAGGCATTCCAGAGAAGGGAACAGCGAATAACTGAGCTGTGGAACTCACTGCCACAGGATGCAGTGCCAACTTGGGCATCTTTAGAAAAGATGAGGTAACACCATGGAGAATGAAGCCAACCAATGGCCATGAGTCAGAATGCCTGCATTTGACCTCCGGCATCAGAGGGTGTTCAGAGTCTCCCCTGTACGTGCGTGGCTCACTCCTATACCCCAACCCGATCCCTGCGCGATCCCAAAATCTTGGGGAGGGGTGCCCATTTGGAAAGGAACGTGCCACACGGCACATCATTCAGCACCACACGTTCCAAAAGCCAGCCAGGTAGAAGCCAGAGGGCTTCCTGAAATAGCACCCATTCTTGAACAACACAAGGACACACGCCCGAGCTTATTAAGAACAAAATTAAAAAGGGCTCCTGTTTTGTTAAAGATGCCTCAACGTTTTAAAATAAAAATGCATCGACCTTGCCGGGACTTGTCTAGCTCCGGAAAAGTGTCTCTTCGGGCCAATTTCAGGCATATTCTCAAGCAAGACGCATGGACACTGCGTGGGTGTTAAGTCGCCCAAGCAAACGTGGCACCATGGAAGAGACACAGGGGAGAAAACCTCCAGCCATTTCTGGGTGGCCAAAATGACGAGGTCTGTTCTATGCCTCTCTAGTCCTGAGCCTGCCCGCTAGAAATGCCAGGAAGCAGAACAGCTTTAACCACTGGTTTTGCGTCAGGCTTTAATAACAACAACAGCCTCTGAACTGCCCAGCTGGAAGGGACCTCATGGGTCATCCAGTCCAGCCCCCTGTCAAGGATGCCTCGTGGGAGAATCGAACCCCCAACCTTGGTGGCTCCACTGCCAGAGACGTAAATGAGTGAGCTATCAAAAAATGGCCCTTACAAGCAGGAAAAGGAACCGCAGAGTTTAACCGCAGAGCGGGAATAAATCTTCTTAATTCCACAAGGGTGATAGAGGTTTTCCCACTGTGCTAAGCACGAAAGGCACCAGAAGCATTTCTCGGTGAGGTGAACTCCTGCTGGACACGGCCCCGGCTGGGGGCTCCTCTCCTGGCACCCCCAGGGAGCACTTCCAGGAGATCCTGACACTGGTTGCCATCTGCCCAGTTAGAAGGGTTCGCCTTGGGCCTCATCCTTTGCAGCACGTCCGACCCTAGGCTCCCTCCCCCCGCCGCCACCTTTTCCTCCTTTGACTGTACAAGAGCACCATCTAGTGCCTATAGAGGAGCTCCACAGGGATGGAAAGGAAGCAGAATCATCCTCATCATCATCGAGCCTTTTCACACGACCCCTAAACTCTGCGGCAAATGGCTCCCAACTCCGGAGCTTAAAATTGTTTCCCCACCAGCTCCGGAGTTTACAGAAAATTAAGTGCGACCACGCCCACCTAAGCACGTCCCAGCGCACTTTTCAGGTACCTGCTCTCCGGGGGTGAAAAACCCCTGATGCAGATCTAACGTAGTGGGTGCCGGGCTCTCCTCGCTTCTTTTTGTTGTTGTTTTGCCCCCCGCCCCTTTAAGAGATACTACGAGACTGGAATACTGCCATGAGGAGAGCGAGACGGCAGAACGGAGGTGAGCTGGCATTCTTTTCTTCCTTTTTTTCTCCCTGCCCTCACGCAGCCAGCAGCCAGGAGTGCGGAGGGGGTGGGAACGCAGGAACAGCGACAAACCTCCAAGATCTCTGGTCCAAATTTAAGTGGCCAGCGGATCTTAGGGGTCGTGTGAAAAGGCTCATCCTCGACCGCATAGTTGGGATGGACCCTCTGGATCATGGAGTCCAACTCTTGTCAAGGAGGCCCCCATGGGGGAATCGAACTCGCAACCTCTGCCTCCACAGAGCAAAGCCACTTAGTAGGACTCGGGAGCAGCTTTCTGGGAAGGTAATATCCTTGAGAAAGAACAGTACAGGCAGGAGAAGCAATGCAGCCACCCCTGAGAGGAACAGGCGGAATCCAGCCCAGGCAGGCCCTTCACTCTCCCTGCCCATGTCACTGGCCCAAGCTGCTGCCCACCCACAGCTCTGGAGTCCCAAGGTTCCTCGTCTCTCGCTGGGCTGCTGGTGCTGCCGGGAGTGGTGGTTCAGCCACACCTGCTTCCCTTGGCCTGCATCTGTCACAAAGGAGATTGTTTAGGCCCCTTGCATCCGGAGCACCAAGCCTTGAGCCACCCCTGGTGGATTCCCTGGCATGGTGCAGGCGGAAGCATCCACCCGACCCTCTTCCAGACACACAAGGCGGGTGTGAGTGGGTGTGCGCAGGCATCCACGTCCCACATCAGCCCCGAGACAAGGAACCTCCCTTCCCACCCACCAGGACTCCTTGTCAGGACACAAGGATGAAAGCTCATGGCATTCAAGAGACAAAGCTCACCCTCCCCCAGAGAATGCGAGAGGGAGGGGGGAGGACACACATGCAAAATTCAGGTAGCCTCGCGGGGAATCTAGTCAGTGAAGAGAGGGCTGCTGGGGATGCCCCTCGATGCCCCAGGCCCCTTGCTCTTCCTGAAAGCCCTCTTCCGCAGGGGACCAAAGCCAAGCCCAGATGGGCAACAAGACTCCCTACGTGACGACACTCAAAGGCCTCCAGATTCACTACCAACCAAGCACTTGTTTCGACCCAACAACCCTCTCCTTCTCTCACAAAGGTTTTCTCCTTCCTGGTTCTGCCCCCACCGCCGCCATGTAGGCCAGTCATGGCAAAAAGGTCATGACAAGATCACATCATATAACCAAGTCTTGAAAAGCAGCAAGTCAGTAACATGCATGACATATGCTCAACAGGACGATATCTGAGTTACTAAGGAGAGGATGCTATGGGTCCAGTTTCTGGGCCATGGGTCATGCTTGCTTGCAGCTTCAACATCCCTGAAGACCGCAGGAGTGCTGCTCAGGGTTCCAGCTACTGCCATCCTCAGACATACGGTAGAACTCCCATCCGTTTATAACACAGTTCCTTCCACATCACAAGAGTCAAACCAGAGACTTATTATTCAGAAGAGCCACACATATAAGGAGAAACTCAACCCAGACACATAGACCAAAATTCAGGAGCCAAGGAAAGATCATATAACAGATGTTCTTGGACAAAAGCTTACGTTTGCTGGCCAAGGTTTCTGGCAATGGTAGTCCAAGAACCTCTTGGGGGGGGGGGACTCAAGGTTGGCAAGACAGGCCTAGAACCTTGGGGTCCCCAGATGTTCTTGGGTGAAAATTCCCATCTGGATCACCCAAGGTTGGGAACAGCAGCGCTCCAAGATTAACAGTGATGCAATCCATCCAAATGTTCTCAGTCTCAGCAGTGTGGGATCCCTGGTAGAGCTGTAAAAAGCTGTAATGCCCCTTGAGGCTTTGCGGCCCAATGAGTGAAAGTCTGGTCCTGTTTCCAGTAGCAAATGTGTGCACCTTTTGCATTTCAGCGCACTGGGTCAAAGCCCCCAACACCACATGCAAGGCATGGCTCAGAGCACAGTGACCCTGTTCAAAATACAGCCATCTTCTGTTTTCAGAAAGCTCCAAAGATCTCAGCTGGGCAATTCAGCTCTACATACAGTAGCCTTCCAGATGCCCCGGGTATCAGGACAGGACCTTAACAGCCTCGCCAGTGGCTTCACAATGCAAGCGGATCAGCAGGAAGAGGTGCAGGTGTTCTCTAATGAGCCAGTATGCATGACACCCAGAGATATTAATCCAACAGGGCAATCAGCCCCCCACCCCTGACTTCATTGCCAAAGACAATTTATCGTACAGATACGGAGCAGGAGCCGAGAGGCACCCAAAGTCTCTTTCCCTTCAAAAGGCAGCAGCCAAATGGGATTTAAAAAGGCCTTACCTGGAAGTGCAGGATAATGGTCCAGATCAGCCCCAAGGTCAGCTTGGGGTTCCCATCCGTTATGTCATCGTTGCGAATGTTCACTAGCTTAACCTGAAAATAAAGCAGAGGCGAATAAGCCATTTTAATAAAGGCAAACATGGGCCAAGGGGTGGGATTACAGAAAGCATAGGAAAACAAAGGCTGGTAGCACCTGTAAAACTAAGAGGTTCATTTTACTCCGTGATATGAGCCAAACCCTTTCAGTGCTGCTAAAGCCATGGGTTCTGTTTCCTAAAGATGTTATGCTAGAAATTGCTCAGAGTGGCCCTGGCAACCAGATGGGTGGCACAAGAGAGGGTGGGAGGGAAGAAAAGGAAAGGAAAGGAAGGAAGGAAGGAAGGCAGGCAGGCAGCCAGTCTGTCATGTAATCCTTATAGTCCAAGAACCTCGAGGCACCCAAAGTCAGGAAACACTGGGCTAACAAGAGACTGTATTCTTCTTTCCCACTCCTTGTGTTAGCCTGTGGCCTGCTGCAGCGAGAGGAGAAGAGAGCCTTGTGCCATCTGGAAGACCACCAAGCTTTGTTTGGCCCATGTTTGGGGTGGTTTGTAGGTCGCTCTCTTCTTCAAATTACTTGCTGCCCCAGGTGGGAACACACTCCAACACCCTTCAGACAACCCTGTGTTTCTCCTGCCTTGCGTTGAGGGGTACAGCATCGGGAAGGACAGTTTTTCACACCTATTGTGGGAATACAGTTTAAAAAGCAGAACTCCTGCAAGGCAATTCCCACTCAAGGCAATTCCTGCTAATAGTCACAAATTGGCCATGCAGTCTTGTAAGGAAGAGGGAGGTGGCCATACCATGCCATTCTTTGTTTGAACTGGCCTGTAAAGTCCAGCCCCATCAGACCACGCTGCCCTGTGCCTCCCATGAACAAGCCTGGTGTCCATCTTGACAAGTGAACCTTTAAGAACTCTCTCCTGGCAAATTACACCCCTTGCCATGCTTGGATTTCTGTACCTGCTTTGAAAAAGGGAGCTTGCTCCCAAAAGCTCAGCAACTTTTTTTATTTTTCTTCTAGCAGCCTATGAAGGTCTCAGCCCTCGTCTAGTTTTGCTTTTGTTTTAATGGCTGCACGGCTCCAAACCTCTTTTTTAAAACAAATGAAAAGACATTTCCCCTACTACGGCATTGACTTCCGTATTTCTCAGTTCATTGGAGAGATGACTTACTCCTTCACCACTTCCATCTTTTAAAAAAATATGTGGCCCCTACAAAATGCAAGCCCAAACTTGATCAGCCCACACCCTGCATTATACAAGCAAGCACTTAATAGAACACCAGGCTGCAAATGCCTCGGAGTCTGGCCCGGAATGGAATGCATCACCCACACCATCTTGTTGAGGAAGGCTGGAAGCCTGGAAGCCCAGATCCTTCTCCCAAACCCAGCCTGGGATGGAGGGATGGAGTGGCTCCCACCCCTGCCCCTGGCCACACATGCGGGCAGAGGAGGGAGCGCGCAAGTCATTCCTCACCTATGTCTGACAAAAACGTGTTTATAAAAACACCTCCATCCCGGGCAAGGTGCACTCTTGCGCTCACTCACTCTCGCTCTGTGTGTGTGTGTGTTCGTGTTTGTGTGCACATGTGTGTGCGTGTGTGTGCGTGTGCCAAGCACCTGGAAATTAATCTGTTTTCAATGAACGACCACTGAGCAGCCATACTTGGAAGCAACAATCCCTTGTGACTTTTCTATCAACCAGGAAGAATTGTTACTTATTTCAGAAATAATGTTCTTAAAAGTTTAATGTAACTTTAACCTTATGCTTAAATATTTGGGTTTTGTTTCATTTAAAAAAAACACATATTAATTTCAAAGCTACATTATTGGGAGCCATCAGGTCATTCCCTCCTGTTAAAGCAAAAGCAACCTCTGTGCCATAAATGCATGAATGCCGGCAAGTTACTTCCAGGCTCTGTTCCATAGAAGGCGCACCTATTCACTGCCACCCTAATCAAGTGAGATGAAGTGCAGTTCCATCAAATTATATCAATCTTTTCTCATTTTGCACCCGGAGCTGTACATTAACTGACGTGAGCTTGATGAATCGTCTTTTCTCTTGTGTCGATGTGTGTGCCCCCCCCCCTTTTAGGTGTGATTTTCTCTCTTTTTTCCCACCCACTGATCAAGGATTAGGGCCCAACTATCTTGATCATAACAAATGTGTCTCACTCTTTTCTTTCAGAAATGCTACCATCCTAACGCCCAGGCCAGCCTTCGTCCAATCCAGGCCCCATCCATCCCCAATGTGATGGACTACCACCCCCATCATTCCCTGCAAGAATGACCCGTGTCAGCGGATGATGCTGGGAGGCGCTCCACACCTCTGCCTGGGGAAAGGTTGGCTGGGGTCCCTACAGAAGCTCAGCTCCTTGGGA
Source organism: Phrynocephalus versicolor (assembly GCA_023846285.1). Taxonomy (NCBI): domain Eukaryota; kingdom Metazoa; phylum Chordata; class Lepidosauria; order Squamata; family Agamidae; genus Phrynocephalus; species Phrynocephalus versicolor. Next base: position 22,128,147 of record JAHTLZ010000008.1, on the reverse strand, counting down.
ACGGGAGGGAGACGGGATGGGTGGAGAACAGCGCTTGAAGGGCCTGCATTATGGCGCCTGTGATCGTTCTGCACGTAATGTGCCTGAACAAGCAAGTGCATCGACTTCTGAATCAAAAAGGAGGAAGAGGAGGATGAGAGCTCCTTGAAAAAGCTGGGTTTTTTTTGTTTTTGTTTTTTTTTTTGCAACTGGATTGAGAGACGGGTTGCCTCCAGCAAGACGCAACCACATCTTTCAGGAGGTGTCATTAAACTGTTGACACTCCCCAGGGCAGGGCTCTTTCTTCCACCAGAGCCAGCAGCCCCGAAGGGAGCCAGGGGTAATAAATCTCCCCACCCAGCATCCTTCTTGCAGTCCAGCAGGAAAAGGGGCTCCCTCCCCAGACAGTGGGCCCCAGGAGTTTCAGACCGGCTGTACAACCCCTGCGAGCTGCTGCATGCCTCTCCTTCCTGGGCAGAGGCAACTCACGGTGTTCTCTCCCATGCACGCCTTCAACTCCCATTTGAACACTGCTCAGCCTGCTTTGGGAATCCAACTGGTTCCATCTGAGAGGATGGGCTGGGACGCCCACACCACCTGCCAGGGTTTCCTGGCAAAGTTTTCTGGCTGGTGCAGAAGAAGGACTGGAGTTGAGTTTCTGGGTGTCAAGTGGGGGCATTCAGGGTCCTCCTTCTCGACAGGGTTGGAACTCAATCTCTGGCAAGGGTAGGTTTTGGGACTGCTTCTTGTGGCCATTCAGGCATGCTCAGAAGCAATTGTGCTTGTTCACTTTTTAATGACATACTTTCGAGTTACTATCTGTCCTTTTAGGCTACAAGTGCCTGTATTTTTAGAACGTATGCTCTTGCAATTTTGAAACATGATTAAACATGATTTAAGTTCTGCCTGCCACTTAAGTATTGCTTTTCAAAGCGCTTTTCCTTGCAGCTTCTCACAGTTGCAAGAATTTTCCAGGGCAGTCACGCCTGTAGCTTTTCATAAGGTGCATGGATGGGTTTCTACTTCACATTTGCACCTCTAGTTTTTCTTACAGCTGTAGGACTTGTAGATGTTCTCAGCAACATTCAAGTATTTTTGCAGTTATGGAACATGGAAGCCATGTAGACAAACGAAGCTTGTAGAATTAGACAAGCTGATATTACCTGAAATTATTGCAACATGAAAATACTTTTTACCTTCACACACAGAGGAATTTTGATATGACTGGCAAATGTTAATCTGATTTCATTTTGGATTTAACCCTTTTTTTCTGGGATAAGGAAGCCAAAAGCAAAAACAAACGTGCTGCTTATATATACCGCCCCATAGCACTTAAAGTAGTCTCTGGGTGGTTTAGAGATTTAATTATGCAGGCTACACACTGCTCCCCTACCCCTGCAAACTAGATATTTAGTTTAACCAACTCAGATTCCTGGAGGAAAAGTCCATCACGGGTTACAAACCATGATGGAGATGTGTAATCTCCAGGCTTAAAACCGGGGTACTTCAAGGGCCAGATGCAGAGGAGTGGTATCAGGAGACAGAGATCTAGTCTCATGCGCTCCCAGGCGCATCTGGTGGGGCCACTGTGAGATCCAGGAAGCTGGACTAGATGGGCCCTTCTTGGCCTGATCCAGCATGATGGCTCTTCTTATGTTCTTATGTTCTTATGCTCAGGTGGCATTTGTGAGAACAGCAACCCACAAACCTCAAGCAGTGCCACTGCTGCCCACCTCATTCCAAAAGGGGTTCTGTCAAGGCGCAGCCCCACACAACAACGCTCACCGGGGGCTGCCAAGCTCCAAGCCAAATGCCACGTCCCACTGGCTGCCCCGCGCTGACCTCAGGAAAAGAGCAGAGGCACCGAGCAGCTGTCAGGGGCTCAGGGCGGCTGCTTTAAGTGGGGCCAGCAAGGAACACTCCCCACGATGCTCCAGGAACCACGAGGGAGGGGTGGCCAGACGCAGGGCAACGGACAGTGCCAGGAGGGGGAGATCTGACTGGTGTCTCACCTGCCGCTGCTTGAGGAAGTCCAGCGCAATCTGCACATTCTGCAGCCGGTGGAACCGCATCCGACCTTTCTCCCGGGGCTGGAAAACAAGAACGCAGGTTCAGCTCATGGCCTCTTCCCAGCAAAGACCACCGATTCGATTCCGGATGCCCCCAGGGGGCTCAAGAACAGCGAGGCTCTGGCAGTCCCGAGGGCAGTTCTCTGCAGGCTTCAGGAGGCTCCCTGGCCAGTCCTCGAGGGCTGGAGCCCCGGGTGCCCTTGCCATCCAAAAGGAGCTCAAACCTACCCACCCCCGGAACAAAGAATCTCAGAACTCCTCCTGCATGCCGGCAGTGTTGCTAGTGGAATGGCAAAGGTTGCAAGCAAGCCAGCTGGTCCCCCAAATCAGCAAGCAGCCTAGGCAGGTTTAAACCATTCCCACATGGAAAGGCAGTAACAGAGGAAGCCCTCCGAGGAGGACAAGGCAGAAAGAGCTGGCAGGACAGGCAGAAATTGGGGGCAGGAGGGAATTTTTAGGACAAAAGGACAATCTTTTCCCAGCATCAAGGGTTGCAAGCCAGATTCCATTCCACTTTGCTCCTGGCCAACATGGGACAGATGACGCCCCTATGGACTCCTGTCTCCAAACCCCAGTTATCTTGAGGTCATAACCCTTGCCAGCCTAACAGAGGCATTGGGGGGGGACCAGGAGAGAGAAGGCATACTTGGCAAAGGATCTGCATTTCCTAAGCCCACCCAGAGGGCAAAGCCCCCAGCAGTTTTGCAGATCAGGGATGGAGGACAGTCCCCGTTCTGTGAGAACCAAGGAGTGCAGCCCCCCAAATTCCTCGCCATGAGTCGGAACTCTTGATCCCCTAATTGCCCTTAGGGAATCCCAAGAGACAGCCTGGGTTGCGGATGAAGTTGAGGAGCTTTCCTGCGAACCCTGCAACGGAAGCTCTCCTGGGGACTCGTCAGCAGAGGCACTTCATCCGTGATGGGCAATAAAAAGAAAGAGGAAGAGGCCAAGACCAAAGGAAACTCTTGGAAGCCCCACGAGATGAGCAGCTCACAAGAAAGCACATGGGGGGGGTCGGACCCCCAACCCTGGAGGCAGCAAAGATGTTGGAAACTCCGACCACATCTCTGACTCCTTCAGTCGTCCAGGAGAGCAGTGAGCCGATACAGTGGGGTCACAGCAAATCCATTTTAAGACCCACTTTGTTCGGAAGACCCTCTCCTGCACTGTGTAGCCTGCACACTGTAATTAAAAACTGTAAACCGCCCAGAGACTACTTAAAGTGGTATTGGGCGGTATATAAGCAGAACACTTTGCTTTTGCTTTTTGCTTTCCTTTCAAATACCCTCCCCATCTAAACCTGCTGCCAATCAGTTTGGGGGAGGGCAGACCTACGGCCTCCCCAGTTCTTCCCTTCTTCCTCAGCCACTTAAAAGATATCAAGGAGAAATGTAGCAGCCTCTTCTCTGTAAAAACATACGTATCACCCAGAGGACAATTCGGTTTTAAAAAGAAGCAAGCCAGCGGCAGACAGCGTTTGTGGTTTTGCTCTCTGGTAAGAAACCCAGGACCTTCTGGCAATGCTGACGGCATGCCTATTTTCCCCATAACATAAAAGAACCTGATTATTTGAATTTGAGGTCTCCTTATTGTCACTGCAAAAATGCTTTTCTACTTGTGAGTAGACTGCAACAACAATTGCACACACACGTGTGGGTTTTCACGCATCCACACAGACGCCCATGCATGTGTGGCCAAACTGCCTAGGTTACCGGCATGAGATTACGGCAAGGTTGTGGATATGTGCAGGACCTAGTAGCACTAAAGGTAGATCTGTGTGCACTCACACCTCGTGGATTAGTATTCCTCACACCGTCTAACTACTGGCACCACAAGACACAACTCAGATAATCCAGTAAATGCTTCAAAACCCTGTAGAAGGTCCTCCCCAGACCATGGACAGAAGAAAGACTGGGAAACCTGAACTGTACTCAAATGAGAAAAACAAGTAATGTGGCTTTTGAAATTGCATTATATTTAGTCTGCTAGGGTGCATATAATATCTGTAGCATCAAAAAGGAAATGTCAGTGAAAGAAAGGCAGAAGTGTCATATTTGTATTCCTCTGTGTGCGTGTGTGTGTGTGCGTGTGTGCGTGCGCACGCGCTCTTACACTTTAGAAAAAGACACTTCCAAATGTGTGCGTAGCTATGTTCATCGTGGGTAGCTATGTTCATCTGGTGAAACAGCAAACAGCCCCGTGGCATCTCATAACTTCCTTTTGGCATAAGCCTCCATGGATAGAAGCAGGCTACTCCTCCAGGAAAGGCAACGCTAAATAAAACCTGCCTGCCCTAAAGGTCCCACAGGGCTCTTTGCCGCTTTCAAATGAAGTCCCTTCTGGGCACTGCTTCCGGATGCCCTCCTTGTGTCTTCTTCTTGCACCCAAACAGCCCACTTCCTTTACAGCCGTGGCTCCCAACCAGGGACGACAACTCCCAGAAACCCGGGGCTGCAGAACTTGTGACGAAGGCTTCTGGGAACAGCCGGCTAAGAACATCTCCCCCCCCCCCCAAGGTTTGGAGCCACTGGTTTGCAGGCACCCCTCCGAGTTCCTGGGATCCCCACCCGCCGGAGCTCTCCTGCCCTGTTTCCAACCTCTCCTGCCTCTTGCTCCCCTCCAGAGGTGCAACCAGCAGCACCTGGCTGCAACAGCGGCCCACTGCCTCTACCTTATATGGCACGCATGCGGTTACGAGGGTGCCGGCACAGTTTGACCCAAAATATGCCTTCTGAATGCACGCACACATGCATGCATGCACACACCCTCAGGCTCTAAAAAAAATGCCTCATAAGCTTTTCAGGAAATGTTGAGCAAATCCACTTGCTCTCGGCCTCAGTAAGTCACCTGCAAAAGGCAGCGGCCTGTCGGGCAGCAGGGGAGTCACCCTGACTGTGCAAAGTTCTTTACCCCCTAAGCCAGTGCACTCCAGTTGCAAGTTCTTTGTTCTGTTCCATTGTCTGCTTTTGCACAAATATTGCAGAACCACCTTGGAGGGCTTTTAAAATCAGTGTGAGAAGCAAAGAGATCCGAGTTCCTTAAATCGAACAAATGAATCCATGCTAAGGATCACTCCCTTTGCTGGGAAACAAAGCACAAGCTCATTCCTGCTGACGGACTCAGCCGGGACTGGATTATCTGACAGTGTCTCCGGGTGCCAGTGATTGTGGCTACCCCAGGGAGGGCATCAACCTACTGCGTCACCATCCTCCTCCTCCTCCTCCTCCTCCTCCTCCTCCTCCTCTTCCTCGTGCTCTTCGCTGCTTGAGCGACACCAGGGCGGCACTTTCACCATCCGAAGGTCCTTCTGACCCAGAGGGTCCTTTGGCTAAGCAACCAGGATGGAGAGACAACACCAAAGGGGAGGAGATGGCACGCACACGCATACACACTTGCGCAGGCACACGAGCACACACACAGAGACAGAAAGGAAAAGAACACCCAGGCAAAAGGCCCTGAGGGAGCAGTGACCACTTTCTCCTCCATGGAAGAACCAAAAGGGAGCCAAGGGGGAAAGGACCATCCAGGACCCACTCATGTGGATGGGGGCAGGAGGTCTAGAATGGATCATACCCAAGGCAGCCACAGGGCATTCCTACTTCTGAGAACAGAATAGCTGAAGATGGAGAAACCACTATGGGAAAAACATGAGAGACCACGTGCCGTGCCTGCAGGAAACGGCCGGTCCAGTCCTTGCCATCTCCAGCTGTTAGAACAGGTAAAAGGCACCTGCGACCAGGGCGGGCCGAGGCCCTCCGGAGAGACTTGCTTAAGCTCAGGTGTCACCTGCTGGGAGAGGCCAGCTCCTGTGAAATGGGCACCCTTCCCTTCCAGAAAGCAAGCTGGCAAAGCGCACGTTTCAGCTGACGGCAAGAAATGCCTCCCATCCGGGTGCTCGTGCCTTCAACAGTTGGCCATCAGGCCAGCCCACCAGTCCATTGGCTAGCCAAAAGGAAGGCACACCGCCGGGGGACCCTGAGGGCACAAGGACCACGGGCCAGCCTTCACCATGCCTTTCCTACAGCAGAGGGATAAGCCTTCCATTGAAGGTTGAGAGCTGGAAAGGTACTTTTTAAGGACCGAAACACCTAAAAATAAAAGCTCTCCCAAAATATTTGGAGCGCCCAACACCAGTGCTGGAAAAGCACCACAAGGACAGGAATGGGAAGGGTCTTTGTGACGCCAGGACGGACAGTTTTGGAAACTTACCAGCTTGACTCCCGAGAGGACCTCCAGCAGAGAGATGAGGTTGTGGCCATCACGCAGGTCCTCGTAGAGGTCGTTGATGTGCTTGCGCACCTGGAGGCAACCAAAGGAGAACCCAGATGACCTCGCTGAATTTCTCCTCTCCGGGAAAAGCATGAGCAAGGTGGCAAGGAGGGCCTGAGCCACCATGCCAAGACTGAAACCCCTTGCTCCCTCCTTGGACTAGAATATTGCATGTAAGCTCTACCTCCCCACCCATCTCCATTTCCAAAATCTCAAACATTCTGCTCTTAAGGACTAGCAACGTGATTGGGTTAAACAAAAATCAACTCCTTGCCCCCCTCAGGTGGTCCTCAAGGCTTCTTCTTCCTGTACTCCTACACAGCCAAAACAGTGATGTGCCTTCCAAGTTTCATCTGACTTACAGCTATCCTTGCAAGTTTTTCAAGATCTGTGTGAGGTGTGCAAGGAGTGTTTCAACACAGACACCCTGCAGGGGAGTTTCCCTGACCAAGTGGGGATTTGAACCCAGGGCCCTAGTCTGCAGCTCTGCCCTCTACAACCCTGGCCCTGAAAGGACCAGGCAAAATAGGAGCCACTAAAACAGAGCAGAACCCCACGGGGCACAAAGAGGGCACCTGAGATTTCACAAGCCAGTACCCAAGGCACTCCGGGATTACCTTCATCAGGTGCTTGTTCACCCATTTGGTGAATGTCTTCTTCTGGACTCGATCCCGCTCATCTGTCGAAAGAATGCAAAGAGAGGAAGTCTTGGTTAGCTTTAAAGCAGGCCTGCCCAAAGCCCAGCCCGGGGACCAAATCTGGCCCATCAGGCCATTCTGAGTGGTCCGCGGCTGGCTGACCCGCCCCTCCCTCCCCCTCTTTCGCCCCATGTTTTTTTTTTAAACTTCTGCCAACACTGACACTGCCGGGAAGCTTGGGCAGCTGGGCGGTCTGCCGCCACCGGCACCACAGGGGAATGTGTGGGGGTGGGCAGGCCAGTGGGCTTCTGCCACCGCCAAGGAGCTTTGGGGTGGGCTGGTGGGCGAGTCGTATCCACCGCTGGGGAGCTTGGGGGGGGTTGCAATGTTGCACAGATTGCCTCTTCCAAGGGGCAACCTGTGGCCATGGCTCCCTGTGCTTCCTTTGGTCCCCACCTCCCTCCCTCCCTCCCTCCCTCCCTTCCTTGTTCCCCACCTTCCTTCCTCTCTTGGTTTCCACCTTCTTCCCTCCCTCCCCTGCGGGTGGGGTTGCAAGGGGTGGGTGGGGCTTATGGGTCAGTGGGTGGGGCTTGCAGTGGGCCCCTGACACATTCTCAGCCACCAAATCTGGCCCTCCTTACAAAAAGTTTGGGCACCCCTGCTTTAAAGCTATCAGCTGGGCCGGGTGGAGAATGTACCAGAGGCAGGCTTCGTTTTCAGCCATCCTGCTAAACTTTCCAGACAAAGTTATTGCCTGCCTCTGTAGGATCTGGCGCCAGCCTGCAAAGATGATGAGGGGAAGGAGACACATACCCCAGTCCACCATAATCCACGGGCCTCCGTTTCCCTCGCCCTCTCTCCCTCCCTCTCACGCCCTCCGGTCGTGGTCTGTACTTTTCGCCACCTTTCCTGAGTGTGCAGGTTTTATAAGGCACAGAAACCTGCTGCATCTATTTATGTTAAGAGGCAGCCCTGAAACAATGACGGCCGACAGTGGCTTATTCTTTCACTGTATTTTGGTTCATTGGATTTTAGGGATTTAATCTTTATTTTGGGAGCCTCGGGCTCAGCCCAAGGACACCTGGGAGGTTTTCCAGGCAGGGCGCCAAGCAAAGTTGCCCTTTGTTCAAGAAGAGAGCGCAGGAGCCAGATATGTCCCCAACACAACCATCACCTTGACCCGAAGGCCACAGACAGCTTCGTTCCTCATCCCACTTTTCCAATGAAGAAACAAAGAAGAAACTGGGGGTGGGGAGAGAAATCCAACCTTTCTGGGAAAGGCTACTGCCCTGTGCCACCCATCCAGAATACATCCAGAATCCAGCAAGGCCCGGTGCAGTACGGCACAGAAAGGCGCCTCCAGCAATCAAGCCAAGCCACACATTGCACCAGGAAGCACATCACACCACATCACACCTCACTGTCACTAACCAATCTGTCCCAGTCGAATATTATTCCTCCACCTCGATGTGAACTCGAATTGGCCAAATAATTTTTGTCCACCTGGGTCACATCACAAGCAACAAGGACAGAGTTTCTTTGAAAACACTTGACGTTCAATATACAAATGCAGATGAAACACGGGAGGAGCAGAAATTTCAGGATTTTGGGTTGTTTGTTTGGCTCTATCCAGTGCTGTTTGTCCTCTAAAACCCACAACATATCTTTCTTTTAACGAAAACAAAACAAGACACAAACCTAAAACATCTCCACGGTGACGCCAAACATAAACTGCCTCCCACTGCTTGTCTGCCACAAGCACCTTCTGCTCCTACCCATCCCTGCATTCTATCTGGTGATTTCCAGATCCCCTGGGTCCTAGCACGGCCAGCCAAAAAGCACGGAGGCACAGTTGTTCTATGCCTTGCTCCTCGTTTATTTCTGGTAGAAAGCTAAAAAGTAAGAAACAAATTGAAGACTCTTTTCAATTAGCCACTGTGCCACTGAGCCTCGTGGTGCATCGGTTCAACTGCTGTACTGCCGCTGTAACTGTGCTCATAGCCTGGGGTTCAATCCCAGTTAGATGGCTCAAGGTTCACTCAGCCTTCCAGCCTTCCAAGGACAGTAAAATGAGCAGTAAAATGAGCACCCAGCTTGCTCATGTGCGTGGGGGTGTCAATGTGTAGCCTGTAGAATTACTTGTAAACCGCCCAGAGAGTGCTTTAAATGCTATGTATAGGGTGGTATAGAAGCAGCATACATATTTTTCATTAGAGCTAGCCCCTGGGGCTGCCTGGTAAGCCACCTTTTCATGAATTACATTCTCCCAACAAGATCCAACTCCATGGCTCCAATGAATTCCCTCGAAACACCTCACCACCACCCCAAATCAGCCACCTGCCCTCCCAAACCCTTTCCCTCTCCCTGTTATGGACAGGGCCACCTTTCCTCTAAAGCTGTCTTCAGGTGCACTGTGTGTCATTCAGACAACCCTCAGCGGGGTCACTTCATGGCACTTCCCCTTCCGTGACTCAGAAGAGACCAAAAAAGCACCAGGCCCCCCTCTTAGTGTATGTTTCCAAAGAAGGAAGTCCAATAGTCCTTACTTGTGAACAAGCAGGTTTGGGATCCAGCTGCCACCCTCTGCCCCCCCCATCCCTGCCACCTGAACCAAGAAGACATGACACAGAGAAACAGGTGGGCACATACTGACCTATGCAACACATCTGGCACAGCAGGTGGGCGTTTAGTTCGCTCTCTTTTCTGAAAACGTGGCACATGGTCCCCCCAGTCACCCCGAGCAGCCCGGTCATGCCCACCGCGGGTGACGCTGCTCTTCCATCTTCCTGCTTCCTTTCCGAAATGTTCGCTTCAGCGTGGTCGCCCAGCCCCATGCCGTCACCACGGGCGTCCCCGCCACGGCTCCTCCCACCACTTCCTCCTTTGCGAAGGAGCAGCAAAGGAGAGCGTCTGGGCTTCCCACCCCACTGGCCCCTTTTGAAATGCTTCTCCAAGAGGTCTCCACAAACCCACAACGGTGGCGAGGCCAGGAAGAAGATCCTCAGAGCTTTCCGTCTCTTCCAACCCAAAAGCCAAGAGAGCTGCACGGAGGTAGACGGCAATGGTTCCCACACGGGCGTCTCCTCGTGATCTGAACTCAAAACTCAAGGTCCAAGCAGACAATCCAAGAGGAGATTTTTCCAGAATACTTTTGCTTCGCTGCCCCACAAGAGCCACCTTGTCCACCAAGAGCCACCAAAAGATTTGGGACAGATCCTTGCTCTTCCCACAGTCACCTGTGCCCTTAAAATCAGGAGAGGCGCTACTGAAAGGTCAAGAAAAATGACTCCCTGACGAAACGGCACCTCTTCATACAAGAGGGAAGGAGGAGGGGAACCCGCTGTCCCAACACCGGGCAGAATTATCCAGACGACCAGGCGATGCTGGAGGGGAGGGGGGAGCAGCAGTTGTTTGCCTTTCTGTTTTTCTTCTTCTCTAAAGTCTAGCTTTCTGCCAAAAGCCCACAAGGTCCAAACAGAAGGGGAAGAGAGAGGGCCAGTGGGGAGGGGAGAATGCCAGCCCGAGAGACTCCATAAAAAGTGAGGGGAGCCCAGCCGACACCCTTGGGGAGACCCAACCGCCTCCCCCCAGTGGCTGCCTCCACCCTCAGGTCTCGCCCTCCCGTTCTGCTGGAGTTGACCACAAGCGCTCCTCCTCGGGCTTGCAATAGCACAGAGGGGAAACAATGGAGCATTCTCCCCACTGTCTCATCAGGCTGGGCTCCTGGCAGCTCTGCAATTAAAAACGGCCCTCGTATCTCCCAGAGCGGAGCTCTGCAAAAGCCACCCGCTGGGTAGGTGACTGCTATTTTTTCAGGAAGGCTGGCGGGCTGGCATCTCTGCCGCCGCGATAACGGGGCTGCTTGATCCTCCTTCGCTTCTGGTTCTTCTTCTAAATATAACGTCTCTCTCCCATCCCGTGGGCCCAGCACCCTCCACAGCCAGCGAGTCAAGCACCGCCATGGATACACCCCATCACGGGCAGGGGCTGGAAGGAGAGGGTGCCGCCGCTACCCCGACAAAGTCCAAGCATTTTCCTCAGAAGGAATTCTCTCCCTTGCTCTTTCTTCTCTGCAAAGGCTCCTTCTTCACCCAGTCTCAGCCCTCCTTGGTAGTTCTTGGGGAGTTAATTAGATTAACCCTCCCCCTACCTCCATCACCGCCACTCAGGGTGACTCTGCTCCAAGCTAAGAATAAGTCCTTGGCGTCTTCTCACTACCAACAGAAAGGCCAGGCCAGCTTATCTCCCGGGGCTTAATCTTTCTCCCAGAGCATTCTTCCCAGAAGCAACCTGTTGCCCAGTTTGGCAGCCACAGTCTCAGCCTCTCCGGCACCCTTTGCCTGACCGTTCCACCAGGGACCCCATTTCCCCTCGCCTCTCCAGAAGATAACCAATCCACTGTCTGGTGTCCCTGGCCGAGGAAACCAGGGCTGGGAGAGGCTGGAGCCCAAACACTATTATCAGTGGCCCCGGCAGCCCTGGCCACGGAAAGGCAGGAGGGGCACCAGGAGGAGGATAACGAGTGCCGGTTTGAGCACCATCCAAGACGGAGCAGTAAAGGAAGATGGAGCCGCCCAAAATGAAAGGAGGAACGCACAAACCCAACCGAGAAGGTTTGGAGCATCATCTAAAGCAGTGGTCCTCAACCTATGGGTCCCCAGATGTTCTTGGACTACAACTCCCAGAAGCCTCCACCACTTGCTGTGCTGGAAGGGATTTCTGGGAGTTGTAGTCCAGGAACATCTGGGGACCCACAGGTTGAGAACCACTGATCTAAAGCATCCCTTCGGACCAGCTGCAAACCACAGTTTTCACAGAGAGGCAGAGGACCCCTGGCCGTCTTAGGAAGTGGCACCGTTCTGATGCAAAAGAGATCCTCCAGATTCCACAGTGGGCAGGGGAGTACAGCTCTCAGGAGGAAAGATGCTCCCGGCCAAAAGGGATGGGCAAGCATCACACTTGCCAGCTGCCCTACACTAAGCCAACCCTTCCAGCTTTTCCGGTCTCTGCCTGGCCTTCCATGGTGATGGGCAAAGTTTGGGTTGGCCAGCTGTGATTTTGTCTTTCGTCTCTGAACCGCATGGGTCAACCGGGAAAGGTGACCTGTGCGGGGGACAGAACAGAAATACCCGGGAATAAAGGAACCAAGTGTCTCTGGCCAAATAATGCTCGCACACACACACACACACCTCCTTCTTTGTGTTGTTCGTCACACAAGTAGCCTTTTGCTAGACGGGCAGGATATAATAATAATAATAATAATAATAATAATAATAATAATAATAATAAT
>JAHTLZ010000008.1:22077622-22104384 GCA_023846285.1 Phrynocephalus versicolor | reverse complement strand
CATCCATCCATCCATCCATCCATCCATCCATCCATCCATCCATCCATGTGTATCTGCTAAAAGATACAACTACATTTATAAACTGATGGGGTCTGAAACCAGGAAAGGGACCTTGGTGTCTTGGTGGACAGAGAGATGGTAGAGGCTTCTGGGAGTTGCAGTCCAAGAATATCTGGGGACCCACGGTTGGCATCCCCCTGCAGTAGAGCGTTCAAAGGTGGCTTGCAAGCACTATACAACAACAAATTCGGTCGCCCAGTCCTTGTAATCAAAGAAAACCAACCACACCGGTTAAAACCGGCCAAAATCAGCCAGCGCTGGAGATCATCATGAAATAAAGATCATCAGTCAAATTCAAAAGCTTCCTTCCCTCCTAAAAGCAACAGAAGAAGTGGAAGCGGATCACACCTCGATAATCAAGGGCAGGCAGGGAAACTGATAGACCTCTTACTCCCAGCAGAAAAATCCTGCCTGAGCCTGACAACCGGCAGCTCTTGTCCTCCTGGAAAAGCCATCTGCCCTCAGTCCCACTCATCCACAAGAGAGCCCCCACAAAGGGGGGGGGGCAAAGGATCCCTCCCAGCCAACCAGCCCTGCTCTGAAGCTTTGCCCTGCTTTCACATTTGACTGTGCTTTCTCCACCCTCTTGAAAATTGCCCTGGGGCTGAGAGGCCACCTCCCCCCACCCACCCCACCCCGCTTCACCAAGGGCCATCTCATATGTGGAGAAGGAAGCAAAGGCAGAAAGGAAGAAGAATTTCCAAATGCCCCCCTAAAACAGCATTCTTAGCTGATGAAGGAAAATTGTGATGGAAATAAGAAAGAAAGAAAGAAAGAAAGAAAGAAAGAAAGAAAGAAAGAAAGGGCAATGAGTTTGATGAAAGCAGCTTCAAAACATGAGCAGCAGAAGTGGGACTTCCAGTTAATGAGAAACTGGATTCAGCAATTAATTTTTAAAAGGGGGAAATAAAGAATGACACACTTAATGAAATATGCGAAGAATTTATAAATGCTGTATTGTATAATGGGAAAGGGAAAACCAGACAAATGCTATATGTGTTTTTGGAAGTATTTCAGGCATAGATAAAAAAGAAAGAAGCAGGTATAGGTAGAAGTATGTAAGATACAAAGGCCCCAATAGGGAGGGGAGAATGAGTGCTTTGTGTGTGTGTGTGTGTGTGTGTGTGTGTGTGTGTGTTCCGTCATTACAGTTGTGACTGACTCTTCATGACTCCATGTCCATGGAGTTTTCTTGGCAGGAATACTGGAGTGGTTTGCCAGTTCCTACTCCAGGCGCCTACAGCACCCGGCATTCCCTGGTGGTCACCCATCCAGATACTAACCAGGAATTTATCCTTGAAAGAAAGCAAAAACAAACAAAAAGCAATTTAAAAATGGATAAGTGGTGGTTGTGAAGTGGCTCCAAGCTAGACAACCAGCCAGTCCTTTTTGTGGCTTGGGTCCCACCCCTCCGCAGACCATGACAGGTTTCATTTTGGAGTAAGGGTCCCAGATAGGTAAAGGTTTAACTCCAGAGGAACCTGGTTTACAAATACTTTTACAAATTCTACCCCCAACGAAAGGAGTGGGCCAGAGAGGAAAACTGGCCTCTTGAAAGCTACGGAAGCTGAAATTCCCAGAACGCTGAGGACCCGGGCCATGCAGAGAGGGAGGGAGGGAGGGAGAGAGGGAGGGAGAAAGAGGAAGCACAGAATGGGCCCTTGGGAACAGCCAGCACCCTGCCCTCTGCCCAGCTGCCTCTCTGCATACAAATAGGTGAACTCCGGTGAGGACCTGAAGGGGAAGTCCAAGGCCCTTTCCTAACACAGATCTAAACTCTGAAGCATCCTAGTAGGGAATATGCTGGAAGCACAGACAGAGAGGCGTGTGTCTCTCGATTGTTCTATTGATTTTATATTGTTTTGCCTTAGTCTCCTTTGTAAAACACCCAGAGTTCTCCTGGGAAGACAGGGGGTAAATAAATAAATAAATAAATAAATAAATATCAGTTCTTCTTTGCAACGGCCCCCTTTGCACCAAAAGATTAATTCACACTGAAAAGGCTGAGGTCCTTGCCGGGACTTGGAAGAGGCAATCAGTTATGAGCTAGTAGGATGTGGCAGTTTTCTGTCGAGAGACTGCAGAAGTTCTGATGATCACAGATCAAGCATGACTACACGGGGGGGGGGGGGGGCAAAAAGGAAAAAAAATACCCCCCCCCCCCCCCGGCGCAAAATACCTTCTCCCCCCCCCCCCCCGGTGTTTCCTTGATCGGTAATTGCTGAGAACCTGACATTTCCAAGTCCCCAGAGGTGTTTCCAAGAAGGCATCATCATTCCTTTCCCGCGATGCCCCCACAACTCATGGTCCAAAGCAGACTGCTGGGTTTCCCAGGCCTTAAGGCCACCAGGAGTCAAGGTTTGCCTGAAGCCAGAAAATGAAGGCACCTGGACGGGCCAGGAGTGAAAGAGGTACGCTGAGACCATGGCTGATCCCTTAAGCAAATCAAAATGCACACCGTGCCTCAAGAGTCATGCTCTGCTTAAGTCATTGCCGAAAGCACGGGCAAGGCGTGGTGGGCTGTTTCTTCTTCCATTCTGCTCCTGTCCATGCTGCCAGTGTTGATCCAAAGGTCTGTGCATTCTTTCACTGCGACTGACTGCTCTAGCCAGTGAGATTGCATTTATTGGCCTCTCATTTCCTTAGGATCTGAGATGCACACAATAAGAATGGCATTTCTCTCCCCCACCCCCTTTGTATTGCAGAAATCTCTCTCTTTTTTTAAAAAAAGTTCCTATTGGATCAAAGAGGAGGCACTCACTTGATCTGTTAAAAGGATCGAGTTTTCCACTCGATCACCAAGTGAGCAGCTTTGAAGGATCATTCCTCTACCTGCCATTTCTACGCATGTAACCTTACTGTGGCAACAGGCTGGAGGTTATGACAGCGGAAGCAGGGCTGTGACCTGGTGTGTCAAAAACACAAGGATGGAAACATTCCTTGTTGGAGAAACAGAAACCCACCTGTTGGCACTCGAGGGACACGGACCTCCTTCCACCAAAAATTTAACCCACCTCTGGTGGCTCTTCCCAAGGCAGGAGGAGGTCCAAAGCAAGGGGGCTCCCCTGAGCTACACCCCCTGCAACGAGGCGGGCAGCAGTGGCATTCTCATGAGAAAGAGCACATGCCTCAACCAGGGAACAACTTTCATGCCGAGAGACGGGGAGCGCCTATGGACTTCTTTCAGATGTCTGCCTGACCTCTCTGTAGGATGCACAGCCAACCAACCACCCCAAGATCCATGGCCGGCTTGGAGCTAGGCAGGTCTGCCCCAGGATGGACCCATCTCCCAACCTTCCCCCCCACTCTCTCCTCTGGCACCCCTTCTCTGTGCATTAGAAGACCAGTGCAGATGCCCAGGAAGGAAGTGGGGTGGGAGAGAGAGAGAGAGAGAGAGAAAACCCCTCTCTGTTTAAGCACTCCAGTGATGCAAAAGGGGAGGTGACGGAAAAGAAGGCCAGGGTCCCATCATCCACCTCACCTGCCTGGAGGAGGGCAGGGAAGGATTGGGTGGTGCAGGGAAGAGAAATAAGATGGCCACCCTGGGATCTAGGAACCCCCGCCAGCCTTTCCTTGGCGTTCTCTCCTGATGTTCCCTGCCCCCAAAAGCAAACACCCTGAGGTTCGGGGGGGGGGGGCTGCAGCATTCCCATCGCCTCCTCCAAAGCTTTATCTTGCTCTCCTCTCTCGGGAGAAAAGCAGGCTCAGGGTTAACCCCCCTCCGCCGCTGGTCCTCTGCAGACAAAAAGGGCCAAGTTGGTTGGTGGAGGAAAGGCCGACGATCTCCAGGACAACCACCGTGGGCCAAGGAGCAGCACGGATTTCCACCCACAGGGGACCCGGATCTCTCTCTCTCTCTTTCTCTCATCTGCAGTTTTTTTGGCCACGCTCCCTAGGCCCTTTTCTCACGCTCGCCACCGCCCGACCGAATCAAAAACCCGTGCCAGCAACTTCTTAATCCCCTTCCCTCCTTCTCACAGCCCCACCGACTTCATTCTTCCATTTACGCTTATGCCAATCCTTTTTAATAATCATATTTATTCTTATGCACAGAGGCTGCAGCTCTGACAGGGCAGAAAAACACCGGAGCGGCTTGCACGACCCTGGCTGGCCCATCACTCAGCAGCAGGAGGCACTGCTGGTTTCAAGGTTTTGGTCTCCTCTCTCAGGCAAAGTCCGAAGCCCCAAAGCACCCTCCACTGAGTCATGGGGTCGGCACGAAAGCACCCACCGCCTGATCATTGATATTTAAACATTTCTGCGGCACCAAGGCCCTGAACATACAGTATAAGGGCCTGAATCTTCAACCTTGGTGGCAAATTGCCTTGCTGAGGAAGTGGAAGCCACATTCCCACTCAGGATGACCAACACGTCACCAAGGAGTGCCAGCCAAGAGTACATAGTGGCCGTTAGGCAGGCGGGGGAGGGGCAGTTGATAGAAAAGGAGAAATAAAAACAAATAAGTCCATCCCCCATACAGAGAAGCTGGATGCATCATTCCCAACACCTGCCGGCTTTTATTAATTGTTTGTCTTTCCATCCGTCTAGCTCTCTGAGTAAGAGTAAGAACTCAGGAGAAATGAGCAAAAAAAATTGAAGAATAAACATGCGCTCCTTATCTTGAAAGCAACTCTGCAGGTCAGGACTGAAGGCTGAGATTTGAATTTCTTAAAAGAGTTTGGAAAGGGTTTAAGAGGTTCACCATCCTGTCCCAATGCAAATTCCAATCTGGTCAGTCGGGTTTTTGAAACCTGTACCCAAACCTTGCAAAACTTGTTCACCAGGAGGCAAAGTGGAAAAGAGGAACTGTCCACCTCAAAGAGAAATGACCTTTCTTTCAGGTCTGTGTGGGAAGTCCCTCCGCTGGATTGCTAAGTGTGACAAACAAGGTGCACTCAGATATCAGGGACATCTAAGTCCGATCATAGTTTCCCTGTCTCGGCCCATTTGCATGGACTGCCAGGACACTTCCGGGCCAGGTTTACGGTGTTAATGTTGAGATATACAGTAAAGCTCTGGATGATTTGGGACCTTGCTGCCTGGCGTCTCCCTCAGACTTACGCTCAGATGGTGGCAAGCATTGGATCTGGCCATTCTTGTAGATCCACCTGGGTCTTCAAGACAGGTAACAGGCACAAAGAACCCTGAGCAAACATGATGAGAACAGGATCGTAGAAAAGAACCTGTGAGGAATTGGGGGGCAGGGGTGGGGGCAGCGGCAGCCCTTTTGGCAGCCAAGCAGGGGCAGTGAGGGACCCATGGAAGTTGACAGGCACAAGGTCCCCAGCATTTATTTGCCAGGAGAGAAAAGGGGGATTCAGGTGCCCACAGCAATGAGGGCTGGCTGTTTGACATGCTGGCAGCAAAAAAGCTTTGGGGGGTGAATTTGTTTCCGACACACAAAGGAACACCCAAAGCAGCACATGAGCACACAGAGATGCATGCATGCATCCTAGGGCCTCTACTGCAGGAAGAAGGATTTGTGGGTCCAGAAAAGGGGGAGAGGGAGAACCAGAGCGTAGCAGCGTCTGGGCAGGAGAGGGGAGGGCGGGGTGGGAACCTCAAGACGAGGGGGAGCCAGGACTGGCGGCGAATTAATTAAGTACCAAGGAAAAAAAGGCCGCCAGGCTGAGCCTTTTGTGTACGACGCTCGGCAGCCTCAAATCCAAGCCGCTCACACCATTGTTCGGCGCCCAGAGTTGAAAGCCACCAGCTTGCCGGGTCCCCCTTTTGGGAGGGCAGCAGGTCCTTGGGGGGAGATGCCAACCCATCGCTCTCCAGCACAGAGGAGACTCTCGCAGCTCTTCCTCACAAGAGCCCAATTTTCCCAAGGAAAAATCCACGAAATCACCAGGTTGGGTGGGAGGATGGGCGTAAAGCTTTCATGAACCAGAAGCCCTTGTAGTTCCACCTGGAGTGGGAGCATCAGACTTGACAGGCCACTTTGTCAAGACAGGTTACCTCTGTGGATAAGAGCCGTGTCCCTCTGATGCTTCACCCCCCTTTGCTCCAGCGTTTTTCAGAGGCATCGGGCTGCTGACCACTCAATACTGGGACAAGGGTGATTCTCTAGTTGACGGAAGGATGCCAGCAGGTTCCAGTCTAAGAAAAAGGATGCCAGCAAACATGACTTAAGTAAGCCATCTCAGGTCTCTCCCAGGAGTTTGGGTTTCTTCCAGAATTGGTGAGGAAGAAATCTTTCTCTGTGCCCCCGTCCACTGTATTTTGATATCCAAACCAGGCCAACCATGTTGATGTGGGAATCATTTCTCACCCAATTCCATGGAGGAAAAATTAGTAAGCAATACAGAGCCAATGAAAATTGGAAGCCTCTCCGCCTACCCCATGATTTAACCTCTCTAAGGTCTTCCCAAAGATTGTGTCTGCCTGGTCCGTTGGCTTCCATAGCCCAGATTTCTCCATCTGCTTATAGGAAAGCAAGAGAGCTATTGATTGGAAAACCACCACCACCTGTCATATGAAGGCTGAGACATGCTAAGTGGAAAATCCAGGGCATTTTGATTTTGTTTTTTGCCTTTTTGTGAGTTTCCGCCCCCTGATTTTTCTTACGAATCTGCTGAGCGGCTGGACAGCTCACTGGTTGTGGCACCTGGATGCGGAGCCAAGGGTCAGGGATTCGGTTCCCCACTCGGCCTCGTTGACAATGGGCTGGGCTCAGCAATCCATAGGGCTCATTTCCAGAGATCTGCTGTTCCGAGTTGATAGCCCCTGGATTTAGGAAGCACCATTCTGAGGAGGAAGGCTGCAATGTGTGTGGGTCCCTTGCAAAACCTCCAGCCTGTCTGCTCCGGGAGCAGCCCCATTGGCTGCCTCTCTTGCCGCAAATCCCATGCCTTGAAGGTGCCTCTGTGGACAAGCCTGGCTCTCCGGCCTTCCTTCCCACACAGCTTCGGAGAGGCAGGAAGGCATGGAAAACAGAACAAGAGAGAAGGGGGGGCAGCCTTGAATGAGGAGCGCTGGAGGAGGGGAGGGAAGCTTTTTTTAAAAGCCCATCCAACAAAAGCTGTGGTGTCTCTCCCTTCCTCCCCCCTTGCAGGAATTCTCTTATCCCAACACCAAACTGGGAGGTGACCGGAAAGCCAGGGGAAAGATGTGAAAATGTTAGGCCTGTGAAAACCCTCCGGGTTGTGATTGTGGTGCACTGGCTTTGTCTGTGTGTATTTCTGTAACACGCTCCACGCAGGCAGGCTACCCACGCCCAAGAATAACACAGCAATTTCCTTGCGTAAAGTCATGAGGGCTCCAAGGAGAGTCTATTAGGACCACTAGCTGAATGGTCAAGTTTTCAGGCATGTTTTCTTACTTGATCTCTTCAGAATTGCAAGTAAAGAAAATGTTTTTTCACTCTTTCTCTTAATAATGTCTCAGAACAAGTTACCAGCTGATGAGAAGTAGGAGAGGACAACTCTAGGGAAGCTGAAGCTAATTCTGCTCTGCGAATCCCTGTGCTTCCGCTACGCAGCCAGAGGTGTTCTGACCAACATTCAAAGCTCGGCAACAGATCTTGCGTGACAGCTCCACCCAAAATCAGTGCAATGACTCTCAACACCTCCAGGCGGCTTGGAACAATAATCGCTGGCAAACGACAGCACCCCTGGCTCTCATCCAGGGAGTCTTCTGCCGCCCCGGTCTGCATTTGTCATGAAGGGGCCACCCTTTTTCTTTTGTTGGGTCAGCGGCTGACGCTGATGACCTGGAGCATGAAAACCCCCTGCGTCTGGCCAAACTCTAATTTGAGCAGCCAAACGAATCCCTAGTGAGGGTGGCTGGGCCAAACTCCGGCTGCCTGCAACCACTCCTGGTTCGCTTGCCATATTCAAATGGAAGGCCAGCCGGGCTCCTCTTGCTTCTCTCTGCATATACATGTGTTGGTGGGTGCATGTGTGTGCGTGAGAGAGAGAAAGGGTTATGAGGGCATGCAATGGAGGTGTGACATGGGATGGAAACTTACAAGTACATGTTTGCTCTGTTGTAAGAGAAGAAAAAGGCATGTCCAAACTTTGGCCGTCCTGATGTTTTGGACCACAACTCCCAGAATTCTAAGCTTAGATAGCCAATGGCAAAGGACTATAGGAGTTGTGGTCCAAAACATCTGGAGGGCCAAAGTTTGGACATGCCTGCTCTATAACATTCACATCAGCTCAGTGGCCTCCAGCACATAATCTCAGGCTGGGTAGAGAAACTGCTGTTTTCCCTCAGCCATCACTTTCTCCAGAAGTGGATGCCCAGAAGGTTGTCAAAAGGGGCAAAAAAGGTGTTAACTTCTGGAGGCTTTGACCAGCACCTGCCCAAAACTTCTGGAGGGGCTTTGAAGCCCCAGCGGCTACGTCGGCCCTCCATTTCCTCCACACCAGCAC
The DNA here is from genome assembly GCA_023846285.1 of Phrynocephalus versicolor. NCBI lineage: Eukaryota > Metazoa > Chordata > Lepidosauria > Squamata > Agamidae > Phrynocephalus > Phrynocephalus versicolor. Next base: position 22,095,946 of record JAHTLZ010000008.1, on the reverse strand, counting down.
GTCTTGAGACGCTCAAAGCACTGGGGCAGTAGCCAGCCGTCCGAAAGCGAGGGAAACCGTGAATTTCCATTCCAAAGGGAACTCCCACCCCACTGTGAAATCTAATGCACCATTAAGAAACAAATTAAATAATCCGGATGCCAACGCTTCCGCCCTTCTTTTGCTCCCAGCAGCAAAATGCCACCTTCCGTTAGGGGACGGCCTCCTCATCCCGCCAGCTCCCCATGTCATCACACACACGCACACACCCCAGGCATTACCGGGGGGGGGCATTCGGAGTTGGAGCTTCATTTGGGATGCAGGAGGGTAGGGACACCACTCAGCTGAACATCCGGAGCACAGTTTCAGACAAACAAGGAACCGGGAATCAAGAAAACAGCCTCCGCCTTCTGCTTCCTGGCATGCTGGAGGAGCCACGGTTGTGGCACTGCCTCTTGGGTGACTTTGGATCTCTCGGGGCCAATCAAAAAGGGTGCAATTCCCTCTGTGGAGTAAAGGAGAGATGGGGGGGGGCTCTCCCTTCCTTGTTATGGGCTTCCAGCAACCCTATAAGCAGGGATTCTCTCAGTATCAGGTCTCCGCCTGTCTGCGTTAAAGCTCTGCCTTTCTCCCAAAAATGGAGCTTAAGTTGGCCAAGGGCCATGGTTTCCTTTATACAGTCAATACATCTCAGGTCTGGATTTTTCCTCTTCCCTTCCTGCCTCCCCCTTCCCCCACCCCCACCCACAACTTTATTGCCTTTTCCAGCAAATCCTGTATTCTCGTCATGTTTCCCAAGCACCTCAGCCTGAGTCAAGAGAGATCTGTGTGCCCCAGAAAGGCTTAAAACGAAAAAAAGCCCAACCTCAGCTGTTTCGGTAGATTTCCATTAAAACTGACAGTATTGCTTGGTAACAAAGAGCGGCTTCCAAGCCCAAACTGCTCTCACTCGCTCTCTCACTCTCGCCCTCTCTGTGCAAATTCAGTGCAAGCCCCACCCTCTGGCCTGGCCTGACTCCCTTATCACACCGAGACACCTGGGGCTGCCCTAACTGCATCCAGTTCAAGGAAATCATCATCCCATGACCAGCCAAAAAGAAAAAAGAAAAAGCAGGCAACCAACACTGAGATGCATGGACGGGGTGGCTGGGTGGGGAACCCAAGCCCGCTTGCCCTTCAGGCCGCCCCGGAAGGCATGCCCTATAGACCAAAACCTATGCAGGTCCCTTCTCTCGCCCGTCCCTCCGTGTCTTGCGTGGAATGTTGAGGAAAGTCCAGCCCACAGTGGCCTCTGTTGGCAAGCCTCTAGCATTTTCCGTCTCCCTGCTAGCCACAAACAAAAAGAGATGCCAGAGAAAGGGAGGCTTTCCAGCCCTTTCGACACACCGGCAGGGCAGAGGTCGGCGCAAGCTCTTCTCAGGCCAAAGCAGAAGGACCATCCTAAGTCCACCAAGTGTCAGGCCTGTGCTGAAGGTGTGCTGGACCGAGCCTGTGCCATGTTGCTGTGACGTGCCGTCGAATCCCGTCCGCTCCATGGCACGAGCCACCTCCTCCTTTCCCCGTGCACCACAGCCCTGCTTGGCAATTCCAGAAGACTCAAGACCATGGCTTCTCTTAGGGGAGTCCATCCGTCTCGCTTTGGGCCTTCCTAATGGAGAGTTTAAAATTCAGAGGGCGTCCAAAGCTAGAGAGACATTGACTGCTGATTGGAAGGAAGGAACATAAGCAGAGAACAATGTTGCTCTTTCCCAGGAAACATCCCGTTGTCTCTCCTTTTTCTTTGATAATGCTGCTGGTGGTGGTGGCGCGCAAGTCCTGTGGCGGAAGGGGGAGGTGGGGCAGTGCCACTTTCCCCCCCACACCCCGCCCCAATGCCAAAATGGCCTCAGGGACTGTTTTTCGAAAGCAGGCTACCCTCTCCCCAAATGCAAAGAAAACCCAGGCTTCCTAGCCATATCTGAGGCAAAGCCCTTAGGGAAGGGGGGGAAACACTCTCTAGAGCAGTGGTGGCAAACCTTTTAGAGACTGAGGGCCCAAACTGCGATGCAAAACCCACTAATGGTTTGCAAACTGCCAATACAGTCATTTAAGCTGAGTACAGGTGGCTGGGAAGGGTCGATGTCAGAAGCCCACAGAAAGGGTTGCCATAGGTTCGCCAACACTGCTCTAGAGGCCTCTAATTCCATTTCAGGAGGGTCAAAGGATGGGGGGGGTCCTCCCTCTCCAGTACACCCACCCACCCACCCCTTCAGTAGCAGAATGCAGATTCTAACCTGCACTAATAATTGTGCCCAGACAGCCAGAAGTTGCCAGATGATCTGAATGAATGAGTCTGGAATAAAGGAACATGGAGCCCTGGGATGGATCTAATCAGGAATTTCCTTTGACCTGTACTTAAGATTGTTTTCTCCCCAACTCCCACCCCCAACCCCAACCCCTGAATCATGTTCAAGGAGCAGTGCCCGGGCTCCACATAGCACATGGGTCCTTGGCACACCCACCAGGCACACTGTGTGGCACCAGCCCCATTGAGACAAACAGAGGGTAGAGGGGATTTCAGGCAGAAAGAGTGATCCACGCCCTTCTGGGTCAGGAGCAAGGGTCCCCCCACTGCTATTTATCAGTCTCTTCAGGGAAAACCCTGGCAGGACATCTGGTCGGGGGCAGATGGTGTTTTCATCACCAGCAACTCTAGACCAGTGAGGCTGCATTCAAAAGAGCCACCGTAAAACACTGAAGGGAGGGGAGGGGAGGAGATGGCGGCTGGTGGCTCACCCCCCCCCTTTGACACAGAACCTTCACTGCCACTTTCACACCAGGCTTAGGCTGAAGAAGAGCACCTCTTGGGGGGGGAGGGTTGTGTGGTCCCCATGGCAACTTCCCAGTTTTCTTTTTGCGAAAGTTTATATATGCAAATGCCAAAGGCTGGCCTTGGGGCTATCCCAACGCGACCCCCACCTCTAGCACTTTCTATATTCACCGCTGTCAGAAATAGGGCAGCTATTTCCTGCCAGGGGCACTTTTGGAGATGAACGTATTAATAACCGACTGCACTGGAACTTCTTGCTGTGTCTGGCTATCAGATCATTTCTTGTCAATGGCTGACGATCAGGTTGGCCCTGGACGCTACCTCTTTAGTCCTCAGCCTAAGATGCTGTAAACCTATTACAACCGAAATCAACAGTTCACTTGCAACTGGGGTTTCCTTGTAACCCTCCTTGGACATCTTTTAATGTTCTTCTCCTGATGTCCACCTGGCCCATCAGTGTGGAAACAAGGCAGACAAAACCGCATGAGATAAAAGGGAGCCATAAATAATAGGCAGTATCATACAATGAAATAGGACGACCCCATCAGTCAAAGAAGATGGATGGCCGGCATAAGTGAATCTACTCTGGTGAGTGATGGGGTGGCAGATGTCACAACCAGATTGCCCTCAAATCCTTAAAATAAGGTCAAATATCATTTCTAAACAGCAATTCTTTTCTGACTTATCTATTTAATTTTGCTTTGTGTGCCTGCATTCATGATTGTCCATGTATTTATCTTTCCAGCGTTTAGTATGTTGCTCTTCTGTTGTAGCAACCCTTTATATACTTCCTTCAAAGGTGTATGTCTGATGCAAATAAGGAATCTATCATCCATAAATGAGAATATTTAACTTGCCTTAACCACATGCTCCTTAAAGTCACCCCTAGAAGTATGGCACCGCAACAAGTCGCTACCAGAGCAGAAATACAGAGAATTTTCAACAGCCAGATAGCTGAAGCAGTCATACAAAGCAGCTGCAGCTCCCCAAGGAATCTATGGCACAAGGGGGGTAAAATAAGCATGGGGCCAAGGGGAGTTGTCCCACCCCCCCACCCACCCACCCACACACATGCACCAAACTAAGACATCAACAAGGCACAACGTAATTCAAAGGCATCCCTCCATAACATCCTGTCCAGGTCATCCTGTCCCTTCTCTCCAGGTGCTGGGCTCCCTCTGCCCTCTGCATGGCCTTCTCTGAGAACACAACATGAGGTTCCAGAGCATGCCAAGGTCAAGGAGCAAAGCACCTGAGCAAGGTCAAAGGAGCAAGCCTCCAGGTAGAAAAACCAAGCCTGTGCCAGAAACCCAGCAGGGAGCTCCCGCCACTGCTGATGCCGCCGCCGCCACCACTGCTACTGCTGCTCCTTAAGGAGCAGTTTGGGGCAGATCCAGCACAGACGCCAGATTTAAAAGCACCAGGAGCAGAGACGGAATGCAACGCTCATTGGGCTGCCAATTTAAGGGAAAGTTTAGGATCAAATCCCAGCACGGGATTCTTGAGGCTGCAGCAAGTGGCCGAAGCCAGCTATTTCAGGTCTTTTTCAAAAACAAAAAAGTCCTAAAGTGGAAATCAAAGAGGCAACTGGCTGGCGACCGACCGAGGGCCCCAGTCCACTTCCGTTCCACAGCTGCTGATGTGTGGAAGAAGGGGGGGGGGAACGGACCAGCAGACTAATAAGAGAGGCCAAAGAATGTGTGCGCGCCTTCCCCCCTCCCGCCCCACCTGCTATTAATTCCAGACAGTTGCTGCACAACTTCAGCTGTGCAGGACTTTGCTTTACACTTGGTCGTCCCCTCCCCTGCCGCCACCACCACCGCCTGACACCAGCTGCAGCAGAAAACGCAGGGAGGCAGAAAAGCCATTTATGGTAGCCATGGACACAATCCCCCCCCCGTCCCCTCAGGATCACTCAGCACAGAGGGATCAAGTACAGGTTCTTCCGAATGCCAGAATTCTGGCCGTCTGTTAAAAGAAAAATGCAACTTAAAAGAAAGGAAGAATTCCACTCCTTCCGGGATTAACTCAAGCAACCTGGAAGCAACAAGGTGCCAGGTGGAAAAAGTGAAACCAGCAGAGAGGTAGGCAAAAGACAGTCCCGGGCACTGTGCCAGACTAAACAATGTTCACCTTTGCTACAAAAAACATGGCTTTCAGCTGAGAGAAATTTCCAAGAAAAATTAGGGAGAGCTGGAATTGAGTTTGAAGCCGGGGCTCCTTCCAGGGGGATCCAAGACGGCAAAGCAAACAAGAGCCCCTCTGAACACCGGCAGTGCCGTCACCCAGAGCCTGGGGTTTGGGACCCTGTATCAGGGATTTTAAGTCTGCAAAAGTAGCTGTTACCACACAGGACTGAAAGTAAATCAGTCAATTAAAAGCACCTTCTGAATAGATTCGGACTCTCATTTTAGAATGGCCATACCTCCTTCAGCAAACCTATTTCCCCAATTCCAAAAACTGGTCCCTGTTTCATGGGAAAGGCTGCCGGCTGCATTTCTTCCACCATATTCAGAGAGCTGTTTAAAAAATAACTAGCTTGCTTTTCTAAAAGCACCTCCCTTGGCCATTAAATCAGCAGCTGCAACCTCCAAAGCAAACAACTGGCCTCCCCAGTCAAAAAAAAAAAAAAAACCATCTCCCAGCGTGGTCACCTCGAGGTGATTGTTTATCACCACAGGTGACAAGGTCTGGCTACAGCACCAACACTCCCCATGTAAGGCTGTGGACAACCCCACCCCCAACCCCATGGCTTTTCCTGGGAGGCTCAGCTTCAATGCATTCCCACCAAAATCACAACTCAAAATGCTTGAGGGCCTTGTAAACCTCTCCAGCCCTAAACAGACCAGTCCATCAGGGAAGCATTCAGGACCCATATGAAATGAGGACATCCTAAAACAGGCATGTCCAAATCTTGGTTGATGTTTGGACATGCCTCTCCTAAACCTCCCCAAATGGATAATTTGTGGGGGATCTCTCAAGCATTTGCAGCCGGGGATCTGCTGAAAGAGGACATTTGAGGCCTCGAACCTGTTCCCCTTCTGCATTTTAAGCTCTTTCTTGATTGTGGGTGGAGGGGATGGAGCGTGGTGGACCCCAGGGTGTCAGGATCCTGTTTAGCCCAACCTCTCTGCTCCCTCTCAGCCCTCTTATCCAAAACTCTGCCTTCATGTACAGAAGCTCAGAAAGCTCTCTGCTTGTTAATATCTGGCAAGGATGGCCAACTCAGAGGGCAGGAAAGAAGCAGAACCTTTGCTGGCTCCGGTTATCAACCATCACTAACATGTTCCATTATCTTCAGAGCTTGGAACGAACGTGTTGCAAAGTTACTTGTTCTCCAAATCTCTTAATTTTTTTATAACAACAAGCTTCCACTCCATTAATTCTAAAATGCCAGATTGTGTCCTTGTACTATTTTACAGTAAATGGACTCATTATGGTCATTTTCACAGTTATTCTAAATGACACTGTAGGCCAATTAACTAATGAAAGAAAGGCCCTAACGGCAAAGACCAACAAAGGAGGTCTCTGCCACAAGTTAACACAACTGTGCTCGCGCATCTGCTTGCGTTGGCAAACTCCCTTTATGCTTCTGAAACCTCTCCCAAGAGGCTGCTGAGCCGCTTGTGGATGGAACCCTAACCCTCAGCCCCTGCCCTTCCTAAGAGATGGAATGGCCACAATACATTGTCTTCTTTTTTTGAAAAAGAGAGAAGAGAACGAGAGCTGTTTTTCCTTAGATAAAGCAGCAAATTCTTCCTAGATCCTTTCCATTCCTATAAAGCCATTGTTTTCAGCCACCCCGCTTGAGAGGGTGTCATGTTTAAACTCTGACTCATGTGTAACCAAGACTCCAGTGGGAGCGACAGAGGCAGGAACTAAGGTGGGACCTGACCACCCAAGACTTTGGATTGTTTCATGATAAGACAGAATGCTTTGGAAGCAAGGCAGGATAGCTGCTGGTTCCACCACCACCCTACCCCCAGGAAGGACAAGGGGAGCCCACTGCCAGCCAAGACGGCACCGGGGGGGGGATGTCAGGCAGATTCTCTTTGAGCCCATTTGCCAACTAAGCAGTTCCTGGCTGGAGGCTGCAATCATCTTTCAGAGAGCTTTGATGCACCTGAAGACGCTCCACGGCTCCTCACCCTGCAGACGTCACTCTCCTTCAAAAGCCTGCAAGACCTATTTGGCCAGAGAGGGTCACGGAAGAAAAGAACTAAATGCAGACAGGCTGCCAGGCTGCCACCACTCCAACACCTTGGGTGGGTTTATAAAGGGCCACCAGTTTCTACCTGGTTCTCACGCTGCTTTTCCTACCTGGGGGCGGGGGGGGGCAGTTCTGCCTGAGCCAAAACGCGTCTCGCAGGCTTTTCTAAAAGAGAAAGGCTCAGCCCGCGAGAGAAAGATTGGGTGTACCTTTCAGGTTGTTGAGCCCATCCAAGAATTTCCGGTATTTCTCCGTGTTCATTTGCCCACTGGACTGCCCCGATTTCAGCGGGAAGGAGTCGTGGGCATGGTCCCAAGGGGTCGCGAATGAATCCAGGAAGCCAGGCACCCCCTCCTCAGGCCAGCTCCCCTGCTCGCTCTCTCTCTCTCTCTCTCTCTCTCCCCCCCCCACCGAATTCACCAGCCACTCAACCGAGTCAAGCTTGCCCTTTGGTCCCTGGCTCAGCAATGATGTCACCTCCACAGCCGTCCAGACCCAGAGCTATGGCCCCGGTTGTGCTTCCTTATTTGATGAAGGGTGCCTTAAAAAAACCTCATTGGGTGTCAGGAAATGCCTGCCCACACGGCCCCCGCACACACCTCCCTCGCCTTTATGCAAAACCAGCCGTGACATTGGAGAAAGGGCCCCATCTGGAGCAAATGGAAGGTGTAGGATTCCACCACCACCCTCCGCCCCCCCCCCACTCCAAGCCATCCAAAGAGAGAGAGGGGCAGGGGGCCCAGACAGCCATGGGGCTCTGCCTTTTGGGGGGGGACCTGATAAGAGCTCCAGGCAACATGCTTTGAGGAGGGAAGGCATATCCCTGAAATTGGCTTTTCAAGCGGGCTGGGTGAAAGCCCCACCCGGCAATGGCAGGCACAAATTCTCAACAGAAGCATTTTGGATCAAAAATGTGGAAGTCTCGGCACAGAAGGAAATTTAAAAAAAATTGAGATGATTCATTTCAGTGCTTGAGACCCCCCCCCACCAAGGCCCTGGTCCCTGCTTGCAAAGGGCATGGGGTGGGGCGACTGCTGACATGATGAGAGAAGGGAGGGCGCCTCAAGGCTACTGAGCTCGCGAGATCTGGTCTAGGCTCCCCCATTGATCTCCGCAGACCCTAAAACGAGTTCCTTCCAGTGTTGGCTCCCAGCACCAACTGATTTTAGACCACCAGCACTCAGGGCTCACCCGAGTGGAGATTATAGCACATTTTCTGCATGCCCCACCCAATGCTCTGATCTCCTGTCTTGTTCTTTCTTTCTTTTAAAGCCTCCCACCCGTGATGTGAGCGGGGCGAGCGAGCGCGGCACTTTCAAGAGTTCAGTGTGCCTTCCCTCAACGTTCGGGGAGAGGATGCTGCTGCTTTAATCACCTGCTTTGCAGGAGCCATGGCATGGGTCCCCCAAGAGGCACCGTGACATCCTACTCAAGCAAGGACATTCCGCAGCTAGGGCCGAGGCATCTGGTTGGGAGTTCAATCCCCCTACTGTGCCTCTTTGGAAGGGGGTGGACTAGATGATCCAGGGGGTCCCTTCCAGCCCTGTGTTTCTAGAATGATGATGATGATGATGATGATGATGATGATGATGATGATGATATAACTTTTGTTTTAAAGGCATGGGAACTCTCCTTCCCAGTCACTGCCATTTTGGCTAGGTGGTTAGATCAGTGCGCGTGAGTTTGTGCATATATGTGTGTGCAGCACAGCAAAACAGGTGCATTTTTAATATTTCTTTATCCCTCTGTGCCAATCCACCCTGAATCCCTGTGGACCCCAAAAGGCCCTCTAAGCATATCTTGCTGGCAGATAAACAGCCAACTCATTGGAAAAACAAAGCGAGGTACCTTGTTTTTCTGAAAAAAAAATTTCAGGGGAATAAGAGCCTAAAGAGAGATTCAAGTGGAATTTTACCTGGTCCCGTCCGCGGCACGCAATCCCCATGGCGTTTCCTTCCTGGCTTAACTCAGGCTCTTTTTAAGCCCAAGGAACAGAAGGCTGGATTGTAAAAAAGGAGAGCTTAAGTGCATAACAGCTAACCTCCCAAAACAAAAACAACAAAACAGGAAAATGTAATTATTATTATTTTTGCAAATGTCAGCAAACTGGAAAAGGCAGGCCACAAGTCTTCCCAGGCAGACAGGGTGCCCTGCGCAGCGCCGCTGTTCCTATTGAGAGAAGAACCCACGTTCTGTTGAACCCAGCTTTTCCATTATGTGCCTCCCGCCTCCTTTCCCTGCACCTTTTGTCCCCAGCTGAAGGGGATGGGAACCCTTCTGGCGGCCTCCCCCTGGGCCAAGGCACACACTTGCTCCCCCGAGCCTCCTGCTCCAGGCAGCCGCTTTAGCAGCACCAGCATCATCCTTCTGCCTGCACCTGAGAGGCACTACCTGAAGGAGCGTGGCTGAACCTCTTCCGTGGGCAATAGAGGCTGGACCGGCTTCCTGGGAAGGAAAAGGACTCATACGCAGAAGCAGTTTTCTGAGCCGAGGGGTCGAGGCATGAATGCAAACTGGCAGCCTGTTTTCATGCATGAAATCCAGCCACGTTGCTAATGCACCTCATCCGTCTCCCTGCCAGTGTCCAAGGGTTTCCGCCCCTTCTCCCCTCCATCAAAACCCACCGGAAGGTGGGCCAGACGGAAAAGCTGGTGCAGGCATCAGTGAAGCAGAGCAGGCCTGATGCAAGGCACTTTGCTTGCTTGCACCTCCCAGAGTGGAGGCCGAGTCCCAAAATAGACCTCTTAGCAACTTCCAGCCACAAGTAAAACGGGAGAACCCCTCAGCCGGAGGAAATGTTAGGACCTCTCCCAACAGATAAGGCTCTGCCAGCACTGCAAAGCTGATGGGCCAGGATCCGGGCATAGGGTGTGGCCACAGAGGGGACTAGGTCGCATGTGGGCCTCCTTGTGAGATTCATTCCCTGGAGATCAGACAAGGCAGACGGGGAACCAGCTCCAGCCTGACCCTAACCTATTTGTGAGGGGGACCTTTTGGGTCCAGGCAAAGAGCTACTGCTTCTGGGGGGGCAAGGTGGAGCTGTTCCTTCTAGCAGACAGAAGGGGGGTGTCCCCTTAAAGTAGGGGGGCCCTGGCAAAGCAACTCTTCCTGGTGGGATCGCATCTGTGCCTTTCCAGCTGTCTGTTCGCACTCCCAGGCTTACAAGATGAGCCCTCACCAGGCTACAAAGAAAAAGCTTCCCATCTAATGAATGATCTTTCCCAAATGAGGAATACATCCTTGGTCAACATAGCTGCTCACTCATTCATGAAAGTCACTCTCCACATGACCAGAGATGCTCCCAATGCCTCTACATACTCCGAGGGCTGGAAATGACCCCTTTCATCCAGACACAAGTATCTGGTCCTCCTGTCCCATTTGCTTGGAGAGGTCAGAAGGCCTTCCTGTTGGGGTGATCACCCATACAAGATGCCTGGTCAGATCGGGCATTGTTTTTTTTTTTATTCTTCTTTGCTGATGTAAAGACGGAGACCTCACTTCATGCTTTACTCATACAAGCTCACCAAGAGTCCTTGTCTCATCCAAAGGAGTGGTATGGAAGGATGTCGGCCATTCATCCACAACAGGAGAGCGAGCGTGCCTCTGAGGAGATGCAAAGAGCCATCACCCCTCCAGCAGGGAGCAAGGAGAGACTGAGCTTTCAAACTCTGCCATCGGCAGACGATGCTTGGCCTCGGCACAAGTCATTTTTAAAAAAAACATGTTCCAGTTCTGAGGCCCAACAGTGTCGACTAAGCCCCAACTAACCGGCCTCTGGTACAAACTCTTGTCTTTCTGAAGGGTCTCATCAAAGCAGCCGGAGCCCGTCTCACAATGGCGGCCATCTCGGTTTCCTTTGCTGCCAAAGGGGCCTCGGACACCAGGTGCTGCTTCTCCTCCGAGCGACAGCTGTTTGCCCGGGAATCCAAGACGCGCCACTGCCCCCCCCTCGGGTGCCTGAAGACGGCCCCGCAGAAGAAGCAGGTGGTGGCCCAGAGGGCCCCTTCGTCCTTCCGCCTGTCACCAGGCCCGTGCCCGGCACACACGCCCCACTCTGTAACTGGGGGGAGTCAGTCCTTCTCTTTCTTTCTCTTTCCAATGGGTTTGGGGAAAGACCTTGGCCGTTCACCACACGTATGGGGCCGGGAAGGAGCGTCCTGCTCACTGTCAGCACCCCACCTCTGATTAACCCCAAGACTGTGGATAGCATCATCCCCTTGAGCTTGTGGCTAGGCAGGCCTCAAACTGGAGCCACAGCTCTCCTCAAGGCATGAGGCCCCTTTCCCTCATGGACCAGAGACAGAAGCTCCCACTGTCAGACCTGCAAATTAGGCCCTTGTTTATTACCTCTCAGTGACCAATCACAACCCAAAGCTCACTGGAGTGAAAGCTGCAGAGGTGAGGAAGGGCCTGCCCGGTGCCACCCAGATGGCTTTTGCCACATGGGGGAGCACTGCTTCTAAACACATGACAACCACCTCCTCCACTCTGACCCAGGGATGCCTCTGTAAGCACTGCCAGCATGCAGCTTGGCTGCTGTCTGGAAGGTGACCAAGGCCAGCTGGGATTGTTTTCATCAGGCTGGCCATTAAACAGCGCCCAAGAGGAGAGATTAAAAGGCTGTTTGAAGCAAACCTAATTCTGTGAACTCCCTGAACAGTTGCTGCTGGTCATGGGCAAAACACAGGAGCCAAAATGACACTGCTCCACATCTGTACATTTGCTAAACTCGCTGGGATGTTGGATGGGGAAAAAAAAGAGGGGAAGCCAGGTGGCTGTTACAAAATACAGACACAGGTTAGAGGCAGTACCTTTTCTTGGGGTGCACATGTTTTTCTGCCAAGCTTTACTTTACAGAAAAGAAGGAAAACAGACAGTGAAGCCACAGCATGAAAATGGGCCTCGGCTTCTGTGCCGAAACCTTCCACTGGAATGGCGCCCTGCCCATCGGCTGCGCCAGTGAGGAAAGCCTCCCTAACATAGCAATGGATTTATCGATCGGCAACTACAGCCACAGCAGGAGGGAGAGCAATGGATTTAATTTCCCCGAGTGGGAGCAGACCAGCTCTCTCAAGAGTGAACAAACAGAACCGAGAGCCAGGCATTTGCTCCAGGGGTTTGTGGAGCCACTGAGGAAGAGAGTCTAGTGGTGGATGGGCACGGAAGAAGCCGGCTCAGTCTGTGTCCAGGGGCAGAGGAATGATGGAGGCTGGAGTGAGCGGAGGGGGTGGCGTCTGCATGGAGGCTGCTCTAATTCACTTAGAAAGGGCTCAATCCAATCTCAAGCACCCTGACTCCAGAATTCAGTGTGTGTGGGGCGGGGGGGACCAGTTGGGACGCTCCAACTTCAATTTCACCGCTTGACTACAAGCTGTGTTGTTCTGCGAGTTTGTTCATCCCTTGGGAACAAAATGCAGAAAAGAGAAATGACCAGGGTGACCGATAACAAGGTTAGATGTTGAAACCATGAGCAGAGGGGCGGCTTTCTGTCACAGTATCAAACTGTGCTTTTACAGAGCAGAGCGGATCCAGGCCTGCACCTAAGATGGCAGCTCAAGCTCATCATCCTACCCCCATCTTCACTGCAATGGCTTTCCCCTTTCCATTGAAAATGAGCAGGATTGGGAGAGGCGAGAGTGACTCAAGACCAATCAAGAAAAATGCGGACAGGGTAAAAAGGAGGGCTTGTGCCATGACAATGGCATCTCCTCACTTGCTATTTTTCTGCAAAGGGACCAGATCCCAGATTAGGGATATTGACTTTCAGCACTCTACCTCAACTGCCTGCAAAACATGGCCTCCTTGGCAAGTAAGAGAAGCCGGGGGGGGGGGGAGCTTGAGTGAAGCCACCACCACCACCACCACCACCACCACCACTGGTCCAGGGAGCCAATGATGTGGTCACTTCTGCAGCTTTGACCCATGATCTGAGTGACAGCCAACCTTGGGTGTTCCTGGACACACACTCTCCTCCTCCTGGTCTGTTGATGGATTCTAAGCTTCTGCCTCCCCAGGGATGCTTTTTTTAAAAAAAATAGCTTGAAACTTTTCTGCTTCCCTTTGTGTCTTTGCCTCCCTGCCTTGGCTCACAATCCTTGATTGTGAGGAAGGGAAAGTAGGTCGGAGGCTGGCAGAGCTGCAGCAGGGAGAGGCCAGACCATGTCCTGCTGGGCTCCGGGCCTCCAGCCGATGGCAAAAAAGGCAGGCGACTGACAAGGCCCGGCAGGCAAGGGAAGGAGCCCCATCCAAGGCATTTGCATGCTTTTCCGGGACAGGAAGTACAACAAGGGGGTCTCTCTCTCTCTCTCTCTCTCTCTCTCTCTGTGTGTGTGTGTGTGTTGGGGTGGGGGTTTGACCAAGAAGTAAAAGGCCCTGGCAGCCCAGCGTGATTGCTCTGCGCTACCCACTTAATAGGCAGGGCATGTTTAACTCACCCCAATGGGCAAGGCTTTTCATGAGAGGGCTTGATTCAAGAAAACAGGAAGGGCAAAAGCAGGAAATTAAGTGCCCCTGAAGACATTCAGAGTAAAAAATGAAACACCTACTTCCAAAAGTGCCTGTTCTGGAAGTGGAAAAGTGAGGGGTTGTCCTGACTCATCAATGAGACACCCTGCATAGTAAACTAGGCAAGCACTATGTGATTTGAACACCCACCTACCCCAGCAGCAGCAGCAGCAATGCGGGGGGGGATGAAGCAAGAACGGTGTGTGTGGAAAGGCTGCGTTTTGTGTTTATCATCCTGCATTTTGCACAAAATAGCAGGTTCGTTTGTGCAAAAATACATAATTCACTCTTTTGGCTCAAACCAAGTGGCAATCAATCAGTGAATACAAACTTGCCCTCTCACCCAGTGAGAGAAAAGAAGTGGCACTTTTTAAAATTCCTTTCCAAGAATGAAACAAGCCAAGAGTTACATCCTAATACAAAGTAACTATTAGGCTAGTGTCATTCTGAATTCTAAACATTAAAATCTCATTATAATGTAGATAACCAAGGATTTTCGTTTGCAGGTCTTGCATTTTATCTATATTCGCCCAAGCCCCTTTGAGCATTTCATGGCTTAAAAGTAAACTCTCAGGCCCATCAAGTTTTTTTCCTCAAAAACCAGACAAATGAAAACAGCTTGTGATTTCCTTAGGGCATGTCTAATTGAAAATGTTTTATTAAAAGAATCGGAGAGAGAAAGAGAAATGATGATGATGATGATAATGATGATAATAATGACATAACTGGCTAAGGAAGATGGTGGTGGTGGAGTCTCCCCTTAGAGAGATGTAACCAGAAAAGAGTTTTTAGCTTGGCTCTTGATGGAAAGGGCCTTGCAGGCAGGAGAAGGCAGGCAGGCAGGCTGGGTTGTCCCCTGGAAGTGGAGAGTTACACCCTGCCTTGCAAAAAGGCCTGGGGTGTGACTAGGATTAGAATATCACTCACACACACACACACACACACACACACACACACATACACACACACACTTGTGATTCTGATCCTGGCCTTTACTCTTCCCAGTGAAGTCACACAAAACCACAGGGGAAACTGGGAAAGGGAGTGGGGAACGAAAGTGGAAGCCACAGCAACCTAGACAGACCCGTCAAGTTAAAACAGCATCACACACAAGCACCGCCTCCTCCTCCTCCTCCTCCTCACCACCACCACCTCCCCCATGGAGTCGGCCAGTGCTGCTCTGTCTGCAGGGGAGGCCTGGGGGCTGCACCAAACCAGGGTTGGAGGACAGTTGGAGGGCAGTCCCTCTCATGTGGTGCCTCTCCTTTAGCCACAACGCGACACTGGCTTGGCCCAGCCGGGAGTATTTCCTCAAGCCTCAAGGGCAAACATGCTGCAACACAAACAGAAAGCCAGGCCAAGTGTTCCCCTCCCTCGGCTCCTTCCACCAGAGCACCTGGGCCAAGAGGAGGAGGAGGAGGAGGAGGAGGAGAGGACCTTGGGACACAATGAAACAGGGAAGGCAATGTCCCAGGGCAACAAGGGCTTCAAGAAGAGAGAGGATAACTTGGCCCCGGATGGCCACAGCCCTGCGGGAGAGGACCCCAAAAGGTGGCTTTGCAGACATCCATTCTTTTCTCTTCCAAATACCCCCCTCACCCCAAAAATTGCCCAATGAAGATAGATCTCCATGGACACATGTAACATTTTGGAAGCTGGTGACCACAGTAGTTACAATGTAATACTTTACTTTCCTGTTTTTCAGGGGTACCTAATCATGACATCTTCAAGTTACTTTCTGGGGAGAGGGATGTGAATGTTTTTCCTGCAATGCATGTCTCCCCAAGATGCCCACAAGGGTGTGTGTGGAATAAGCAAGCATCGAGCCTCCAACATGTGGGAATCACCATCTGCTTTTAAATTAAATTAACTTCTTAACCCTGTTTGCGGAATTTAGGGTTTGTGGGTGATATGTTTCTCCTGTTGCAGGCTGGCCAGAGTGACCATGGGTCAGTCTTGCATGGGGAGAGCAGAATCCTGCACATTACTTTCCATGCCTGCTCACCATGATATCGTCTCCTCTCTGCAAAACACAACTACTATTTTATCTACCCAGTTGCACGCGGGATGAGTTGCTTAGGACCAGCTTTCACGCCATCAGAATCAGAGGGGGGAGGGGCGGAGCAACTCCTTGGACTGCACCATTTTCAGATGGGGAGGGTCAAAGAAGTTAAGAGGCTACTTCTCCCATGGCAAGTACCCTGTTAGTCTTAAAGGTGGGGTGACCCTTCTGGGTTTTTTTCTCTTGTATAAACCCTTCCCTCTTTCCCATGGAAAGCTGGCTTGTCAGAAAGGGCCTCTTGGTGAAACACGTTTCCCTCGCAAGTGTCTGCAAAATGTATTTTTCCACAACAAGACCTGTTTATGCAAAATGCACTTTTGAAAAACAATGTATTTATTAGTCCCAGCCTGGAAATACAGCCATTGATTGTGAAAATGTTCATGTGTGGGAGATGGGAGCAGAGAAGGCAAGCTGGAACGGAACATTATTTCTGACCAGGGATGTGCTGCTTCATATTAGGTGATTGCACAGATTCCAGTTTTTGCAAACACAGAGAAACTCAGCTGTCTGGAATGATGGCGGGAGTTACTGTATCCACCTTCCCCAAACAGAAATAGGAAATAGGAAACACTGAATACATTGAATGAAATACAAGTTAACCAATGCAGCCATGTATCTATCTGCAGGAGAGAAAATGTATCAGAGCAGCATCTTCAAAAACAAAAAGTATCAACAGTCTTCCACGCAAAATAATGCCCTGTCCAGAAAAAGGGTTAGGGTCTTTGAATTTAATTTTATTGTCTACTACTTCTGCTCATTGTGCAAAGCCACCCTTAAGCATGCCAGAGCATGGCAACAACAAAAACAGCTATTCTGTGTGCATTATCCAAGAATGCCTGGAATGCCTGGAAGAAAGAGGGGAGGCGGAAGGGGGGGAACTGGTTTTATCCAGTATCCCACCCTCGCCACGCGTAAGCATTACCCACTGAAGATGCAAGCCTCTGGAGGGTGGGAGGCTTGGGAGACCTTCTTTCCCTTTTCAGCAGAGGTGCAACTGGTCATGGTGGCCCCCTGGAGCAAGAGGCACTGCCACAGACCCTTGCTGCCCTGAGAGATCCATCTTATAGGGACGCATCTCTCAGGGCCGATGGCTGGAAGGCAGGTGGGGGTCAAGATATTCTTAGACACACACACACACACACACAGAGAGAGAGAGAGAGAGAGAGAGAGAGAGTAAGAGAAAGAGAGTCTGATGCAAAGCCTCAAATCTCCACCCCAAAATACTATCAAACTGCAGAGGTTTCTAGACAGTAGGCTGCATTTGCTTAGCTAGTATGGTATTGCATTGTGTCATATAATTATACGGAGCTTCTGCTGTTTTGTCCTTGTTTCTAGACAGGAGACAAATGCCAAAGGTACCAAAAGAAAACAGGAAACAGAAACAAAAAGGGCAAACTTGTTTTATTGCCCGATGAAAAAAAACAAAAAAAAGTTAAGGGGAAGTTAAAAAACGACATCTTCAGAAAAAAATCACAGCTCAGCCACCTCAAACAAGCCTGTCCAGATCTCCGGCAGGTGAAGAAAAGTCCCAGGGAATTGAGGAGAAACAGATCCTGCTTGGTGTGCCTGCCAGCGCAGGAGAGGCTGCTTCTCAGGAACTGGCAGGTGAGCTCACAAACACAGGATTCAGCCTCCCCGAGATCAGCAAGGACATCTTCCAGATGTGAACGGGTGAGACCATGCCTGCAGCTGCTTTTGACGCAAATCCATCAGGGGGTTCCCAAAGTTGCATGGAATGATCTATGTAAGAAGCGAGTCCCTCTACGTGGCCAAAATCTCCTCTGCCTGCTGCTGCTCCAACTGACAGAATTTTTAACTCACTGGGATTCCTCTGATTTTAGAGCTCTCTAATGCGTCCCTCCGGCATTCGGGCATTAAAGCAGACGCTACTAAATTCAGAATGGAGGTGGGGAGGTTTTCTTCCAGGTGACAGCTCCCAGAAGGCCTAGCTATTGAGGGTGCGAGCTGGGAATTATGGGAGTTATAATTTGGGAGCCACTGCTCTAGAGATTTCTGGACTACAAACCTTCAGATTCAGGAACATGGGGGCATGCCAGATAAAGGAAGCTTATACAACTGGGCAGTGCACCCCAGAACTCCCCCCTTGGGACATGACCGGACTGGATCAGAGAGAGAATATCCATACAACCCAGCACTGTCACTCAGCAACCCATGTGCCACCTCTGAAACACGGATCTAGGCCAGCCATTCTCAGCAGCAGCCACAGACTGGAAACAAATAATCACACGACACCTTATACATTTAGGTGATTTTTACAATCCTGACCCAGCCTATATCTCTTTCATATTTGTTTACATCCAAGGCTTTTTTTAAAAAAGGTTGTGAATGGCTGGTCCAGGCTGGAGGTCTTGGAATGCAGATTTGGGGGGAAAAGATTATCTGTGTTTCGGGGGGTGGGGAGTCCCAGATTTATTGAGAGTAAGGAAGGGTCCCAGGCAAGCAAAGGCAGCAACTGATATGCTTCCCAAGTCAGGAGCAGCTGCAAGGCAGGAGCCAAGAAGGCTGCAGACTGGCCCATCCATACACCTGCTGTTGCCACCACTGTCAGTTTCAGTCTATACCAGGTTAGAACCTTGCATTCCTTTTTCTCCCTTGATGGAAATCATTTAAGTGCGTGTCTCCCTTCCAGGCTTACACCCTGCAGGCCAGGCGACGGGAAACAAGCTCTCAAAGGGAAGTTTCACAGAGACTGACACACACACACACACACACACACACACACACACACACACACACACA
>JAHTLZ010000008.1:22051092-22077612 GCA_023846285.1 Phrynocephalus versicolor | reverse complement strand
ACACACACACACACACACACACACACACACACACACACACACACACACTGCAACAGGCCCGGTCTTTTGCTGCTGCACAGTTGGGAAGACGGATCCCAGCTCATGAGCTGTGAGAAGTCTCCCTGCATGCATTGCCCTCCAGGGCCTGGGCGGGCCGATCCCTCTACCTGTTGCCTCACCACCAGCTCTGAGATGCTGAGATGCTCGTCAGCCCGGGCAGAATTAACGAACGCGACGGTTCAGTCCCAAGGCTTGCCAAGGCAAGAGGGAGGGGGAAAGGGGGAGGGCAGCTCTCAGCAAGTACAAACACAGAAGCACACCTTCCGGGGGGGGGGGGGGTCAGGAACACACACAGCTGCCTTCTACCACATTGGCTCCTCTCTCCCTCCAGCTCAGTCCAAAGTTGACCAAGAGGAGGCTTCTGGGGCAGCCCGGTCCCCCTGGCCAGGGCAGGCATAGCTCCTGGAAACTCTTGCGTGGAAAGGAGGCACTCTGGTGCCAAGCAAAAGTCAGCAGCATTCGGCTGTAACTCTCCCGTCCTGCCTCCCCGATTGCCTTTGGCAGCAGGGATGGCCACCCCACCTCATCTGGAAGGGCGCAAACTTCCCACTGCAGAGGATTACGTGCAAGGATCACCACTGGATGGGGGGCCCTTCCTGTGGGTTTCCATCTTGGCCCCCATCCACGGTGCCCCCAAAGAGAATGGAGCCGAGCACTGTTGACAGCCAGAGGTCGGTTTGGCCTTCCTCGTCTCCCACAATCCTTTTCTCCTGTTCCTTGTTTAATTGGCAGACCTCAGTACACAACACGGGGTGGGGTGGGGTGTGAGAGAGAACAACTGGCACTGGAAGAGGAACCCAGCTGGGAAACCAGTGCCAACAGCCATTTTAACAGCAGTTGAAAGAGTGCTCTGGCAACCCAGGGTGGGTGGGTGGGGGAACATACCAGTCCACACTGCAACACAGGGCATAAAGCTGCAGCAATTGTTTTACTGTTTTACTGATGCTCCTATTGTAAACCGCCTAGAGTCCCATTGGGAAATAGGTGGTATAAAAGTATAATAAATAAATAAATAAATAAATAAATAAATAAATAACACACTACGTTGGGGATCTGTGGGTGTTTAGTCCCATCCCATGGAGCCAGCACACAGCTGCTCCCCCCTAGCTCAGTGATGCCAAGCAGTATTTTTGGGGAGTGGGGGGGGGGGCAGAGGCCAGCTGCCTTGCTGAACCACAAGCACTTGGGCAGCAAGCAGCTGGGGGGGGGACTTCCAGTTGCCACCCCAAGGGAACTTAGTAGCCCCAGAGGAGCCTTTCATTGGTCACTCCCTGAAGGAAAGAAACCCTGAGCAGTTCCTCACCCAAGACTCTCAGGACGGGGCTTGGACCGTCCACTTCAGGGCAGAAAGAAGGACCGAGCTCTGAGGAGCCACCAGCAGACCAAGAGAGGAAGCAGACAAGGTGGTGGTGGTGGGGAGGCTGCTTCTTTCTCCTCCAATCTCCCCCCCCCCACAACAGACCAAGCTTCTAGCCCTCAGGGCTGTGATGATTTAACTGAAGATGGGTGGCCTGGGGTTGGGCTGCTTGGCTGGTGGACTCCCATAAACCAAAGAATTCCCCAAATCGAAAGCCCTGGAGGTTCAAAGCAGGTGCCAGGTCAATGCCCTCGAACCTCTCTCCACCCTTGTTGTGTGACAATCAGCAACCAGGTTATGTCACCGAGGGGGAAAACACACTGAATTATACAACTTAAGAAAAATGTAAGCAAATCAGCATAATGGACACTGGCCACAGAATCCATCCTTTCTCTCAGCTGAATTTTAAGGCTGAGATTTTTTCACTGAGCACAGAAAATGCAGTACCTTTCCCACCCTGAGCCTCACACGAGCCGCCACCTCGGCACCAACACGGCCCAACCAGAAGCAAATTCACATTCTGGGCATTTTACCGCTTAATTAAGAGGGAGTGACTCCAGCAGGACAAGCCCAGGCTCTCGGCCCTCTTGGTCTGATGCCAACCACCACACCTGTCACGAAGGGTTGATCAAAGACTTTCCCTCACAGTGCCGGGTGGACGCCCCTTCTCTTGCCGGAGAGCCAAGTTGGAATTCAGAAAGCGCCGCGAGAGGAAACCGGGCTGACTAGAAGGATGGGGCCCCACGAAGCACTGGCGGCACCCGCCTGGCAGACCGAAGGCTGCTCCAGACAAGACAGCAAGAGCACCCCTGAGGACAAGGCCCTGCCTGGCCCAAGCACTGGACCCCAACGTCCCTCTGGGCACACGGCTGTTGCCCTGAATGGTGAGTGCAACTCAGGGTGGATGCGTCGATCTGTTTCGTTTGGGATTTGCTTACTCCCAGGCTCCCTTTGGAAGCCACACAGGGGCCACTAAGAAACAGTGCTTTGCCCCACATTTCATGGGTTGCTTCGGGAGTGGAAATTCTCCCTCCAGGCAAGGGGACCCAGCAAAAGCATGCCATGGCCGGCCCTCCTCTCTGGCTTTCCAACCCCATGGCAGCCAACGGAGCCACAGTCCCGAGAGAGCCCTCAGCAACTCCTCCTGGTGTGCAAAGTCAGAAGCTTGGGTGGGGATTCTGGCTGCCGGTTGCTTCCTCCTGGCAAGGAAAGAAGAAGGTCACCAAACTGGAAAGGCAGCCGGAACCTGGCAAGGAGAGGCAAGGTGGATCCCAGTCACGAGATGTAGCAGGCGTCGGCACTCACACGCCTGTCATCTGCAGCCAAAGCAAATAAGCCGGCCATGATGTCAAGCAGTTCCAGCCTCCTGCCCCCCCCACCCCCCACCCCCGCTGCATATTAACCAAAACAAAACATTCACGCTGGTGCCTCTGTCCCTCCATCAATGCCCCCCCCCCGCCGGGACAGGCAGGAGGATCCCCTTCCCCATAAAGACATCCAACACCTAAGTCAACTTTGAAACAAACAAACAAACAAACAAAAACCCTTCCCTGCAGAACTCCCCAAACATCATCTGCGTAATCCCGTGATGACAGTTCTTGACAGGGATATTTTCAAACTGAGGTTGGGGGGGGGGGAGCATGATTTCATTCAATCGCTTTGGGCAACAATCCAGGTTCAAGTTTTTACTGTACTCTGAAGCACTCCAAGACCTCCAAGGCAAACTAAGATAAATAGTCCCACCGTTTCTCTGCTCTCTAAGGAAGGTGAGGACAAAAAGGCAGCCCCCACTCCTGCCCCTAAAAAAAGCTGCTTCAGGACTGCAAATCCCAGCATTCATCCCCACTGGCAATGGTAACTCAGGCAGCTGGGAATTGTAGTCCAAGGGGGCCCTAAAAGGGCTTCCCTTTGCTTATCTCTAGTCTAAGGCCAGGGAGGAGCCAGGAAAAAGCTTCCCTTGGAGTGAAAAGGCCAAAGCTTTAATCTCCTTTCAGCCACAGGACTGCCAAGTTGGGCTTTCGCGGCAACAGCAGCCAGCTAAACTATCTCAACCTGATCCCAAAAGCTGACAAGAGCTGTCACTGCTTTTCAACAAGTAAGTGGGATTCACCAGGACCCGCAGCATTTAAATCTCCACTTCTTCTCACCTGCCCACCCTCAGATCAGGCAATGGGGGGGCAGGGCGGGGGGAGGGAGGGAGGCACCAGGCTCCTTCCGACACCCAGCCATGCCTTTCCCAACACAGAGAGGTGTTGATTCATCCTCCGAGGGCTGATGTCCTTCCCTGCAAGCTGGGATGCCCACCAAGGGAGACTCTCGCTTTCCTCACAACAATGGAATGATGTTTATCTTTACGAGAGAGAGAGAGAGAGAGAGAGAGAGAGAGAGAGAGCTGAACACAGCCCTACCTTGGCAGGAAATGACAAGCATCAAGAACTGAAGGAAGGGCGGAAGCAGCAAAAAGTGGTTCAGCTGGATTTGGCAGCCCCCGGGAAACACAGCTACCGATCGCTGCCCTGACGTAGCCAGAACGACAGCCCAGTGTTCTGCACCTTTGCCGTGTTTCCCAAACAGCATCGATCGGCCCGCCCGGGGACAAACGCCGCTTCCAGGCTGCCCACGCAATGGAGGGGGAAGCCAGACCGACCACCAGTGAGGGCAGTGAAGGAAT
Source organism: Phrynocephalus versicolor (assembly GCA_023846285.1). Classification (NCBI taxonomy): domain Eukaryota; kingdom Metazoa; phylum Chordata; class Lepidosauria; order Squamata; family Agamidae; genus Phrynocephalus; species Phrynocephalus versicolor. Next base: position 22,073,524 of record JAHTLZ010000008.1, on the reverse strand, counting down.
CAGGGATGCACCACAGGACGGGCGCTGGCTGGCCCAGGCGTGCACATGGCAACCCGAGTCCTGTCAGTGGTGAAAGCACAGGTGACATATTTCAGTGCACCGAGGGGCCTGAAAGGGGCCCGAGGGCCAGGGCGCGTTCACCCCCTCAAGCAAGCTGGCGCTTGGACTTTCTTTGGATTCTGTAAAACCCACCCCTGCCTTTGTTTGGAATTTGGAAACAGCGAGAGGCAGCAATGCCATCGCACGTGGTCATCGATTCCACAGATGTTCCCCTCATCACAACAAACCAACCCCTCCCCTCCCTCTCCTTGCTCCAGCTCCAGTGTGGGACAGTGGACATCACGTTGCCTGGATTCCCCTCCCCCCTCCTTTCTGGCTACCAGGCTGCAGCAGCAGCAGGTCCCTGAGGACACTGGGAAACCTGTGAACACAATATTATCCTTCTCTGCCAGCAGCAAACTGGATGGAACTTCTGTTTGCCTGGAAAACCAACCGGACGGGATTTCTCCCCAGTGTCAGCCTAATTATCTTCCCACCAGAAAAGGCCCTTGGTGTGAGGGAAAGGCAGAGGCAGCCACCAGCGGCCTCCTCTGCTGTACCAAGCGTGCGGGGCTCAGCAAAGTTCCAGGCCAGGACACGCCACCTCCCTTTGGATGGGGAAAACCCAGGCACCCTACCATGCCTGGTGGCATGCCCCCCCCCAGCTCTCTTGCCTGCCCGCCCCCCAATTCTAGGGCACAGGGCCTTCCCTACAGGGTGGCTGCTCTAACTACCAGGTGGCACTGTCAGCTGCAGCAGGAGAGTTTTGAACTAGCCCCAACCACCCCAAAGCACATCTTTAATGTTTGGCCTAATATGCTGGAACATTTGACACACCAACCACCATCAACTAGGTACTCGGTCTAGGAGTTTCCCAGGGATGCAGAACTACAACCCCCATCGTTCTTCAAAAGCATGCCCACTTGCCACAACAGTGAGGATAACGTGACTGTAACCCAGCACTCCTCAGAGGAACCCGACAGGCCCAACTAACATATTATTTTTTAAAAACCATCCCTCACCCTAACCCTCCAACTCCTCACAAGGATGGCCCTCGTTCTCCTACCCATCACAACTACACCTCTGCCAGGCAGGTCAAGCCGAAGAGGAGTGTATCCGGCTGAAGGTCCCCACCCCCACAAGGGAGTTTCATGGCCAAGGGGAGGGGCTCTGAATCCCATGTTGTAAATGAATTCTCCAACCACTAGGCCTCACTCCCATTTTTATATATTTAGGATGAAGCTTCACTGAGGATCGCAATGAGGAACTCGCACCTATCGGTGTCATGAACAGAGCCGTTCTCTGAGGGGACAGGCAGCCCGGGGGGGGGAGCTGGGGCTGAGTCCCAGGCGTAAAACTCTCCCTGGACGGTGTGTGGCCGTGGGAAAGGTGCTTCCCCTCCTTCCTCAGGTGATGGGTGGGGCGGAACTCACAGCCGTTTTCCAAAGGCCTGTCCTGACAGTGTAAGATTTTGCTAATTAAATGTGCACCATTAAAAGTGGCAAATGAAAGCAGCATGCACTTTCCGAACAGAACATCTGGTGCATTCCAAAGAGGTGACCCAAACATGCTCTCCCCCCCCCTTTGGTGCCTTACCTGCTCCAACTTGTCTCTTGATTTGCAAAAAGCATCATCAGAAAACTTCCTGGCCTTGCTTTTCTCTTTTCTTCCCAGGACCTTTTCCCCTGGGCCAGAATACAGGGCAGAGAAGGAAGAGCCCACTAGACTAATACCCCAATACATAGGCTAATAATAGTAATTTTAAAAAGCCAATGGATGCCATTAAAATCACAGGAAAGCCAGCCCAGCTGTGAATAATCTTGTTTACAAGGCCTAAATCAATGTTTAATCGGAAAAAAATTATTCCTATTTTATTCAAGAGAGACCCAGGAGGGAAACAAACTCCAATTTGCCCTTCAAAACTTAATTAATTAATTAAACAGATGGATTTGCTCCTATTTTTCAATCAAGCCTTTGGGTGTCTGCTGTAAGAAGCAGTGCCGCCAGTCCACCTGCTCAGTTCCAGGTTAAATCATTTGTTGCACAAATAAACCACCGAGAAACCACAGAGGATGAGGAAAATCAGCTGTACATTTCTAAAGATCAGGCTACCCTGATCTAGCAGGATAGGTCTACCTGTTCTCCAACTTGACCAGGGCTTTTTCCACATACAGGTATGTGCAATTTCAGCATAGGTCAACATTCAGTGCAAATGTTCTTTTATGTCAGGTGATCTGCAGCCACTAATGCGAAAACAAATCTTAAGAATCCCCAGTTCTGATCAGGGACATGTGCCACCGTTGCTCCTGTCTTTACCATTAAAAAGTCACCAGGTCAGTTTTCAAGGAGGAAGCCCCATTAGTTTGTTCAGCGTGTATAATCAAAGCAACAAGAAAACTATTGTGCCACCTCCAATACTGCTTTACTTCAGTGTAGGATTTTGAGGATTAATAACCCATTTCCAAACCAACCAGGACATTATTAGCAGGGGTAACAGCAATTCAAAGCATTTCTTGCACCAACAATATTGCCAATACCCAGGATGTTTGCATAATCAACCCCTGAAAAAGTTCCATTTGCTGCGTTACATAATGCTAAAAGTCACTACCTGTGTTTGTGTGCCTCTTCTTTTGCTCCTCACACTCACAGATATGTTCACCACATAGATATACATATAAACCCGTGACTAAACACTTCACTCCATGTGTCTGTGGAAGCCATGAAATCACCCACTGAAATAAATCTACTAATCTAAGATGACAGAGTAGTCTTGCCATATATGGTGAGCACAGTGATGCTGGAAAATACCTGAGATCTTACTAATTATTGTGACATCGCAGTAAATTTTTATGCACTCCCAGTGATAATGCACAGAGAGAATCAGATGAGAATGCAAGAGACCTGAGTTCAAATCCCACTTCTCCCATGAAAACTCTACAGGGCTTGGCAGTAAAAGGACACTAGTTAAACATCTTAATTTTACACACATGTGGTGCTATTGGACATGGTTAGTTAATGTACTGCATTTGCATTTTACCAGTGTTGCAAACTGCACAGAGTGGCCTTGTCACCAGATGGGTGGCCTAGAAATCTAACATGTCTCAAAAGCCATATTAAGGTGGCCACTGTTTGAAAGTGTTGCAGCTTTATCCCCCGGCCAAGGCAAAGAGACTGCAGATACCCCTGTGAATACATTGAAAAACCTGTGATTGTTCGAACACAATACATGGTATTAAGCCAAAAAAGGGGGACCTTTGCCCCAGTCTAATGGTCACCTGGGTTGGAAGACAGAAACAGGTAAAGTAAAGTCAGCTTTAACAATAAAGCCATCATGTGCCGTCAAGTCGGTTCTGATGTATGGTGACCCTTCTAAGGGCTTTCCAGATGGAGCATAGGCAGAAGTGGTCGGTTTCCCCTTCCCTTCTTCTGTGCTGGTGGGGGTGCCCTGGGACTCTGCTGCCTTCCCCAAAACACCCCGGCTGGCTTTTCTCCCGGGAGGCGCAGTGGGGAATCAAACTCCTGAACTCAGTCTCTGCAGCCACATACCCCACACCTCAGAGCCATCTAGCCAGCTAGGTCAGCTTTAACCAGAAGCAAAACAAACCCCGACATGGACCATGAAGAAGGACCCAAAGTGGGGACTGGGCCGAGGCCGAGGCATGCAACCCTACAGATGTTCAGCTGGGGAGGGGGGCAAACCTCACTCCAAGGAAGTTGGAAATGACTGCCAGTTTCTGTGGACTTTGGAGCTCCCAGGGGTGCACTCCTCTTTCGGGATGCAGCAGCCACACCACCACGGAGGCAGCGTCTGGGAACCAAAACAACCACACTAGGGCCTCCCGAACAACAACAGCCCAAGAAGCTCTCCTTATCAGAAGAACGGGAGGTTTGCACTGACCAACGACAAAGAACACAGGCTTCTAAAGGGTGCAACATTTTAGAATGTGCAAAGCTACTGTTTCACTTTCTCTCCATTTCTCATCCAGTCCCTCAGCGCCTCCTTCCAGGGGAGGCCAGTTGCAAGCCTGTGAATAATGCAGATTTCCCCCACCTCCCTTTCATTGCAGATTTTGGAAAAGGGTGCTCCAGTAGGGAAGCAAGCTTCAGCAAGGTTGCATCTGAGCTGAACAGCAAGGGCATTGGACCGAGGCAGGGAGCCAGGCCGCTTTTCTGCTCAGAATTGGTGGGTCGAGGAACGGATGGGAAGGGTCCCGTTGGCAGCGAAATGGGCTTCGCTTTGGGACACTGCCCGGGCTTTCCCGGGTCTCTGCAAAGGGCCTCCCTGCCTCCTTCTGCTGCAGTGTGACAAGGCCTGCATCTTGCCTGGGGTTCCTGGGAACAAGGGTCACACAGAGGCCCACCAGGTCGTTTGCTCTCCTTTCTGAATGCCAAAAAGGAGTTTGGGCAGGTTTCCTTTAAAAATAAGGATGACCATTCTCTTAGGGCCCCTTCAGCACAAATAGAAATGAAATTATGTGGCCCTACTTCCAATTTCAATGTTTTCATCTCTGTAGGAATTTGCTTCGGTATTCCAGGCATGCTTTCCCTTGGCACAGAACTCCCCAAAACCATAGAGAGAGCTGCTATTTAGGCCCATAAAGGGAGGGAGGGAGGGAGGGAGGGAGGGAGGTGTCTATGACTCCTTGTGTGCTTCTTCCTCAGACACAGCAAAAAAAGAAAAAAGCTTGGCTGCCAAGGCATACATGAAGGGGGAGGCCCAAACCCTGAGACAAAAGTGGGGGCCCACCCTGGACCCTCACCATTAGGGGACAGAGAAGCCACAGCAGAGAAAATTAGAGCCTCCCTGCTAAAGGAAAGTGCACACTCACTGCTTGGGCCACAAGGTAGGACCCAAACAGAACTGTGTTTCCAGCCCAGCTGGCGGCTTGCTTGTTTGGGGGGGGGGGTGATATTAATAAAACCCGCGGTCCCTTTCTCTTAAGAGAAGAGCTGGCTAAGAGGCGGGGGGGGGGCAACTCGGGGACAGCGCCTGTCCCAGGCAGGCACCCCGGTATCGGCCGTTAAAGGACCCTCCCGATCGGGAGCCCCAGGTCCCAGTCTGGATGGATGGGCTCCCCAGGCGGAGACTCGGCAACTCCCGTCCACCCCCCCCAGGTGGGCCCTTGGGCTTCCAGAACGGATGACCGGCATCGCCTGATAACCCGGCCCCCTGGGACGAAGCTGCAGTTCCCACGTGGCCGAGCTGCGAACCCCGGGGCGGCCAAGCGCGGAGAGCCTGCGGGAAGCCTCGCCACCACCACCCCCCGGATTTGCCGGCAAAAGCGGGAGGGGACGATCCAAAGAGGGGAGCCGACGAGGAAGGAAGGAAGGAAGGAAGGAAGGAAAAGAGGAGGCAGGCCTGGCGGGGTGGGGTGGGGTGGAGGGAGCCGGAGGAGCATCTTCGACGCCCCCAAAACATCCTCTCTCTTTCTCTCTGAGCGAGGCGAGGCGGGGGCGGGGCGGGGGGGGCTCCTTCTAGGCCGGCCGGCCGGGCTCTTCCTCTCCAGACGGGAGGCCGATAGCCCGCCGGGAAGCAGACGCCGGCCGGCCTCGCCTCGCCTCCCCCCCCCCCCGACTTCGTCGCCTTCCTCCGGCCTCCTCTTCCTCCTCCTCCTCGAAGAAGAAGAAGAAGCAGAAGCCCCATCCAGGCCATCGGGCGGGCAGCCCGGCCCCGGGGACCGCCTCCCCATCCCCCGCCGCGTTCCGGGCGAGTCTCCCGCTGCGGCTCCTCCTGCCTCCCGAGGAGCCCTTCCGAGCGCCGCGGAGGAGGAAAGCGGGTCGGCCCACCCTCCAATGCATAGAGAGACCATATCGATATATATATATATCATCCCTGCCTGGCGTCCTCGTCCTCGTCCTCGTCCCCCCCCCGCGCGCACCCGGCGCACCTTTGTAGCGCTCCAAGACATCCTCGTAGGCCTGCACGAACTCTTTCTCCTGGCTCCGGGTGAGCGGCAGTTGCCCGGGCACGTAGCCGGCCATGGGGCGCGCCGTCGGGCTGCCTCCGAGCCCTTTGTGCCGCCGCGCCCGGGCCGAGGAGGAGGCGAGCAGAAGGCCGGCCGGCCGGCTCGGGGGTTCCCTCCGTGCGCCTTCTTCGTCCGCTTGCTCGGCGTCCGCGGCGGCGCCTCCCTGCCGGCTCCTCCGCCGCCGCTGCCGGTGCCTCTCCGCCGCCGGCTCAGGCTCCTCCCGACGCCGACGCCGCTGCTGTCAGGAAGGCCCGGGCCGGCCCCCGCCTTGGCGGCGCGCCGCTCCCGAGCCCAGCCGACCCGCCCCTGGCCCGGCCCGACCCGCCCGGCGAGGCGAGGCGAGGCGCCAGCAGTGCGCGGGGGACGCCCGGCGGCTGCCCGCGGAAGTGCGCGCCCCCGGCCCGCAGCCAGCCGACGCTCCCGCGGGGGGGGGGCGGGGGGGAAAGAGCCGACGGCGAACCCGAAGGAGAACACCCACCCGCCAGCCACGCCACACATACACACACCGAGCTGCTCCGACGCGCTTTCCCTGCGCCAGATCCTGGGAGGGGTGGATGCCGCGAGAGGAAGCCTTCCCGGCATCCCTAAGAGGAGGCGCCCACCGCCTGGACTTCTTTTATTGAGAGATTGGAACGTTTTGCTGCTCATCCAAGCAGCTTCCTCAGTCGCCAATCTGACCAAGCTGTTTGGATGAGCAGTGAAATTTCAGTCTCTCAAGAGAAGAAGTCCAGTTGCCATGACACGGCTTCCTTGACATATTCACCTGGACGACTGAGAATCTTCACAGACATGTTCCTTCTTTGGACTACAATGTCCAGAAGGCAGCGCAAAAAAAGGGGCGAGGTGCCCAAGCTGTTCCCTGGGGCTGGGCTGCCAGCCTTGGAAGCCAATAAGTGAGCCAAAGGCTCTGACTCTGTCTCAGAACCAGGACTTTCATGAAACAGAGAGCAAGCCGAGCAAGCCAAACAAATTTTGAAGAAGAACAGGAAAACAACCACAACCATGCCTGGCACAAATTGAAAGATGGAACGACAGCAGGACAAACCCAGGAGAGATGAGGGGCTGCCCGTGGGAAGGGCCAACGAGAGCGAGTGGGGTGCCTCAAACTATGGGGTGGGGGCTCTCTCAAAAAGGCCTTGTGCAGCTGCTCCCACCTTCTCTCCTACCCAGTGTGGTGCAGTGAGGAGAGTGATGGAAGTCAGACTCAGGAAACCTGATTTCAAACAGGAGACCTGAGTTCAAACCCCTGCTCATCCATGGAAACTCAACTGGGGAGAGATAGGACTCTTGCCCTGAAAAGCCCTAATAGGGTCCTTGTAAGCTGGTTCTTACAAGGCAGAATTGGGTCTTTTTGAAGCTCTTCTCCCTAAAAAAAAAATCTAGAAATGAAGCAAAGCAACAGTACAAGGGAAGCCTCTTCTGGAGGTACCCAGCCCTGGGTCATCATCACACACATTCAAGGCTTCGCTCTCCATTTCAACCACCCTCTTTGGCAAACACCCTTGCCCGGATCCCTTCTGGACTGGACAAATGGGTAGGGAGACCCATACCTCTCCATGTTGAGCCACCTGATTCCCTGAGTCCTTAATTCCTCTGTTTGCCCTCCTGCCTGCCAACTGTGAACAGCATGTGTGGCATCTCGCCTGCCTGCCTGCCCCGTATAGCCCTTGGCACGTCACTGAGCTGGAGGGGCAGGAACCACGGCACAACTGGTACAAGACAAGAAGCCAAGCTGCCACTCTCCCAGGAGCCCCAAAGGGGTGTGTGTGCAAGAATCATAAAGGATATTCAGAATTAGGGTTGTCAGAACTCGGCTGATTCCACTTCCTTGTTGGTTTTGGTGGGGGAAAGCAGGAGAATCTTCCCTCCTTGAGATCTAGTTGACTGTCAGCTACAATCATTTGCTTTTATTCCTAGCAAACAGCTAAATGGGGTGTATGTGTGATTCATTTTCAGCCCCATATTCAAAACAATAAGTTTTGAAAACCATAAAACCTCACTCTGATCTATTGTGGGTTGTCTTAAAGATACCACATCATTTCTGGTTCACTTTTGTTCTACACAGTCAACAGCCAGGCATCCATGCCTTAGAAATGGACGTGGCAGCTTTTTATTTTTAGACCCACCTTGGGACAGGAAAATGTTTTCCCGACAAACCCTGTGGGGGAAACTGCTTTCTCAACGGGTACGCCCAGACTTTACAATGTTTAGTAGTTGCCAGGATGAACTAACCTTGGTAGCGGGCCCTTCTTTGAAGTGACATGGGTGAGCAGAAGATGGCATTGTGGCCGATCCTATTCCAGGTCTGCCCAGAGGGACCTAAAAAGGCAGCCCTTCGGGGATCCTGTAAACCCGCTCGTCCACCAGACCTAGAAAGAGCAAAAGCTGGAGGATCGTGACACACCTAGCAGGTGGGCTGCAAGTCCCAGGGAGTGCCAGCACCGTGACCAGGAATGGGGAGGAAATAGATCCGCAGGCACGTTCCAGCCGTGATGGTCAAGAGCCCATCCATATGGAAAAGCTTTTAGTGCCATCATCAATCCCTCGCAATGCTCTTAGGTGCCTAGCAGAGAAGCAGAAGGAAGGTTTTTGGTGACATCTAGTGGGAAAATGTAAGTAGTGCAAAATCCAGCCGTCCCACCTGGATTCATTCACAGGCAAACCAGGACATGATGGCAGAAAGAAATGAGAGGAGTAAAAACTGGACAGAAGGACATAAAGAAGGCAGGCCAGACTTGTGGGCACCTTGAAATGTGTGAGTTAGGTTTCTGGAGATGTAGGTGTGGAGATGAGAGGAGGCAAGGGGATAAAAGCGGGTCAGCATATCATGTGCCTTCAAATCAATACTGTTTTTAAGAGTTCATTGTTGCTTTTCATGCTTTTTATCCTTTTCTTTTTGTATCATATTCATTGTAACCATCCAGAGTAATGCCTCGGCACTAATGGGAGCGAGATAATCATCAAATAGATCAAATAAACAAATGAATGGTAGCTTATGGTGAATCTTCCCAGGGCTTTCCGGCTAGGTGGGAAGTGACAAAGAGTTTAAGAAATGGGAAGGTGGGGCAAAATTTGCAATCCAGCCTAAGCAGCTTTGCTTCCCTCACAGGTCCATCACAACGGAATGGGTCCATGGTGTTTGGGGCCTGAAGTCAGACCCAGACAAGCTTTGGGAGGTGGCTGATTTGGGAGGGGGGTTAACACTGGGTGGCAGACAGAGGTGGGCATCTCTGGGCAGCTCACACAAAGCTGGGTATCTCAGGCCCATATTTCAGATCATGGGCGCCCACTCCCTGCATCAGCCTCAGGACACCCATTTACACCTCTGGTGGGCCACGGAACGGAAGGCACCTTTGCACCTGGAAGCGTCCCACTGGAAAGTGTGTCCCATTTGTTTGGCAGGCAGGATCTGCTCAGGTTTTTATTGTATGCCTCAGGTCCCAAAGGAGAGGTGGGTGGGAACACCCAGGAGGGTTTCCTGGAAATTAACAGGGCTGGTAAGATGAACAAGGAACAAGAAACTGACATCGGAGCCATCTGGCTGAACAAGATCCTCACTGTTCTGCATTTTTACTTTCTTGTTGCTTCCTTTTTCCCACCAGTAAAGTTTCAAGAACTGTGAAAGAAAAGGAGCAATGGAAAAGTAGGCCTGGGGAAGACATTGTAACTGCAATGTAAATTTTTCTAACCCCCCCCCCCCACTCCACATGCACAATTGAGAGTCTTCAAAACACCCCCCTCTCTCTCATTCTCTCTGGGCCTGTGTCCATGGCAACCCCAGACTGGTTACTCAGCCATCTGTGTTGCCCTGACAACATGAAAAGGGCCTTCTTCATCCTCTTCCCCTTCTTCTCCTTGTGGCACTAGCCTGGGTCTTCTGGGGTATATAAGAGCAGCCCTCGGGGACAGAGGTTGGAAGCCCCCTCAGGGAGGCAACCTGGGGGGGGGGGCATTGCCAAGGGAGGCGGAAAAGCCCAGCGCACCCCCTTTGGCATGAACGAGGAGCTTCACGATTTGCAAAGCCCACGTCCTTGCAAATTAAGCTTCTTGCAAATTCCCACCAGGGGAAAGGTTTAAAGTGCAGCAGGAGAGAGAAAGGTTTCTATTTACTTGCCTCTCCATAATACATTTTAGAAAGTTGATTTCCCACCAGCGCCACTGGTGGTTCATGCCCTGTGACCCCGGTTAGGAAACAGATTTTTTGGAGAACGTGGCTAGAATTGGTATGGGTGGACAAAAGAGCCCTGGGCTTTTCTCTTCCTTATGCGCATGCACGCACACCTATGGGAACATGCACAGGACGCTCTTAACGGATACGGATGGATCATCTTACAAGGAGTTGGTCACAGCCCAGCTGAGTCCTCCTGAAGCCATGTCCAGGAGAATCCAACCGCACCATATTTCTACACGTCTCCTCAGAAGCAAGCCTCCCTGGCTCCAATCCTCCGTGGTAGAGCCACAGAGTAAGAGCGTGGACCCGTGGCCTTGGACACACTGCTGGAATACTAATCACAGCCTTCCTATCTATAAACTGTGCCAGACCAGGCTGATGGGAGCTGGAGTCCCACCCATGATGAGGAAAGAGGTGACAGGAACATCTGCACACAAGATTTCACCTGCAGGAGAGGAAATTGTGGAGACGGGGGAAGTTTTGCCAAGGGAGGCAGCAGCAGAGAGGCACAGGGGTGGGCACGTCACCAGGATGCAAACCCCAGGGTCAGAAATGGGGATTTGAGGCCTCCATCTGCCTCAACCGACCCTCCTGCCATGCTGGCAATCTTCTGGGATGGGGACAGGTTTCCGCTCTGACCCTACAGCCTGCCCTTCTTCCAGCTCCTAATGTGATGGGCAGATGAAGAGAAGGAGTCCCTCCCACATCAGATCATATGCCTTGGAAAAGGTGCTTCACACTGACACACACACACAGCTGTGTTCTTGAAGGGATAAATTTAGAATCAGTTCCCTCTTATCCTTCCGATGCAGCAGCTTGGGGAGCCAACCCACACCTGTACATTTCCTTCTCCTCCGCTGTCATGGGGGGGGGGCTCCAAAAAGCCTTCTCTTCCCAACCTTTCAGGTTTGGCTGTCCCTTGGCCCAGTGCCGTCCACAGAAATGCTGGGGGGGGGGCTGCCCCCTCGGCTGCTCCCAACTGCTCCAGGTGCTTGCGATATGCTGTGGGGTCTCTTCCTCAGCCTTTGGCCTAATGGGACCTTTGAGGGCCTTGAGAAGATTTTCAAGGAGGGATTGCCCCAGTGCCACAGCCCCTCTCCCCAAGTAGCTGAGGGAGGATTCAAACCAGGTCTTCAGAAGACCTAGTTGAGCATTCTGCCCAGTAGGCCACACTGTCTCTCTCTCTCTCTCACAGCCCGCCCGATGCATTCCATGCCAAGGACCAACGTACACAGGTCGTCTGCCCATCTTATCCAGCCCCTCTCGAGGGCATCGATCCAGTGCTTTCCTCCTCCACCAAGGAGCCAAGCTTCACTGCAATTCTTATTTTAAGAAGCCTGCTTTGTTTTGTTTTAAGATCCATCCTCTTTGCTTCAGATCACCAGCTTCCCAGAAACTCAGCAGTGCCTCCATTTTTTTAGAACAATCTCGCTGACTGCAGCAGCTTTGTTTGGTGTTGCTTATTTGAGCTGTCAAACTTACCCTAAAATAAGTGCAACGTCTGTTGTGGTGTGTGTGTGTGTGTGTGTGTTTGCAGAGCAGCTCTTCACAGTGAAGCAAACATGGGTTGGCACCTGAACCATTTCCGCACAGCCTGACCTAAATCTTTGCTCCCAGTTGATTTCGATGGCCTGCATTTCACTTGGCCTTGGGGCTCATTAAGGGCTACTATTATTCACTGGGATCATTTCCACAACATGTGTTCCTGTAAAGTTCTGTCTCCTGTCCGTCCTGTCTTGAATCCAGTCTTGTTACTCTCCCAGACATCCTACCTAAGGTGGCAAGCTGAGAAATCTCCTGGCAGAACAAGGAACCCAAGCCCCCTGTCACCAAATGCAGATTCCTGGGAAGGGCCTGATATTCTGACCTGCGTGGTGGCTCAGCAGGCTAGAGCACTGAAAACTGTTGGCTACAAAGTCGGCAGCTCAGCGGTTTGAATCCTGGGTGCCACACAGTGGAGTGAGCTCCTGCTCATAACCCCAGCTTCTACCAACCTAGCCATTCGAACGCATGTCAATACAAGTAGATAAACAGGTACCGCCATAAAAAGCGGGAAGGTAAAACAGTGTTTCCTTGCAGCCGTGCCGGCCATGTGGCCATGGACTTGCACAACACTGGCTCTTCGGCTTGAATACAGAGATGCGCACCACCCCAGAGTCAGACACAACTAGCACATATGTGCAAGGGGAGCCTTTACCTTTTACCTATTTCACCCAGGAGTGAGTAACCATTGCTGGAGACCTCTTTCCCGTGCAGTGCTGGAGGAGAGTCATGCAGATAGACTGGGCAGCCAGGAAAGGGGACCAGTGGGTCCTAGTTCAAGTCAAGTCTGGACTATCCCTGGAAGCAATAATGCTAAAACTGCAGCTGTCCTGCTTTGGGCAAAGGATGAGAAAGAAGGATTCCCTGGAAAAGGTAGTCATGCTGGGAATGGTTGAAGACAGCAGGAAAAGAGGAAGACCCAATACAAGATGTACTGGCTCCCTAGGACAGTGGTGGTGAACCTTTCAGAAACTGAGTGCCCAAATTGTGATTCAAAACCCACTCATTTTTTGCAAAGTGCCAATACAGCAATTTAACCTGAATACAGGTGGCTGGGAAGGGGCGATGTCGGTGCTCACAAAAAGGGCTCCGAGGGCCACCTTTGGCACCTGTGCCATAGGTTTGCCAACACTTCCCTAGGAAGTCACAAATGCTCCTTCTCATCAGACAGTTTATCCTAGCATCTCTTTGGAGTCTATTTTCTCCTAGCATTTCTTTGGAGTCTAGAAATCCCTTCTCATCAATGGCCTTGAGAAGGTGGCTCCTGCTACTACTACTACTACTACTACTACTACTACTACTACTACTACTACTACTACTACTTCATCATCATCATCATCATCATCATCATCATGCAGGTGTAAATCTAGGATGCCAACAAAAATCTCCGGCTTTCTAACGCAATTCCTCCGAGAACAAAAGCCCTAAATCTACTGCAGCATTCCTGAAAATGCCTCCTTGTGTGCAGCAGGGGGAGGGATGCAACGCACAAGACGGTACAAGGAGCCTGGTGCCCTTTGTTGCCAGTTTGCTTTGCAGCCACGTGGGCAGCCCACAGAACAAGGAAGTCGTGAGCTCAGCGTGCAAAGGTGCATTCTCGCCTGGGACCAAAATGCTGTCAACGGCGAACTCACTGGAGTCCCAAAGGAGGGGAGCCAGGAGGGGTCCTTGTCTAGACCAATACAGCCCTGCTTTTTGGCTGGGAGAAATGCCTCTGGATCTGTCCTTCTCTGTGTGTCTCTCGTCCTACCTCTCTCACTCTCTCCTTCTTCCTCCCTTTATATAGCCCTTGGCTTGTAAAGGGGTGTGTCGTGCAGCTGAAATTCATGATATGGAGCCACAGGCTCAGAAAGAGGATGGCAAGGAAGTGTCGCTGGGTGGTAGCTGGCTGTTGAGGGTGTTGCGAGGAGGAGAGCAAGGATGTGCCAATGCAGGCTTGACCTCAGCTCTCTTTGGACTTTGGTTGGCTCACGTTGCATCATACAAAGAACAGAGACCACCAAATATAGAGAGACCACAATGCGTCTGGTTCTTTATCTTCACAAAGAAAGCACTTTTGAGTGCATTTAACCCTCAAGAAGGAGCCTTGCAAGAGGAGTGAGGGAGCAGGCATTCCAAGGATCTCTCGAGCAAGGGACAGGCGTTTGCCCTCCCTGAGGGATGCGAGGTAGCCCAGCTGCTCTCATGAGCGGGGGTGGGTGGGTGTTAACTGATGAAGACCCCCTTTGTCACATCCCTCTACTCGCTGCCACCCTGGGCATTGTTGGTCTGCGTGAGGAGTGCCAGAGCCATGTCACACAGGGAGAGGATTGTCTGAGGAGGACCCAGGGACCCAGGAGAGGAACAGATATGCAGGATGAGAGGCTAGCAGGGAAGCGAGGCGGACCCAGGCGGGAGAGACCCCCCGGGGGTGGGGGTGATAGGGTGTACCAGGAAGGCTCAAGAACGGGGGAAGGAAGTCATAAGAACATAAGAAGAGCCATGCTGGATCAGGCCAAAGGCCCATCTAGTCCAGCTTCCTGTATCTCGGAGTGCCAGAGGCCTGAAGCGGGCACAATGGCCTTCACGCCAGCTCCTCAGCTGCTCTTTCTTGAACAGCTACAGATGGTTGACTTTCTGCTCACCCATCAGCCTGCTCCATTTTCCAGCCTTCCAAAAGGACTCCCTCCTCCCTGGCTGCTAACCTACTCTCTCGATGTTATGCAAACAGCCATTTTATGATGGCATATATTGAAGAGAATTCACTGAGGGAAATGGGCATTTCAGTTCGCCACTGTCAACCGGCGTAAAGGATTATGGCCTCCCATGTGTATCCCGCCAGGAATCTGGTCCAAGTCCCATTTTTTAACCAGTTCAGGAATCCTGGAGTTGCCACAGATTCTACACTACAGCAGGGTGAGTACAGACCCAAATATTTGGTGGGCACCAGATGAAGAAGCCAGATATACTGCATCTAGTCACTGCTATATGAAACACGGCTGCAGAATAGATCAAAACAAATGGTGATGGTTGTTTTCATTCAGCAGACAAGTTGAGTGAAGAATGTGTGCCTTTTACTTAGTGATTTACTTTACGTTTATACTCCCCATCTACCAAGTTCAGCCTGGAAGTAGCTAATCACAACTAAATACAAATAATTAGTTACTTTTGGGTAAAAAGTATGAGTCCATAGTTCCTTTTCCAGTCTAAAAAGTAACAGCTACAGTATGCCACTTAGCCATAACAAGTAAAAAGTTATTTCCCCCAAAGTTGCATTTTGGCATACAGTGGTACCTTGTATAAAGGAATTAATTTGTTCCAAATGAAATTATGTTAAGCAAATTTTCCTTTATACAAATTTCCCATAGGAATGCATTGAAAACAGAGTGATCCCATTTTTATGTTGTACACAGATTCACTCCATAGGTGATTATGTTAAGCAAATTTCCCCTATCTCCGGAATTTTTTATGTTGTACAAATTTTTTGTTATACAAGCTGTTTGTTATACAAGGGTCCACTGTATTTCCAAAGGACCTCCAACTGATTTTATGCCAATGTGTTATTAATCATATGTGGGGTGGAAGCATTTGGTTGGTTTTGTTTTTTAAAATATCTCCAAGGTGGGATATCAGAATTGGCCACCAGAAGGAACCAGAAAGGATTCACCTTTAACTTCCCGGCTTATTAGTAGCAACAAGGCAATGTGGGAGGGATCATCACTTGCATGATTTTAGCAACAATAAGTGTAGCAAATTGGCCTCAAGTTGATGTCAGCATCAAGACAACAAGCTCCACTTAAAGCCTTACAAGCTGTGCTCAGGCTTAAGACAAATGCCTCATAAGACAAAACAAAAAACTTGTAGGAAGAAAAAAATTTCTGGGAATAGCCATACTTTGCATGTCAAAAAAAATTCCCTATGGGATGCTTCACAAGACCAAAAAAAAAAAAAAAAAACAGTCTGCATGCACCCAGGAAAAAAACCTGGGTTATTTTTGTCTTTATTCTAACCTCCAGAATGGATTAATCCATTCCCAATGCATTCCTATGGGAAATCGTGTTTTGTAAGACAAAATTTTCATAAAATGAAGCGACCCATAGCCTCCAGAACAGATTAATCCATTTTCAGTGCATTTGTACAGGAAACTGCATTTCGTAAGACAAAATTTTCTTAAAACAAATTGGCCCATAGAATGAATTAAATTGGTTTTAAGAGGTACCACTGTATAACATTTTTGATTGTTTGTTTGCTCTGGCATGTTTTATACTGCCTTTACTACTCACTGTTGTAGCAGTTCTTTTAAAACATCCTGCCTAGTTCTCTCAGGATCCCCTGCTGGCACCAGTAGGCCTAGAAAATGCTCCTGGTTCCCCTTAGTGGCCTGATCTGCCTATGCAGTTTGCAAATGTTTCCAGAAATACAAAAGAGAAGAATCGGTCCCTATCTCCTTGATAGCATAAAGGCATAACACTTGAAAATCCCCTGCCAAAATTCTCCAGAATTCCCTTCTAAATATCCCTGATCCCAGACCCTTTGCTGATCATCCCACTAGCCAGCCAGCCACCCAACCAATTCTGCCTTTGCTTCTTAGGCCACTTCAGAGAGGCAACTCACACTGTCCTCACACCAGTAAGCACCAGAGACCCTTCCGAGTGCAGGAGAGCCAAGCTGGCCCTTTGTTAGCTATGGGACAACAAGCCAAAAGGATGCTTAAGAAGAGTTGCTTAAGTTAAGACAAACACACTGGCTGCCATCAATGTAGGAAATGCAACAGAGAAGCTCCACCTCAGGGTCACAATGTTCAACACATAATTTAAAATGCCAACACAGTGTCTATTCAAATATGCATTATACACAAATAAATATAATGGAAGCCAAAGCAGGTTGTAGTCTGAATGAGACAACTTCCTCAAAATTCTTACACAGTTACATTTGGGTCCCAAGCCATCTATGATAGGAGGCTGAAAAGTGTCTCTTTTCCCCTCCTTCATATGCAAACTCTCTCCTGGGAAGGCTTTAACAATGTAACAGAATGATAACAAATATTCCAACTGGAGGAGACGAGTGCGCCAACAACCAATGCATGATAAGTGCAGCTTTTCGGTAGAACATGAAAGGCTGCTTGGATTATTAGGGGGGAAGCTTTAATGCTGGAGGAAGGAGGCAAGTGAAAGCAAACAACGTCCTTACCGGCAACCCGGACGACCGCTCTCTCGGCCGGATCCAGCACGGAGTCTTGGCTTTTCCTCTTTTTCTGCTCATGAAGAGGTAAATTCCAGGGGAGGGTGTCCCCCGGTGGGCAAGGGGAGAGGCTGCCGGACCGCTCGCTTCGGTAGGACCGCTCGCTCTTGCAAGACGGCTCGCTCCGGTATGACCGCTCGCTCAGGGTCTCTTCGTCCGAGGAAGACATGGCTCCCGCCCAGGACGTCCCCAGGGGTCCTCCTTGTCACGCAGCCACCTATAAACAGGAGGGCCAGAAGGTGAATGAGGGGGTGGGCGAGGATGGGCGAGAACAGATGGGGAAGCCAACGGGGTGCGGGGGCTTCGGCCACAAAGAACTAAACGCACGGCTTGTGGGGTCAGTGGGAGAATATTGCAAAGGTTACAGCAAGCCACGGAATAGCTGGTGCCAGGTCCAAGTCTCCCGACTCTCAACTCTCAGGTCAGGTATGGTTTCCTGGAAGGCCTTCCCAAGAAACATTCCTTCCTCGGGCAAAGGGTGACAGTCACCCCAGCCCAAATGCCTAGTGGTCAAACTGCCGTCAGAACAACAACCCTGCAAGGAAGGCAGAGATGGGTGACAAGGAACTGCTGTTTTAGCATCTGGCAAAAGTGCGCAGGGCGGGGTGGGGGAGGCCGGGAAAATCTCTCAGGGCCTCAGGCTGAGAAAGGCAAGCCATCTAAAACCTAAACAATCTCTCCCAGAGTTATCCACCAAATATGAAGCATGAATACCTTAGGGGCCAAGAGGTGGCCACTGGGGGAAGTCCTGCCCGCAAGACGATGGCAAACCAAATGACTCCCTTTCTGCCATGTGAAGCACAGCCATCATGTCCCTCCTCTGGAGAGGCAGGAGTGCCAGTTGGCTCCTTCAATTTAGGCAAAATCTGCTTCACCTGAAAGGGGGGGTGCAGCAGACTCATCCCCTTGTGTGCTAGAGCTTGTAAACAAGAGGGCAGGCATTTTAGCTGTTGGCAGGCCTGGCATTCCAGGGACCTTCCTCTCAAGAAGGGGTATCTTCCTCCTCACTGAGGTCTCATTCCTGAGCGTAGGCCCCCTGCCATTTCAGAATTGGCCCCTCTGGACCCAGGAGAGGTGACCCCTGACACTCCGTACCTACTTTTGCTGTGCCTCACTGAAGACCTTGAGAGAAGATCAGCTGATGCTCTTTTAGGGTCCCAAGCAGCTGAGACACTCCACTAAGCAGCTCCAGATTCCTGATCAGGCTCAACTTCTCCCCATCCCACTACCCTCACAGGTACGTCTTGTGGGAACCCATGAAAGGGCCTTCTTGGCTGCTGCTGTGCCCAGACTCTGGAACTCCCTCCCACTAGAGGCTAGGACTGCCTCATCTCTGTTGTCCTTCCGGAAACAGGCAAACACCTTCATCTTCAGGCAAGCTTTCCCTGAATGATGGACTACCATGTGTATTTCGTATGAATCTATGGGTTCCCATAGACTTTGTGTTTATAACTACTTATAACTGTGTTGCTTTAATGTAATGTTTTCTATTAACGCTGTAAGATGTCCTTCAATTCCTTGTTCTCAAATACCTGAACATGTCTTAATTGTACTGGACTGTACATTATCCCTCATTATTGTAAGCCACCTTGGGTCCTTCTCCAAGGAGAAAGGTGGAGTAAAAATACTCTAAAATAAATAAATTAAATTAAATAAACTCTTATTTCTAAGCTCCATTGTCACTGGATGGGCTCACAAACACATGGATCTGGCCTTTCCCTGGGGGGTGGGGGTGGGGGGGTGGCCTTCTAGCTTGTCTCCCCCCCCCCACACAAGAGCCTTTCACAGCCGCTCCAGACCTCTGGTCCCAAGGGAAGCGTCCTTCAAATTCACTTTCAACTTAGCCCAAATTTATCTACAAGGTTTCTCCATGCCCCACCAGCAGGTAAGGGAGCCCAGGAAACCAGCACCCCCCTCCAGTGGATAGGAACACCTGGGGAGGTGCCTTGCCTTTCTTCGTAGGGGAACAAAGAGAAAACTCCTTGTGTTGAAAAGCTGGAGGTCTGCAGGAGGGTCTTAAACATGCGCTCCAAATGGTTTGTACAAATCAGCAGGCACACTGCGTATACGTTTGTTCCCATCAACTGAACACCAGTGGGAGGCTGGAGGGAAGCTTTGAGGATTCCCGGGACATCCAGGGAGACAGACACATCCAATCCGATCAAATCAAGCCTGAATGCTCTCTGGAGGCAATAATGCAGAAATGCAGGGCTGTCCTACTTTGGGCACATTGCAAGAAGGCAGGATTCTCTGGGGAAAGACCGCCATGCTGGGAAAGGTGGCAGGCAGCAGGGAAAGAGGAAGGCCCAACACATGATGGGCGGACTCCCTCAAGGAAGCCACTGCTGAATACTGCCAGGTGAGTGGGGGTAAATTCAGCAACTAACCAGCTTTTAATGGTTTGGTGCCAAGTGTTGTTTCCCCCTCCACCCACATAGGACCATTTTAAACATCCTTTTGTATTATGATTTTACAATTAATTTTTTTAACACCTTCAGCTTTTCAAAGGCATTATTACCTCTTTTTATCTCTTATCTATTTCAACTTCATTGTGAGCTGTTTTTATTCTGTTGTAAGCTACCAGTTCCAAATGAAGTGGGGGGATTTAAAAAAAACCCCACACATGACTAAATGAAGACAAAATGACTGAATGAAAACAATGTCACTCACTAATTGACTGAAATAAGGGCTGCACTCACAAAAGGCTTGTGCCTTGGTAGATCTGGGAGCCCCCCCCCCCAAGAAGCAGGGGAACTGAAGGCTCTCTGCATGCGCACAGAGGTACTCTCTGTTGTAATTTCCTGTGTTCCAGCCTTACCTTCCTCAATCAAAACAGTTCCCAGAGCTAAGACCTGTTAAGCCTCATGTAATTCTTACAGAGCTGGGCAATTCCGCTTCCTTAGCGAACAAAGCCGGCATTATTCACGAGGGTTCTTTTAAAAATGCTTCAATGTTCATTCTCCAGAAGGCATGGTTTATTTCCCAGACGGTGGGTCCTGCCCTAAATCCTCCGCCATGTGATCCTTCCTTGCAGGATTATATGGGTGAGCGTCCTTCTCCAGCATCACCTCGTCCACCGTTTTCCCTTCCTTTTTAATTCACCTGCTTCTCATGTTGAGCTATGTTCCTCCTTCCAGGTGGGAGGGTGTGTGTGTGTGTGCATGTGTGCAATAACGATGCCTTAGGTGTCTCTTGGCTATCCCAGTAAATCTCCAGTGGTCCAAGGTGTGTAGGGGGAGGGGTTGCCGAGAGAGAAAGAATCCCCCATCTTGGGATCCAGAAATGCAATGAGGCTACCACAGCCAAGGAACTACAACACCCCTTTCCCCCTTATTCAAGGCACCCCCTCTCTAGATATAGGTTTTTAATTTGCAAAGACCTTATTCTATGGGACACAAACACAGGGAATAATAATTCCTCCGCTGACTGCATTCCCCCTGCCTTTGGAAATCATTTTTACAACGAGAAAAAAGAAATCAGTTCATGGGAAGCTAGGAGATACCACAAGTCGTTCTAGCCCTAAACCGGAGCATGGCGGAGATGATCAATTTTAAACCCACAAACAATCAAGGAAATCAATCACCTTTAGCAATAAAACAGTATCTTAGGCTGTGAGGCCACTGAGAGGGGAAAAATATATGCGCGAAATATGATGGTGAGGATGATGCCAAGAGGGACTGTTCAAACAATGACACTGTTATTCCACTTCCATGGTGTTCCAGTTGTGGTTTCTGTTGCAAAGGGGGGCATCCTACCTGCCCTCAAGGGGATGATGGGAAGAACAGGGGAGAACAAAGGCCCTTTGCCCGAAACGGTGCCCACAGCCTCCGTGCAAGGGGGGGGGCCCTCCTCTTCCCCCCCCCCACCCCCCAGGAAGAAGAGGGGAAGCCAGCCCCGCGGGTCCCCTGATGGCGGCGGCACCGGAGCATTCCCGGGCACGCAGCTACCTGCTTGTGCCACCACCGGCACATGCGGGGGGTGGGTGGGTGGCAGGGCGGGGAGGGGAGGGGGGCAGAAAGAGGGGAAGGGAAAGGCAGCAGGCATTGCTACTACGGGGGAGGGTGTGTGTGTGTGTGTGCTTTCTCCTTTTTATGCCTTGGATTTTGCTTTCCCCGTTTTGGGGGAGGAAGCCCCCGGGAAAGAGGACACCACCATCCCGCCGGCGTTGGCATCCCGCGCGGGGGGATCCGAGAGACCCTCCGGAGCCACGAATGGAGGGAGGGAGGGAGGGAGGCAACGGATGGATGCTGCCTCTCCATCTTTTATTTGCTCCATCTGGCCCCACCGCCGCCGCCGCCAGCCGCCCCTCCGAGGGCGGTGACCGCCTGCCT
The DNA here is from genome assembly GCA_023846285.1 of Phrynocephalus versicolor. Classification (NCBI taxonomy): domain Eukaryota; kingdom Metazoa; phylum Chordata; class Lepidosauria; order Squamata; family Agamidae; genus Phrynocephalus; species Phrynocephalus versicolor. Next base: position 22,052,255 of record JAHTLZ010000008.1, on the reverse strand, counting down.
GCCTCCGCCGGGACCGGGACCGGGGTGGGTGGGGGAGCGACTGACTCGGCCGCTGGGAAGGGTGGGGGGCGGCGTTTGCAGCAGGGGCGCCCGCCCGGGCCCCGGGAGCGCCGAGAAACGGCGGAGCATCCTCTCCTTCCCGGTGGGGGCGGGGATGGCGAAGCGAGGCTGCCTGCGGAGCAGAAGGGCGCCCCCCCCCACAACCACCACCGACACACACACACACACACACACACACACACTTGCCTCCCCCCTCCCCCCGCAACCCCGACGGGCGCATCTCCATCATCATCATCATCATCATCATTCATTCATTCATCAGTTCCCTGATTGGAGGGGGTTGAGAAACCCCCCTCCACGGAAGGCACCCGGACCGGCTGGGCTGGGCTGGGCACTGCCATGGTGTCCTTCTCCCCGTGCCAAGGGAGGGGGGTGGGTGCCAACAGGGGTGCCCCCCTCGCCGCCCCCTCCCCTCCCCTCCGTCTTACCGGGTGAGCCGGAGGCGAAGGACGGGACCCTCCCCGGGCGCTCAATGGCCGAAACCCCAGCCAGCGAGGCAAGCAGGCAGGCAGGCAGGCAGGCAAGCCGGTGCCCAGCCGAGCAGGGCGGGCGAGGAGCCTCGCGAGCTAGCCAGCCAGCCAGTCAGCTCGCCTCCCTCCTTCCCTCCCTCCCTCCCTCCCCCTCCCCGCCCCCTCCCCGCCCTGCTCCGCCTCTCGACCAGCGCGTATCCGGACGGCTCGCCTCGGGTGGGTCAGGAGCAGGGGGTGGCCAAGCCGTGGAGGTTAGACTGGAGGATGGGCAGTGGGATTGGGGGGGGGGGGTTCCTGCGGCTCCCCTCAGCCCCTAGATTCCCCCCTCCCCCGGGCAGCCCAGCACAGCACAGAACCAGGGCGGGCGCTTCCTCCTCCGCCTCCGCCCGCCCGGGATGCGTGTGAAGGCAGTTTGCCCTGCCGGTGTACACGCGTGTGCGCGAGCAGGGAGAGGGAGGGAGGGGGTTACTTCCCCGCCTTGGCCCTTCGCCCTGCTTGCCACCCTCTGCCCTTCCCTGCCAAGGGCCACCGACCCTGGCGCTGGCATTGGCTGCCCTCCAAACGGGTAGTACCCCAGGGCCTCCAGCCCAGCTTCTGCCAAAGAGGCCGAGGTTTTTTTGGGGGGTGGGGGGG
>JAHTLZ010000008.1:22000055-22026458 GCA_023846285.1 Phrynocephalus versicolor | reverse complement strand
TTATTATTATTATTATTATTATTATTATTATTATTATTATTATTATTGACACAGCTATGTACGCTGGATTTTGTATTACCAATCACTAGTCGAACGCTTCCCAAGTGTTTAGGACTCAGTGATGTATCGGCTAATTATGCGAGCAGATACCAGTAAGGCGGCTTTCTGCATCTGACTGATGGTGACTTTGTCAACTCCAATTTCTTCTAAGTACAGTGGTGCCTCGGATAACGATGGTAATTCGTTCTCCGAGGTTAGTTGTTACCCCAAACACGTCATTATCCGAAACACAGTTTCCCATAGGAATGAATGGGAAACCGTTTAATCCGTTCTGGAGCCTAGGAAAAAGGCACAGACACCTGTTTTTTTTTTGCTCAAAACTCTTTAAAAAGTGCACTTTAAAGGTACAGATGCAATGTCACCTGGGATAAATTTTTTACTGATGCATGCTGGAAATTCATTATCTGAGGCAGTCCACTGGGAAAATTCGTTATCCGAGGCAGCCCATAGGAAGATTCGTTATCCAAGGCAGCCCATAGAGAAAATTCGTTCTCCAAGGCAGACCTATACCTAGGAATTGCAATTCGTTATCCGAGGCAGCCCATAGAGAAACTTCATTATCAGGCAGTCCTATACCTAGAAATTTGCAGTTGTTATCAGAATTATTCGTTATCCGGGGCAGTTGTTATCCGAGGTACCACTGTACTAGCTTAGCTCTTTAGGCACCACACCCAGTGTGCCGATTACCACTGGGACCACCTGTATTGGTTTATGCCAGAGTCTCTGAAGTTCAATTTTCAGATCCTGATATTGGGTAATTTTTTCAAGTTGTTTCTGAACGACCCTACTATCACCTGGTATAGCAACATCAATGATCCACCCTTTTTCCCCCTCCACAGTCACAGTATCTGACTGGGGTATTATGCTCCAAAACCCTGTCTGTCTGTATTCGGAAGTCCCTCCCAAAGTAATTTTGCATGCTCATTTTCAGTCACTTTTTCAGGCTTATGATCCCACCAGTTCTTTGCGACGGGCAGATGATAGTTGTGACACAAATTCCAGTGGACCATTTGAGCAATTGTTGTTGTTGTTGTTGTTAAACCAGCATTTCTTCCGCCGAGGTTCCTTTTAAGGCTCGTGGCTTCTCCTGGGCCGCTGGGCGATGCTGTGTGTAAGGGGGTTATTATTATCCCTTTGCACAAGGAGGGCTTGGAAACATTCCTTCTGGAGGGACTACACCTCCCAGAATTCCCCGCGCAAGCCCAGGCAGGAGGCAGGCCTCCCCTCCCCCTCTCTGATTGAGGGTAAGGGTTAGGGCCATCACCATCATCTTCATCATCATCATCTTCATCATCATCATCTTCATCATCATCATCATCATGCTCCCCGAACCCCCTCGTCAGACATCGGAGGATGCCGGCCTGGGCCTAGTTTGGGCGACCAGAGGCCACGCCTCCGCCCTCCTGATCCGACCGCGCAGGCGCACATCTCCCTTTCTCCTCCGCCGGAACTCCTCCCCCTCTGGTCCCGGCGCCTGCGCCACGTGTGCCGGAAGTCCCTCCCCTTTGCTCCGAGGTGGGTGGTCCGGGAGCCATGAGAGAGGAGGGAGAGGCGGGACTTCCGGGTGACGGAGCTCCGGAGCACGGGGAGGGGCGGGACTTCCGGGTGGTGAAGGAGAGAGAGCGGACTGCTCTTGCCGCCGCCGCCATGGCTCCGAGCAGGTCGGCCGGGCGGGAGAAGGAGGAGGCGGAGGCGGAAGAGGGCCTGGGCCGCGGGGGGGTCCGCAAAGGCATCCGCGCGGTGCTCCTGGGCCCGCCCGGCGCCGGGAAGGGCACTCAGGTGAGCGGAGTTGGGGGGGGAAGGGAGGGGGCGCAGGGCTCGCCTCCCTTCCAGGCGGCGGCCTCAGGCGGGGCGGGGGGGGCGGCCTTAAACCCCCTCCCCCCTCTGTGCCGCCCCCCTCCCCCTCGGGGACGCTTGCCACGGTTGGGGGGGTGTCGTGGGGTCCGCCGTTGGAGCAGAAGCCCCTGCCTGCCCGTGGAAAACCCCCTCCCCCTCCCTGGAGGATTTCCCCCACCCCCGGTTGGGGTAGATCCTTGGGACTCCGGGGCTCCCCCTCCCCTCCCCCCCTCACACTCCCCTCCTTGAACCCGGGAGCCCTTCCGGCCTTTGCCCCTTGGAGTCCCCTTCATGGAGCCCCGTGGCGGCGCCGTGGTTCAAGGCCTGCACTGCAGGGAAAACGGTGCTCACGACCTGCTGGGGTTCAATCCCAGGGGTAGCTGGCTCATGGCTGACTCAGCCTTCCATCCTTCCGAGGACGGTAAAATGCGCACCCAGCTTGCTTTGGGGGGGGGGCGCAAGGTGTAGCCTGCATTACTGTCACTAAAACTGTAAAAACTGCCCAGAGAGTGGTTGAAGTGATACGGGGCGGTTTATATAAGCAGAACACTGCTTTTAATGCTGGGTCTTAGGTTCTGGGGTCCAAAGAGATCCCTCACACCTGACGTCTGCCTGCCTGCCCAGGGTTGCATACTCTATCCTATCGCCTCTGGCCTGCATAGGTACTTCTGACAAGACTTAGCATAGGGCGCCCTCACAGGAACTGGAGACAGGCTTCAGACGGCCATTTTTTGCCCTGAAGGGTCACTTTTTGAATGGCTCACCTCCCACCATTCTGGGAGTTTGGAGTCCAGTCAAGGAATGCCCCCCCCCCACGCATTGATAAAGAATAAAGAGCTGAGGAATTGCAGCTCCCAGGCAAGGAAGGGAAGCAGTTTGAGAGTTGCTCATTTCTTTCCCCATCTTCTGAGGAAAGACGTGTCAGCCTCAACCCTTGCAACATCAGCAAGTGGTTGCCTTTGAAGGCGATGACAAAAACAACAACTTGAGGCGGGCAGGGCAGCTCTGCCACCCTGTTTTCCCTTAATGCATTGCACTTGCTTCTCTTTTAGGGCAAGTAGCCTCCTCCTCATTGACAGGGGTGCCCTGGCACGCCTTAATCTTTCTTCCAGGTTCCTTACAACTCCCACTTCTGGTGAGACAGGTTTTTCCCTGCTCCCTTTTGTGTGTGTGTGTGCACTTTGGCTGTTCTGCTGTCAAGCAGTTCTGAAGCTGGGGGAAATGGCAGAGCCCAGGGCCAAGAGGGAACAGTGCTGTGTTGCGCAGTTGAGTGCAAAGAGCCCAGTTTCACAAGAGGCTGCCCTCCCCCCCCCCCCCACACACACTCACACCCCATTGTACACTGTGGTTCTGGCTTGGCTTCTTTGCTGTCAGAGTAGGTTCCCCAGTAGCAAGCCTGGTCACCCTCCATCCCATGTATGCATTGCATGCAAATTGCTCTTCGTAACACAGAGATATAAAAGCCTCCTGCTTCAAGAGGTTCTACCTTGTGTAATAGGGGTTGTCTCCTTGGAGGGGCAGGAAGCTTTTTAAGCTTGGAAGAGTTCTGGAATGCACGGTTTGTTAAAGACACATTAGAGTCATTTTGTCTTTCCCATTACTGCTGCTGATGTGAAATTGCTGTTCTGTTTCTCCTTCCCACGCATCATGTACACAGCCACTGCTGGTTGGCTGTCCCCAATTTCTCCCGTGTGTTGCACTTATGGAGATACGTAGTCTGGGGGTGTTGGCTCCACTTGTTTGTGCAGAGTGCTCAAAGGTAGCCCAACCTTGTCACGTCAGCTGCTCTTCTCTACAGGGTTGGTTGTACGCGCTGAACCATTTCCAAAGAAGCCCACCGCTCACCCTGTGGTCTTGTAAATCATGAGATGCACCCCAAGTCGGGGGGAGTCGCCCTCAATTTCAACTCTTAAGGGCTTGTTTTGAAAGTCCAGTGACTTCACAGTTTCATTCTGCTCTCCCAGGCTCCTCGACTGGCCGAAACCTACTGCGTGTGTCACTTGGCGACTGGGGACATGCTGAGGGCCATGGTGGCTTCTGGCTCGGAGCTGGGGAAGAGGCTGAAGGAGACCATGGATGCTGGGAAGCTGGTAGGTAAAGAGCAGCAGCTGCCCCCGACCCGCTCTTGTTGACGGTGGCTGTTTAATCGCAGTGGCTTGGACATGGCCTCCCTGTGTGGAGTGCAGTGGCTGCCAGCCCTTGGCTGACACCCCGGTAATATCCGCCAGCCCTTCCGTTCGTTCCTTGAGAATTGGAAGCACACAGCCCAGGAGGTGTGTTGGACGTGCCTTCCGAGTTTCTGCAACCAGCAAAGAACCTCTGCAGACACATCCTGCATGCTAGTCTGGCTGTGGAGTTTGATTTACAGAACACTTATGTGAAGTAAGATTGAGGCCACCTGGTCTGGCCTTAAGGAGAGCTTTAAATCACAAGGCTGTCGAGTCTCTTGCTGAACAAGAAGAACCCAGATGAAATATCCCCTTGATCCACCCTCTCCTTCTTTGGAGACTATTCTTAGGACCTGGCCTGGGTGCTTCAGTGCCTGTCATCCCCCTTCCTCTGGTCGCCTTCGAAAGAGGCTTCGCTCAGAGTTTTAAGGTGTCAGAACAGGGCCCTGATGGAGTGTCCTTATCTGGAGCCTTCACTCCCAAATGACAGGGGGATACCAACGGGCTGGGAGGCAGGGAAGGTTTATGGCTGTACAGTCTAGACCAGTGTTGGCGAACCTATGGCACGGGTACCAAAGGTGGCCCTCGGAGCCCTTTCTGTGGGCACCCGACATCACCCCTTCACAGCCACCTTTATTCAGGTTAAATTGCTGTATTGGCACTTTGCGAAAAAATTAGTGGGCTCTGAATCACAGTTTGGGCACTCGGTCTCTAAAATGTTCGCCATCACTGATCTAGATAAAGCGCTTGGGCTGCATACCACACCCAGGTCTTTGGATGCAGGACAGTGCTTAGTTCAATGGTCAGAACTGTGACAGAAATGTCTACGTGTGTGTAGCCATGCTTGATCAAGTGCAGGACTGAACTGAAGCTTGAAAGAGATGAAGCTTTTGTGGCAGAAGGCATCATGGAGAAGCAAGCATTAAGCCAAATGCCTGTCTCAAAACCAGACCCCACCCCACACATCCCCCAAGCAGGCAGTCCCTTCCCTCTTGGAACGGTGTGCTTTTTCTTTGTCCCTCTCCTGTAGCAAGTGCTCACAAAGGAAGGAATGGGAGTTGCAGCCACACGGGTGAAGCAAGACCCCCCCCATGTGTTTGGGCAAAGGGTTTGTGTTGCTTGTGTTTGCCATTTCTTTCGAAACAAAATGTTTGTGAATACTTTACGTCTTGAGTGAACCGGACAGACTGTTGCACCTTGAGTGCAAACAAGACAAAAGAAAATATTTTTTCACCCAGCACATTGTTAGTCTGTGGAACTCCCTGCCACAAGATGTGGTGATGGCATATGGCCTGGATGCCTTCAAAAGGGGATTGGGCAGATTCCTGGAGGAAAAGTCCATCCCAGGTTACAAACCACGAGGGAGATGTAACATCTCCAAGCTTAAAACCAGGGTACCTCAAGGACCAGATGCAGGGGAGTGGTATCAGGAGATAGAGATCTAGTCTCTTGCACTCCCAGAGTCATCTGGTGGGGCCACTGTGAGATACAGGAAGCTGGACTAGATGGGCCTTTGGCCTGATCCAGCATGGCTCTTCTTATGTTCTAAGGTCCCAAAATAGACTGTTCTGCAGCCTTGATTGCCTGAGCCTCCCTTGCCTTCTAATTTTGAGTCTCAAATACATTTCATAGCTGCCAGGAGGTATGGGAAACAGGAAAGGAGTTTGCTGCAGGTGGCACTATAGATGTGTGGTTCCCCTCTGCTGGGCCAAATGCTATTAATAGTTTGCATCATGAACATTTTTAGTCTAGCTTTCCATGGGGGCAGGGGAGGGATGCAAAAGGCAACTAACATACGGTACGAAAGACAAGTCAAATGATAAAAGAATTTTCAAAAATCCTAGTAGTGTTGTATGCACTTGACATTTACCAGTGTAAACATGGTCTCAGGGCTCCCATTTCTTGTCTTCCTTCCCTCATCATTGCCTTCCCCCCTTTTTTTCAGGTGAGTGATGAAATGGTGGTGGAGCTGATTGAGAACAACCTGGAAACTCCCCCCTGCAAAAATGGCTTCCTTTTGGACGGTTTCCCACGGACCGTCCGGCAAGCAGAAATGGTAAGTGCTTCCAGGTACACCTCCCTCCCAAAGAAGATCTCCACCTCGGTTTTCGCTACAAGTGGCTGCCTTGCCTCCAGCGAGCCCTCGTTGAGTCCCGTCATTCCCAGTCATTCTAGGTTTTCACTTGTAGTTAGTCACCTGGCCTCTTCTCCAAGCTCATCAGGGTCTGACTGATTGCATTGCTTGTAGCTTGGCAGTGCTAGCCTGGTGGTGAGATACTGCCGTACGATTTCTATTTTATTTTATTTTAGAGTATTTAATGAGAACAGACAAAAGAATTTTTTTCACCCAGCATGTTGTTAGTCTGTGGGCGTGGATGCCTTCAAAAGGGGATTGGACAGATTCCTGGAGGAAAAGTCCATCACAGGTTACAAGCCATAGATGGAAATGTGTAATCTCCAGGATTAAAACCTGGGTACTACAAGGGCCAGATGCAGGAGAGTGGTAGCAGGAGACAGAGATCTAGTCTCATGCCCTCCCAGAGGCATTTGGTGGGGCCACTGTGAGATACAGGAAGCTGGACCGGATGGGCCCTTCTTGGCCTGATCCAGCACGGCTCTTCTTATGTTCTTAACCCACCTAGACACCCAAGATTGAACCCAGGACTGCCTGCACACCATGCCTGTGGTTTGCCACTGCACTGCTGTCCTTCTCTTTTCCACTGCTGTTGTCTAAGTGGGCTTGGAAAAGCCGGGGAGGGCTCCAGGGGGAGGTGTGATAATTTTTTTTTAATTATATTGGAATTTTCTTCTGCATGTTAAAAAGAGTTTCTTTTTCTCCCCTGCTCTCTAACTGCCCCAAAATAATGCAGCTGGATGAACTCATGGAGAAGAGACAAGAGAAGCTTGATTCTGTCATTGAGTTCAAGGTTGCTGACTCCTTACTGATCCGGAGGATTACTGGGCGGTAAGCATCATTTCTTAGGAGCTTGGGGGTGGTGGGGGCGGAGGAAGAGACCCGGGACATCATTTGCAGTGCTTTCCTTAGGAGTCAAGATGTTGCTCTGGAACTCTTTCTCTCGACCGGGTCTGGGCTAAACTCTGCTGCTTCCTCTGGTCTCTTCTAGGCTGATCCACCCAGCAAGTGGCCGCTCGTACCACGAGGAATTCAACCCTCCCAAGGTCCCCATGAAGGATGATGTAGGTGACCTTCCTGCCTCTGTCTCTTGTCCTTTCAGACTCGGCTCAAGTTCCTCAGGGATCTGCTCCTCCAGAGGTGGTTGGGTGACAGTGCCTGTGTTCCTGCTCAGGGGGCAGGGTTGAGAGGGGCGAGAGAATGGATTGGCCTTTATGGTTCAGAACAAACCCCGGGAAGAACAGGAGCAGCCTCTCAGGAGCCAGGGTGACGTAGGATTCCTTGTCATCTGAATTCACTGCTGGCCCCTCCCACCTATGAGCCGCATCCAACTCAAGATGCAAATGTTTATCTCAGTGGCATTAAGTTGGAGGTTGAACAGGCATGCGGTTTGCACAAGGGAGTGGCTTCAAGGGAGAGGTAAAATAATCCTGCTTTCAGAACTTGGAGGTTGCCTGCAGATTGTCTCTCAGCCCAAGTCTGCAGATCCACTCAGAGCAGGCTGCTGAAGGCCAAGGCTTGGGATGCATGAGACCTCACAGATTTCTCCCAGGGGGGTGGGGTGGGGTCCCTAGCTGCTGTTGCTGCCGTTTCAGGTTATGGAAGAAACCACAGGGGGACCTTGCAAGCAGTGGGAGAAAATGGTGATCTCTTGTACCTTTCTCTGCCCAAAGGACCCTGGACGTTCCCTTTTGGCTACAGGTTGCACGCCTGCCCAGAGGCGGTCAGGGAGAAAGTCCTGGGGAACACCACACATAACTGTGCCAGCCATTTGGGGGCTCCATGTTCCGTCACTCTGGGCAGCAGCGTAAGAGGTCCAGGAACACTGTGCCTCCAGACTGGCACTCAGGACCCCACACCTCTTTAGCATGACTATGCCACGGACTTTAACCTTCGCAGGCACCCCCTGACCCTGTTGCCCTTGCTGTGCCTTTCTCAGCTCCCTTCAGGTCAGGTCATGCTGGCTCAGCGGGACCGCCTCTGTCCCCAGGGGGACTCATTCACTGACGCTTTGCTCTTCTTGCCAGGTCACGGGGGAGCCCTTGATCCGCCGCTCAGATGACAACGAAACCGCCTTGAAGACTCGCCTGAAGTCCTACCATACCCAGACCACGCCCCTGATTGATTACTACTCAAAACGTGGGATCCACAGAGCCATCGATGCTTCCCAGTCCCCAGACGTGGTTTTTGCCAGTATCCTGGCCGCTTTCTCAGACGCAACATGTAAAGACCTGGTTATGTTTATTTAGACGGCTTCTGTTCTTCCCTTGCACTTCCTTCTCTTTCTGTCTTCCGGTTTCTGTCAGCAAACGAAAGAACTGTAGGAGAGGGGTTGCAGAGCAGCTACCGAAGACTCGCTTTCAGACTGACCATCAAAAAGTGACACGGCGGCTTTTCAAGGTGTATTTTAGGTGGCTGTATAGAGAGATGTAAACGAAGCACTTTTGGAGCAGGGTTGTCCTGTAGAGGGTGCAGCAGTATATGGATTTACGCTCCTGAGCATAGAAAGAGGGCGACATCTGCTCGTGCAAAAACGAAAGTGGTTTTGGTGCTTCTCTGGGCTTTGCGGTTTCTGCTGGTCCACCTACATGTCTGGCATCCCTGGTGAAAATGCTTGTGGCAGAGCTGAAGGTCAGGAGCAGCAGGAAACACCATTCCTCATTGGCCAGCCGGCCCTGCCTTGAGGGTCCTTGGCGGTGGCCCCGAAGGAAAGTCAAGGCTGCATCACAAGAGTCTGTGTGAGAGAAGTAAATTTTTCTAAAATTTAGAAGCCAAAGGAGGAAACTTTGGGGTGGGGGAACGACATGATTTCTCCAGCTGTTTTTTCCCAAAGTTTCCAGAAATTTTACATCTCTGGCCAAAGCACGAGTCTAGGCCCTTGCCTCTTTGTATGTGTGCATATCCTGCCTCAGTCGAGCGAAGCCTTAACATGCACACAGGATGTGTTCCAGATGTCCACAGACCACCTGGCTGGAAACATTGCAAATCAGCTCAGAATTCAGATTCTCCTTTTTTTTCCTGGATTCCCCTAGGTTTCTTCCCATCATCAGAGTACTTGTGAAGCTCCTTGATCTTTGCATGCCACATTGGGTGAGGGAAAGCTAGCAGAACATGTCACCAGAAGGGCGTCTACTACCCCAGCTAACGGGTGACAAATAAATTGTGAGAAATGAACACCAAACCCTCTGCTGCTGCATTGTTTTTGTGGCCTATTAATTATCTTCCAATATTTGATCTCATTTACTCCTAAATCCAGAGGCAAGGTGGGTCATATCTGTATTTGACTGCTAAAAGTAATTTTTTAAAAAATCACAAACACAAGCTAGCCCTCAGTCTGACACAGTCTTTCCAACCTCCCCCTTTGTCTGGTCAAGTACAGAATGCCTGTCCTGGGAGTGGAGAGTGAGCCTTTTGCTGTTGGCTATCCTTGTGCCTGTTATCTCGCAACATTTCTGTTTCTTCTTTACTCCTTTCATTTCTTCTTGCATTCATCTTTCATCCTTTTTTATTTTTATTTTTTTGGCCTGTGGGTGATTTTCCTAAAAGAAACTCCCTCTTCTTTGGACGAATTCTGAATAAGATGAAATAATCCCATGGCGGCAGCAGCGCGGCAAGGTGGCTGTTTTGCCTGTTGAGTGGAGGAGTATATTAATGAGCAATTGGGAGCATTATTATTTTTAAAAGGATAAAACAACCCCCTTCAGTTTGGCCTGACATGGTGTCACTTAGTAGAAGAGGCTTTCCCATTGATCCTGGTGGCCATCCCTAAATTAAAAATGCCCAGAGTTAAAGCCACGGGGTCGGTCTGTTTCTGGTGCCATACCATTTCCTCCTAGGGATCCAGACGGGAAGGGATTGGCCATTGTTTAAACACAGTGCGTGCGTTGAAAGGGGATTTTACGCAACCCAGAGATTTTTTGCTCAAGAAGAGCTTTTGGGAGGTAGCTGGGAAGAGTTGGGCTGCCTGTCTTGGCCCTGGCCTTAATTTCTTCCTTTTAATCCTTAGGGAGAATATTCCTCTTAGATGCGGAGGTGTCTGCTGGCCCTGCGTCTTTCTAGGAAACAAGCACGGCTGCTGAAACAGTCACTTTCTTCGGTTGCTGGCTGGCCAACTCCGAGGCACCGGGGCCTTGTTAGCAAGGGATTATTAGGAGCTCTCCCTTGAGCCTAAGCGGCTTTGTTCCTGAGTTTTGGGGGTGGGGGGAGAGGGGAGGGGAGGGGGGAATCCTCTGAAAGCTGCCAAAGGGAGCAAGGGAGAGACCAAGAACTGGCTGCTGCCTCCTGGCACTTGTTGTTGGGGCAACGTGGATAATTTGGGCAGAGGAAGTGCCTCACCCGGTCATGGCTAGCTTTGCCTGCCCCACTAATGGCCAAACCTCGGCTCCCTTGACCCTCCTAGCAAGTGTGGCCTTCATTTGCATTTTAAAGTGCCAGAAGAAAAAACATCGTAAAGGGCAATGTAGAAGTGCCTTTAATTAGGAATAAGCAAGGCCCGGGAGTTGGTTTTCTGCCCATCCGTCTTACAGGGGAAACACCCAGCAGTGGCAAGATCATTTCTGCTTCCAGGAGAGGGAATGTTCGGCAAATTATTTATTTATTTTTTGTTTTACTTTCCAAATAAAATGTGTGGGCAAACACACTGTTTTAATGAGAATTGACACCTCAGAGGCGTCTAGTCTTTTAAATGCTCTTATTTTGTTCAGTGTTTGGGAGTTAGTTTGGTTTTCGGGGCACGTGCTTTTTGTTTAGGGATAAAGAAGGCCTCGGGCAGTGGTGGTGAACCTTTGGCACTCCAGGTGTTTTGGACCACAGCTCCCACCGTCCTTTGTCATTGGCAATACAGGCTTGGAATTCTGGGAGTTGTGGTCCAAAACATCTGGAGTGCCAAAGGTTTGCCACCACTGGCCTAGGGCCTTGAAATCCTGACGTGCAAATCCTGATGTAAATAAGGAACAGCTCAAACCCTTTCCGCCGTGCGATCGGTCCCTTGTGAATCTGTAAGGCCCACGTTTGTTTTTATATTTGTCTTCATTTCAGCTGCATGAATCCAGGAGGTGAACGTGACAGGACGGGACAGCAGCGAGCACCGTGGGTTCATCGCCTCCACCTCTCTGCCCTGGAGAGGAGGGGAAGAAGGCAGGGAGGGAGGGAGGGAGGGAGGGTGGAAGTGGATGGGAAGGAAGGAGGGAGGGAGGGGTAAGGAAGATGGCCACATCTTTCCCCAGAACTGCATTCAGGAGGAAATTATTGTTTTAGAAAAGGCAAAATGAGATTGAGGAAGGCACGTGAGCCCATTGCGTTAAGATGGAGCAGAAGGCTGGGTGTGTTGTCTTTGTGATGCTGGCGATCCACCAAGGTGTGTCTAACAAGGCATCAGAGACAGAAGCTTTTTTAAAACCCATTTTAAACCCCAGTTGTTTTTCTAGGAAAATAACCAGGGATTTAGAAAGTGTTCTGTGCAAACGCAAAATGCCCGGAGTCCTTGTTCCACAACAGTTCCTTGCTGGGACCTGGGCTTCCTTTCTTGCACAGCCCCAGTTCAGGCCAGGTCCTTCTGCAGACTCGGCCTAAGCCGTGAGCAGCTCTTCCTGCTGCTCTTGGGCAGACATCAGTTATTTGGGCCACCCCTGGAACCCCACAGGGCCCTTGCAGTGGGATTTGGGGAGATGAGATCAATAAAACATACAGAGGGTTTTTTTTTCTTAAAGACCCTCTGTTCCTGGGGCAACAGCACTGCAGAATCCCGAAAAAATGAAGGGCTGCGGCCCATCTGGAGGGGGGAATCACAGCTAAGAGTGACGGGCACCTCGTGATTTTATTCTGGATCAAAGCTGTGGTGCACTTGTCACGGGGCTCCTGCCTTGTGCCATTCAGAAGGACTTCATTCCTACTCGTATTCCCTCAAATCTTGGAGAAAGGAGAACAAGCCAACAATCCTTCCCCTGGAGAGCATCGAGTTTCTGTCTCTTCCCCTTGAAAGATCACCTGCTGTATCAATAAAACAACTGTGCATTTTGTGTACCTTGTGTTTGTGTTTGTATTGCAAGGAGAAAGGCCTGGGAGAGAAGCCACAGAAAGCCCAGATGGTGGTGTGTGCCACCTGAGGACAGGAGCCAGACCGAGGGATCATCATGAGTAGCTGCGTGTTCACTTTGGCCAGGCATCAAGGGAGGGAGGGTGTCTTAAGGAGGAGGCGTGTGGTTTGCAGACACTCCTGGCAAGGCGTTTGATCCTGGTTGTGGACATGAGGGCACTTGTTTGCTTTTCTAGCTCTTGCTTCTTTGTTAATCCAGCATCCTTGCAAATCTGTTGTTGCAACACTCAGTTTGCTTGTGTCCACATTTTAAAACCAAGTAGCATTTCGACTTCAGGGATCACACCTGCAGCTTGGAATGATATACAGTATCTTGGAGACAGAGAATGTCTTTGAGGATAGGTTTGCAAAATTGAGGGGAGAGAGAGAGAGAGTCTGCAGGTTAGAGGGTGGGCTTGAGTGTTAGGAACAGTCTCTTTGAACACCAGCAAATTGTGTGTCCAGCTTACACGCAGCAAAGGGGTGAGGAGGGTGTCATGAACTGAGGAGTGCATCTGCACTACACAGTCGAAGTCTGGAACTCCTTTGAGGCCCAAATCCTATTGGTATTTCTGGAGGGGTCACAAAAGGCATGTGAACAATTTGCGAGGGCCACCTGGTTTGTTATGTGCATCCAGTTGTGTTAGCGATGGGCACGAATCGCCTGTTCAGCAGTTTGTGCTGGTTTGATTGAAAGTGTTGGGTGACCACTCAGAGGCAGCAGCTTGGCTTCCCTGTCCCGCCTCCTCTGGACATGATCTCTGGGTGGGTGCCTGCAGAAGGAGGCGGGGTTTTGAAGCCCCAAACACCTTTTGGCTGATAACGAACCCGGCACGAACTACCGGTTCCTGCCCATCCCCAGGTCCAGTGACATGAGCTAAGCTGGCCGTTGGCAGGCTCCTCTCTGCCCCACGGCCCCTCTGCTGCATCAAGGTTGTGTGACAAGTCAAGAATCCTGCAAGGTCTCTTGAAGAGGCAGCCAAGAGACAATGAGATCCCCCGTGTTCTGAATGCCACCGGGCAAAGTGCAAACGTTGCAACAAAGAGCAGGAAAGAAGCACGTCTCTTCATCCTCCCCTGGTTTCTGTTTTCTTTCCTGGAAAGTCCACCCCCCTCTCTCGCCCATTCACTTGTGCATTGCGTTATCTATTGAAATGCCCTTTTAAAATGGCTTTTGCAATAACCTCGGGTGTTTTATATCGTTCTGGAGATTGTTGTTTTTAGGTGCCTCTTGTCGGTAGTTTTCTAATGGTGCCCTTCCCCCCAGCAAGAAGAAATACGCCTCTTCAGGGGTGATCCAGCAAAACTGTAAACATTGTGCCGTTGCTGCAGGTTGAGAGCCGAGGGTTGCCTTAACTTTCTGTTCCTTCGGTCAAGGCTTGGACGTTCCTGAGGATTTTTCTCTGTGATTCCAGACAAAACATATTGTGCAAGAAAGTGGAATTAGGGGGAGAGCCACAATCCCAGCCCTCCTTGAAAGGCAGCCAACTGTGTTAACAGAAGCTTTGTCATGCCTAACCCACCCCCACCCCCTTCCTTGTTCTCTTCCATCAGAAAGCCCCGAATGAGTTGAGCTGCTGGAAAGTCCCGCCAACCACTCCAGAGGGGAAGAAAGGGGAGGCCTGCTCTGGTGGCCCTAGCACAGGGGTGCCCAAACTTTTTGTAAGGGGGGCCAGATTTGGTGGCTGAGAATGTGTCAGGGGCCGGTTGCTCCCCGACCCTGCCACCCCACTGCAAGCCCCACCCACTGACCCCTTGCAACCCCACCTGCAGGAAGGGAGGCAGGGACCAAGGGAGGGAGGGAGGGAGGTGGGGACCAAAGGAAGCACAGGGAGCCATGGCCACAGGTCACCCCTTGGAAGAGGCGATCTGTGCGACCTTGCCCCCCCCCAAGCTCCCCAGCGGTGGATACGCCCACCAGCACACCCCAAAGCTCCTTGGTGGTGGCAGAGGCTCGCTGGCCTGCCCACCCCCACACATTCCCCTGTGGTGCCGGTGGCGGCAGACCGCCCAGCCGCCCAAGCTACCCAGTGGTGCCGGTGGCGTGGCCCGCCTGATCACTGCCCCGTGCATGCGCCCAACCTCACAATGTTCCCGGCTATGCAGGTGGCGGCAGCCCACCCCTGCGCCACCCCTGCGCGCGCACCCAGCCCCACAAGCTTCCCGGCGGTGTCAGTGTTGGTGGAAGATTTTAAAAAAAAAACATGGGGCAAAGGAGGGGGCGGGAGTGGCGGGCCAGCCAGCCGCGGGACACTCAGAATGGCCTGCTGGGCCAGATTTGGCCCCCGGGCCGGACTTTGGGCAGGCCTGCCCTGGCAGGATATCCTAATGCTGGGCCATGGAATCAGGAAGCTCACACGGGCCACGAAGGCCATACAGCCCAGACACAGACACCCTCCCCTGCTCAAGGCAGGAAATCAAACCGAAGCCGATTGGGAAAAAGGATGGTCCATTCTCTTCTTGAATGCCTCCAGTACTGGAGCACTCACTGCCGCCAGCGGTGATGGGTTCCGTTGTCATGCTGCTCTAACAGTTGGGGAATTTTTCCTGGTCTCCAACCAAAATCTGGCTTCCTGTAACTTTGAGGCCACTGCTGCGCGTCCTGCACTCTGGGGCGATGGATGAAAGATCCTGCCCCTCCTCTGGAGGGCAGCCTTCCCAAGCCTTTGAAAAGGGCTGCCATAGCTCTCCCCTCGGCCGTCTTTTCTCAAGGCTAAACAGGCCCCCGGGTCTTTCGGTCATTCCTCCTGGGGCTTGGGGCTTGGTTTCCTGTCCCCCTGATCCTCCTGGTCGCCCTCCTCTAAACTGGCGCCAATTTGTCAGCATCCTTCTTGAAGTGCTGCATCCTAACCCTAACCTTCCAGAGCCCAGCAGGGTTCAAATGAAATTTTAAAAAACAACTGTAAACAGACCTGCCTGTCAGATGTTGGCATTCGTTCAGAATAAAGTAGCAGATGCAGGGATTGTTTCTGTCAATGTTTGCCCTTTACAGATGCGCTGTCTACAGATTAAATAATTTTTATGTCTGCTTTTTAATAGATTAAATTTAAATAGGTTTGCATATTTAAATCCACCTGAGCCAGGCTCTATGGAGGTGTGCTTTCTCAGCGATTGAAGGCACGTAGGAGCTTAGAATGTAATCAACAAATGTGACTTGTTAAAATCAAAGGCCACCTGTCGTGTCTTCCTTCCTCTTCCCTGGGTCAAGCTATGCAGTGGAACAGAGATGGCTTCAGAAACGAAGTAAGGACCCACCTATTGCCCTGTTAACTGAGTCCTGGGGCATTCTTAATTGACAGATCCACTGTCCATACAAAACATGTAGATTGCAGGAAGGCTGTGGTGTGGATCCTTCCTTCTGCCCGAGTGGTTCTGGATGTGAGGACGCCCCCCTCCTTTTCTCTCCAGTGGCTGTGATGATGCTGAGATTGCAACCCAGCGCTGGAGGATGGAATCCCCCCCTTCGGTTGCTATGGCGACTGTTTACAAGGGAAGTGTGTATGTGTGTGTATGTGTGTGTGCGTGTGTGTGCGTGCGCGCTGTTGGCTGAGAAGACCAAATTTGGGGGCGGGTGGTGGGGGAGGCAGTTACAGGCAAGAAAAAAGGGTTGGGGGCTGATGTGAAGCTGAGCTGCGTTGGTGGGAGCAGAGAACAAAGGTGGGCCCCGTAAGGGTGGAGACCTTTCTACCGTCACGCCCGCCCCTTGGCCTCACGGAAGGGGAAGGCAGCAGAGGCAGCATCCCTGGTAACCTGCAAGCATGTTTGACTACGAACTCCATCCTCCCCAGCTGTGGGTGGATAGGATTTGTAGTCCGACTGATGGAGCCTGAGTGCTCTGGAGCAGGGTCGGAGCCCTTCTGGCTTTTCCATGTCTCACTCCTTCTGTCCTGTCTGCAGCCCCTCCCCCCCGGGGGCAGGCATGTGCCTCACGGCTTGTGAGGGGGCTGAGGGGGGCAGCAGTTTGTGGGTTGATGATGCAAAAACATCGCCACACGCCTTCAGGGATGCCAGGAGAATTTGTTCAGCCTGTGATGCTTCTCCAGCCACCACCACCCCACTCCAGGGCAGGCAAAGATGCCTCTGCCCATCTGCTGGCACCGGACATCACCCCCCCACACACACACACACCTCTGGGCAAAGGTACTTACCTGGCAGGCCTCCAAGGCCCTGCACAGAGGGAGGGAGTTCTCTTTGGGGTGGGGGTGAAGGGCAGGGCTGCCTCTGTGCCCAGACGTTGGGCGAACTGGACATGATGCCCACCTTCTCTTCTGAATCCCGTCGCCGTGACAGCGATGCTGCATGAGTGGCAGGGTGGATGGAGCCTCCCCCTTGCCTCTCTGGAGCAGCCAGTGTTAATGTGGGAGGGAACAGGCATGGGTCGTGTGCTTCGCTTGAGATGGTGAGCTCCCTGTGCAAGCAAGGCATCGGGAATTTTGTCATTGACAAAAGCAACCTGCGTGCAAAGATCAGAATCTGCTTCTATTTATTTATAGCATTTGTCCCACCTTTCTGCTTTTTAATAAAAGGCCCCATTGCACATTGAAATCTACCACTCTGCCTGGCCGTAACACAGACAATGGTGCAAGCTCATTTTAACGACCTCAGAAGGATGGAAGGCTGAGTGAACCTTGAGCCGTCTGCCTGGGATTGAACCCCCAAGTCTTGAGCACAGTTATGGCTGCAGTATAGCCGTTTAACCACTGTGCTGCGAGGCTCTGAAAAAGGCATGAACAACTAACTCAAACCAAAACTGAAATAAATGAATAAATCTAGGTAATGGCGACACTCTTCTGTGACACAAGTAAACCAAGGGCCCAGACTACTATCTGAGAAGAACATCTCTGAAGGAGGAGGACTCTTTGAACAAAGGGACGTTTAATAACAATGTTAGAGTGGCCAGGTGGGCAGGGTATAAGTTTAATAAATAATAATAATAATGTCCTGAAAGTCTGGGGGGAGGGCCCCTGATGGAAGACCATTCTGGAGTGAGATGGGCCAGCACCGAGAAGGCATGTTACCCAATCGAAGCAGGAGAAGCATCCGGGTGAGGAAAGAAGGGCTTTGATATCTTGCGGAACCTGCCCTTTGCCAGGGCCTGCCACAAAAAAGATGCAGATCCCCTGTGATGATTTCCAGACGTGCACTCTCATTGGTTTGCGGGCCGAGAAGAAAAAGAAGAAAACAGAATGACAACCCAAAACACTACAATAAGTACATTCTAGGATAAAGCATGTGCGGACAACGATCTCCTTCATGGCATGCGGTGCCCGCGGTGGTCTTCTCTGAAGCCAGAGAGCAATCCTGCTGAGTCAGAATATGGTCCAGCGCCCGGAAAAGTGGTTCTACTTCCCTGGCCTCTTTGCCATCTCTCTCTCTCTCTCTCTCTTGAAGGTTGGTGCAAGAAAGAGGCCAGTCCTGTTCCTTTTGTGGGAAGAAGCCCTTGGCGGCTTCATTATCAAAAGCAAATGTATGCGAGAGTCACGACTTGTCGACTCAGCAAGAGAAGCGGGCGGCTTAATCCCCACCAGAGCTTCAAAGCAAAATGCATATTTATTGCCCACCTGTGGCAGAGCGGCTCTTCCAGTGTGTCGGACTGCAGGCATTTCCCTTGATCAAGATGCTGGAAGCAGTGCTAAGGAAAGTGGGGCGCTAAACCCCCTCCCCTTTCTTTGGGTTGGGTCTGGTTTCTTTTTGCCCAGAAGCAAAAGGCCTGCCCAGTTCTGCCTCGTAGTGGGTGCACCCTTCCAAGTCAAGTGGCTGGTGCAAATTAAGCCCAACTTGACAGCAAGTCCCACAACACGAGTTCTTGTTGAGTCCCGCTCCTCCTGCCCTCAGTGGGTGCAAGTTGGCCTGCCTGGGTTTGTTTGTTTTTTGTTGTCGTGGGAGAACACAGCAGGAAAGCCATCTGTGGTGGCCAGCCACAAAAGTGGGAGCGTTCCTCCGCATGGATTCCCCACCCACCCCGGTCATATTTCTCTCTCTCTCTCTCTCATCTCCAGAAAGCCCGGGCTCTGCTTGGCGGCTGCTTCTGCAGATCGGAACAGGCTCCCCCGTTTCCAGGGACATTTCCTTCTCACGTTCAATGGCTTTCCTTTAGGATCAATCAGAGAAGGCTGTGGCCAAAATAGCTGTCCCAGCGGAGCCAACGTCACTGTTGGCGATGTATGTGCAGCACCCGCCCCACGCTCGCTCGGAAGGGCAGTCCGCAGCCTTCTTGCTGGGGAAACAAGTCAGGACAAAAATATTTCCAAGATGATATACTTGACTTTAAAAAAAACCTCTGGGTCTTTCTTTTGCAGGCTGCCTGAGCAGCTGTGGATTCGGCCTCTGTGGCTCCGGAGCCAGAGGCTGGGTGTTCAAATTCCCCCGCTGGACATCTCCAGAGAGAGGAGCCAGCCTGTATAGCTTGGGGCAACCTGCACAGTAGTCCCAGGGCAACCCCACAAGAAGAGAACAGGGATCCACAGCTGAGTCTCTTCTCTACCTGGAAAATGCTGAAAAGAGCCTCCTGAACTGACCTAATGGCATTGGATTAGGGTTATTACAAACAAAGCAAGTAAACAAATAATCCCACAGCTCCAGGTTTCTGTGTTTTAAGGGAATCTTCAGTCTGCCCCAGTCTTGGGCACTTTTGCTTGGCCGCCTCCACCAGAACAGGAAAGGCTAAGGCTTTGGAATGGGGAGAGAGGTGCTTAGAACCCGTTTCAGCTTCTGAGCTTTGAAGGAAGCAGGAAGCAACCCTTGGGACATTATATGTTACACAAGCGGTGTCACGCTGCCCGCCTTGCGGCTGCTGCCCCCCCCTCCCTTGCCTTCTCCACATTTCCCATCCGTTTGCTGGGAGGGGGCTTTCTCTTACAAGGATCCCACCGTTGCCCATAGCAACACGGGAACTGGGCTGTGCCAGGCTGAGCCTTTTTGATGAAGCAGGAAATGGCTCTGATAGAACAACCTGAGTTGAAAAGTTAATTTCTAAACCAGGGGTGCTTCTGGTGGTGATGGGGTCCTTGCCACAAAAGGGATAAGGGGGGGATCTAGGAGATGGTGCCTAAAAAGAGGCAACGCGCCTGCCTTGTGGTCCTGCAGCCACTTTCTTGGGGTGTGTCTGTGTCTGTCTTTGTCTTGTGGCACATGTTCTGTAACAGTGTGGGGGGGGGGCTTCTGGGTGGCCAGAATGTAGGTAGTGGCCTGGCTTGGACCTGAGGAGCGTCTGATCCTTCCCAGCACAGCAAACTTAAAGAGGGATTTAAGAACTCTTGAGATGGATTTGCCAGTCCTTTAAATCACAGATACATAGAATCATTGTGTTGGGAGGGACCCCACAAGGCCATCAAGCCCACCCACCCCCTGCTCAAATCAGAGGACGTGGGACAGGTGGTTGTCCAAATTTGTCTTGCCTGCCTCCCTAGTGCTGGAGCGTTCACCACCTCTTGACGTCATGGGGTTCCATTGTCATACGGCTCTAACACTTAAAAAGTTTTTCCTGGTTTTCAACTGAAATCTGGCTCCCTATACAGTGGAAACTTGACTTACGTCATTAATCTGTTCCAGTGGTCTAGACTTAAGTCAAACATGACTTAAGTCAAACAAACGTTTCCCATAGAAAGCAATGAGAAAGCGGAATAATCTGTTCCAGATGATGAAAAAGACACCCCCCCCCAAAAAAAAAACAGCAATTCAACACAAATTTGACTGGGATAGGAGATTCCTTCTGGGGATGTAAATGAAATGTCTCTTCAAAGAGAGGAGGAGGCAGTGGAATTATAGTCCACAAGTTATATGCCTCCACTTTTTAATGTTCATAGCAACAATGTCTAACATTTAAGTTTTACTGATTTTTAACCTGACGTTCCAAGTTCTGAACAACTCTATGCTTACCATTAGTCCCACAACTGTACAGCTCCCCAACTAAAATGCTTCAATTGTGGACCAGACTTCTGCAGGCAGATTTTTTACAGCACTGAGCCGACTGTCTAACCAGCGAGGCCAGCCCCGAGCTCCCGGCCCTTCTTCTCCTCCGGCAGCAGCGGCGGATTCGGTGAGGCCAAGGACCAGCTCTAGGTGCTCTGAGCTGGTCTCGCCGAAGCCGCCGCTGCCAGAGGAGGGGAAGAAGGAAGGAGCAGTTTGGAGGCGGCAGCTGCCCAATTCTGGTGCCTTGCGCTGGGGCTCCGAGATGTAAGTCAAAGCCTGTGACTCAAGTCAAACAGCCCCCTTCTTGCTGCAAGTCAAATATGATGCAAGTCAAGCAGTATGTAAGTCAAGGTTCCACTGTAACTTCAGCCCACTGTTGTGTGTCCTGCACTCTGAATAGGTTGAGAATAGTCATGACAAGGAGGAAGAGGAGGGGATGTCTGTGTATCTCCTCCTCCTCATCATCATCAAAGGGAAGCTGAGATGCAAAATCTACGGGTTTTCCCCTTCCACAGTGGCAGCAGTAGAATGTGTATTTGTGTCTTATGTTACCTTCAGTTGTGTGCTGACCATTCCTGACAGGGACCGAGTATCTTGCAGTGGAAGGTCATTGCTGATTACAGCCGTGCTTTGCTGTTACTTTTCATCGGTGCTGCATTTTCATAAGAAATCCCGAAGCTTCTGAGTAACTCAG
Organism: Phrynocephalus versicolor; assembly: GCA_023846285.1. Lineage (NCBI taxonomy): Eukaryota > Metazoa > Chordata > Lepidosauria > Squamata > Agamidae > Phrynocephalus > Phrynocephalus versicolor. The sequence continues at coordinate 22,005,582 of JAHTLZ010000008.1, read as the reverse complement.
AAATATTCTTCAGTCACGGAGGTGTTAAAACAGGACTTCATCAGCAACGCGATACACACATGCACATGGAAACGAGAACCCTAGAGAGGAATTTTCCATCAGGAAACCATGTGGCAGCTTATCTTCCTTTCCACCTGTTGGGAAATCACTGCATTGTTTTCAAAAACATCCTAGTTTTTCCCTGAGCATTTGGACGAAAAGGGCTGCTTCTCCAGCACTTCCTGGCCAGTCACCTTGATCGCCAGAGCTCACCTCTTGGAGGGCAAAGAGGCCTTAGAAAGCAGGAAAGGAAGCATGATGAATAAATGAAGCATGAAATAAACCACCACCCCTTCTCAGAACTTGGTTACCAGGCCAGGGCCTGGTTCTAGAACAAGCTGTCCTGAAGGGCAGGGAGAACCCCGTATGTTTTCCATTGTAGCAAACAGATAACATTTGATGTAGGTCTCCTTGTAAGACCATCTTTGGCAGGAGAGAGGCAGGGTGGGGCCTTCCTCGTTTCCTGCGATCTGGATATGTGCCGATTTCTCGTCCACCCACGGACTGGAAGCTATCGCTTAGGTTGGCAGGGGTTTGGAGCACGAGGGGGAAACGGCAGCCCCTCCCTGGGGAAAGACAGGATGCACCAGGTTTCGATCCACACAGAAAGCACACTCCATGAAGGAGGATGCATCTCTCAAGTGGAGCCAAACATGAGGAGAGAAGCGTCATTTCCCATGACAGAAGCACGGTTGGTTGAATCAGTCCCAGTCCTGGAAATAAAGCCAGAAAAGGTTAGCTGCAAATGGTATCAACTAGCTAAAAGGCTAAAAGCCTGGGTGTCCATGACAGAGGAGAAACCCCGTTCTCCATGGGCAGCTTGGGCTCCACGCTGGCTAGCACGTTCTTAGCTGCTACTTTAAACGTCGCTTTCTGTTGGTTGCCATACTCACCCATGAATTTTAGGCGAGCCTAGCGCATGCCAATCAGCAACAATGCACATGCTTAGAAACCCCAGGTGCCCATACTGTGCTGGACAGCAGAGCACCTTGCGAAACTCGCCAGGTGGAAAGCCAAGGGCCGACACGACTGAACGTGTTCAGAAGCCCTGTGGGTGCCAAGCCTCCGTACAGCAGCAAAGCAACCCTGCTGTTTAATTTCATTTAAGATGATTATTATCTCTTTTTAAAAACTCTTTTCTCTTCTAAGGCAGTGTGGCTGCCTTATAAATGCAACCTGCATTACGTTCTCCCCACAACGCCCACATTATTTTTAATACTACAATAAATTACAAAACACAGAGGAAGCAACTCTGCAGATGCTCAGGGACGCCGCCCCCTCCCCGCCCCCATGAGAGATGCATTTGCCCCTTTCTCCGATCCCTTCCCTTTTGTGCACCGAGACTCCCCCGCGGCCCAGATTCGTGCAAAAGCCAGCCGGGGGGGAGGGGGGAAGATGCAGGCGCGCCCGTAACGGCCGCCCGGGAGAGCGCGTGCCTCCCGCGCCGCTTTCTCCCCCAAGAGCGCATGCGCCTCGAAAAAGGCCTGGCCGGTACAGAGAGGGAGGGAGGGAGGGAGGCGGGCCCAAGCGGGAAGGAGGGCGGGCCCGCCGCCTCTGCGCCTGCGCACTGGAAACGGGGCGGGCGGGCGCGGTTTGCCCTCGGCTCCGCGGAGGGGAGCCAGCCAGTCAGTCAGTCAGTGGGTCGGCCGTCAGTCAGTCAAGGAGCGCGCCCGCCCTCCCTCCCTCCCTCCCTCTCCGCGGCGCATGCGCTTGCCGCTCCCTCTCGGCTTCCCCTTCAGAGGCGGGCGGGCGGGCGAGCAGGTGGGGGAGGCTGCCGCCGCCGCTCTCTCTTCCCCCCTCCCCCCTCGTCCGGCCCGGGCCATGGGCTCCGAGAAGGACTCCGAGTCGCCGCGCTCCGGCTCCGTCCACGGCGCCGCCCCGCCGCCCCAGCAGCCGCCCCCCCAGCCGCCCCCCCAGCCCCAGTGCCCCAAGAGCAGCAGCGGCGGCGGCGGCGGCAGCAGCACCGGAGGAGGCGTCGGAGGAGCCCCGGGCCACGGTAGCAGCAGCAGCAGCCGCGCCCGCCGGCGCCTCCTCAGCTTCCAGAGCGTCTTCTCGGCCGCCGCCGCCGCCTCCGCCGCCGCCGCCTCCGCCGCCGCCGCCTCGGCCTCGGGATCGGCGGCCCGGAGGAGGCAGCAGAAGCAGAAGGAGCAGCAGCAGCAGCAGCAGCAGAAGGAGCCCCCCCATCATCCTCCGCAGCAGCATCAACAGCAGCAGCCTCCTCCTCCGCGGCGGCGTCGGGCGGGACGAGGCAAAGGCAAGCCGGAGCTCCCGGCCCCGATCCCTCCTTCGCCGCCGCCGCCGCCGGAGGAAGAAGAGGAAGAGGAGAAGCGGGAGGAGGAGGAGGAAGAAGAAGAAGAAGAGGCGGCTGCCGCCGGTGCTGGTGCTGCTGCTCCCGTCGGGGATGGCGCCTCCGATGCCCCCCCGCCTCCTCCGCCTCCTCCTCCGTGCACCGGTGGGGACGGGGCTGCGGGCGAGGAGTCCCCTTCCTCTTCCTCCTCCTCCTCCTCTTCTTCCTCCTCCTCCTCTTCCTCTTCTCCGGGGGAGCTGGAGTGCCCGCTGTGCCTGGTGCGGCAGCCGTCGGGGAACGCGCCGCGCCTCCTCTCCTGCCCGCACCGCTCGTGCCGCTCGTGCCTCCGGCAGTACCTACGCATCGAGATCACCGAGTCGCGGGTCAACATCAGCTGCCCCGAGTGCAGCGAGCGGCTCAACCCGGCCGACATCCGCCGCCTCCTCCGAGACTCCCCGCACCTGGTGGCCAAGTACGAGGAGTTCATGCTCCGGCGGTGCCTGGCCGCCGACCCGGACTGCCGGTGGTGCCCGGCCCCGGACTGCGGGTGAGCAGCAGCAGCAGCATCACCACCAGCAGCAGTAGCAGCAGCACAACCCAGGGAGGGAAACGGGGGTGGGTGGGTGGGAGGGAGCTGGAGAGGTCCCTGGCGAAAGGCAACCACAGCCCTGGCAGGTAGGACAGCCCAGGCATCCTAAGGAGGATGCACGGCCAGCTGACTCGCCTACTGGAGGAAAGGGATTGTACCCTGGGAGGGAAAGAGGGGAGGGGGGAGAGGGCGCTGGAGAGGTCCCTGGGCAAAGGGATCCCACAGCAACCACAGCCCTGGCAGGTAGGACAGCCCAGGCTGCTCCACCCCTGGCATCATAAGGAGGACACACAAAAAAGGTTCACACCCTGGCACCCCCCCACCCCCACCCCTTGGAAGGGACCCCTCAGGGAGGATGGAGCCCAAGCCTTCTCTCAAGGAGGCACCACTGGGGAACCCAACCCCCCGACCTCTGGCTCCACGGCTGGATGCTTCAACCTCTTGAGTTGCCTATCGACAGATAGAAAGGAAGAGAGGTGGACACCTTAAAACCCCAGAGCTGGAAAGGACCCCCCCTAGGGATCGTGGAGTCCAGCTCCTGGTCCAGGGAGCCCAGTGGGGAAACTGAACAGACTCCCAGCCAAGCCACTGAGCTGTCCAGCAGCCAACACAGCTAGAGAACCTGCCAGGACCTAGTTTGGGCTATTCAGAGTCACTCCTGTGGATGGAGTGGTGGACTGGGATTCAGGAGACCCAGGAAACTCCCTGGGGGAGAGAGCAGGGATAACAAACACTCCTTGAGTCCCTCATGCACCTTGGAAACACACCACAGTACTAGGGAAGTTTTTGATGGCCTATGAAGTGTCTTGCACACTTGGTTTTTTTAAGGTATCTCTGCAAGTTAGTCCCAAGAAAAGAAGTCTAGTTGCCATGACTCAACTTCCAGTTAGGTAATTGGCTGCAGAGCCTGAGGGTTTGGGGATTCCCCACCCCACCCCACCCCGTGCGTCCCAAAGGAGCCAGCCTGTGTGGGGCCTTGGGCTAGTTGCACGGTCCCAGAATGCCCTGAGAAGAAGGGGATGCGAAACTGCTTTTGAATATCGTCTGCCACCTGGAAAGGATGGCCCGAAGTCAGAAATGACTTGACGGGGTCTCTGGATGCAAACCCAGAGGTTGGGAGCATCGTTCCCCTCAAGGAGCTCCAACCTATGTAGCTTTTGCACTGTACTCCCAGGGCATCCCCAGGAAAAGGAAACGGGGACCCCTTCTGAGTATTCACTATCTAGAAAGCCCAGAAGAGGGTCTCCAGAAGTCAGAATTGACTTGGCAGTTCACCCATTGCTAATTTGCTATTACTATTATTTCTGGTGCTTTTCCAGTTGTTTTATCCTGTGTAAACTGTACCCCATGGCTCGTGTTTCCTCAGGCTGAAGGGAGGTCTGAGCTGAAACCTTTCTGAGCCACTAGCTTGCAGAAGGCAATCATGAGGTTTACTGAAAGAGAAAGTGTGTAGCATGCCCCCTCCATACTGAAAAGCACTGTAGGGAGTGTACCAAGTTTATACTGTATTGTTATTATTGCTCTCCTCTATCTCCCCTCCTCTCGTCATTCTCCACAGTAAAATCATCTCCATGTTTCTTTGCACTGCTGAGAGTTTGTTGTTGATGATGATGATGATGGAGGCTTCCCAAGTGATCTGTGCCAATCAGTCAGAAGCAAAACTGTCCTTTACAGAGTGGAACTCATGCACTGTAACTAAACATGGGTTTGGGTTTTAGTTTCTGCTTCTTTGTCCTTTCCTGAGACGTCTGTTTCTGAAATGTGAAGGGACTGTGGGTCTTTCCCGGTTCCCGGGAACTGTTGAATCGTTGTGATTCAGCCTTCCCTTGTGTTAAGTGGGAAATAGCCCATCCCTGGTCAATGCTAAATTGACACAGCCCCTCCTGTTTTCCCCCACTTTCGCTTCTGTTTTCTTTTAAATCCGCCTCCTCAAAGTTTCTCTGATGCAACATAGAGGATAAGGGAGGAGCTACCACCGATTCTTCACTATTCATGTATAAAAAAATATGAAACAGGGACAAGGAGGTGGCAGCTGCAGAGTAGAAACATTTGCTGTGATTGCTTCAGCTTCTATAGATTTCTGTCAAGCATATGACACTTTCTTTGGGCAGCCTAAAGTCACACTTTCTTATGAACTGGGATATGTTTGATTCCGGCATTTACCTCACTCCACAGTTCTGGAAATCAAACCTGAGTCTAGGCAAGAGTGTACCTCCCTATCTCTAGTGCCACTGACTACTAAGGTAGAAAGTTTCTGTTTTATTAGCTTAGTTATAATACAGCTGTCACATATGTTTGTTCAGCCACACCAGAGTTGCAGATTGGTTATAAAATATGAAGACAATCAGTGGAATGGGTGATGTGGGCTTGTTCAAGCATTTTTGGCTTGTTTTCTTTGTGTTCGTGCTTACTGCCATGGTAATATTCTGAAGATAAGTGAGTGTGTTTAGGTTTTGGTGAGGTAAAAACTGCCCACTCTGATTGGTCTGTGTTATCAGCCAACTGTATACCCTTTCTAAAGACATTATAAGAACTAACCTGGAAATTATACAATAAACACAATAATCATGTGCCATCAAAGGTTTTCAGGGTGAAAAATTCAAAAGAAATAG